>RRCJ01000011.1:1256983-1468854 GCA_004337975.1 Pyricularia sp. CBS 133598
CTTGCAAGCTTGTTCCTTTGCAGGCGGCTGAAGCAGCAAGGCAGGTGATAAGGTGGTGCACAAAAGCGCGCCGAGACACGCTGGGAGCAGGGCACAGTCAGCAACTGTCAGCCGATCATAACCTGTTTTGGATGTTGGTAAAGCTGCGCCGTTAACGGGCGGGTAAAACCGTGGTAAAACCACGATGGGAAAACCGAACTGAAAAAAAACCCCAGACATGTTCTAGAATCCGCTTTTCGTGTCGGCGTATGGATTTCTCTTTTTTTTTCCTCTCCCCTAGGGTTGTTTCCCCCCACACGATATCAGTTTCCACATGGTTTTCTTTGTTCTCCAATCTCTGCAGTGGAGAGTTTGGTTTGCATATGGGTGGAATGTTGAACGGAGAAACCGGATCAAGCGGCACGCCGAGCAGCGCCGAGAGGATCGGCGGTGTCTTGGAGCGGATCCAAGTGCGGTCGCCGAGACCTTGGCCGGGTCTGTCGGCCAACCACGGAGCGCGTGGCGCTTCATTTGGTGCCACTCACTTTCCATAAATTGCTTACCACTCAATTTATTAATTGCTTGGTTTTCTTAGGATTCCAACCGGCACCAAACAAAGACAGCACAAGAGTCGCCCAGCCTTGTTTCCTTTCTTTTTTCTTCTTTGTTTTCTGGAGTGGTTCGTGTGTTCTTTTAATCCATTCGCTGGAATAGGAACGCGAGGCTTCGGTGAGTGAAATAAGCTTGTGTGCGTATCTACTAAGCCATTCTACATATCTACCCGGTACGTCTACGACAGTAAATCTGACGAAAAGCCTGCAAGCTGGTCTGAAAGGCTCGGCGCCGCGGCCCAGCTGGGAGTGCCGCATGCGGCAGGATGTCACGCTGTGCATGGCGGGACTTGGGGGACTATTTCTCGGTCTGTACGAAGTATGTACCATTTGGCAGCTATGTCAGCGGCCCTTGGTGGAGCGCAGGTTCGGTGTTCCTACCACGTAGACGCGCGGAACCATGAAATGTCGTTGAACAGAAAAAATTGATGGGCCCCCAGACGTGTGCCGTACCAGTGGAAATGGGTACAGCATCGTATGGCTAGCTCCGCTTCATGACAAGGGTTCGCATTTCGTTCAATTAATACAGTCAAACAGTCAAACGTCCAGCCGTGATGATATCTGACCTCCAAGTTGTATTTGTACAGTATACTATTATTGTATGTACCTACTCGAATCTTTGCCTCGAGTCAACCTCTTCATCGTTCGCATGCTTTGACAGCGAAATAAGCATAGAAATGAACCCACATGATGGCACGCTGGGGTCTTTTTGTTTCTTGTTTTCTTGTGCTGTCCAGTTGGAATGACCACAAACTGTTGGACCACGAAATCGAAATGAATCGACAACCCCATAATCACCCCGAACCCCGGAACTGAATCCCAATTACGAAGTAGTTCGATATCCAAAGCTTGGCTTGTCTCCACTGCCTGCTCTGGTCCATGAGGTCTTCGGCCTGCGGCATCGATCGCTACAGCTATCCTTTAATTCACACCGACTCTCTACTATTATTGTCATCTCCTGACACGATGCCCGCCTCCAAATCTTTTCTCCCCCCTTCCCCTCCTGGCACCACTAAAACGCACCCGAGTCAATCCATACCGCGTTGCATTTTCTCATCAATCACGAGGTCCGTGGTTCGCCTGACGGTACCAACGCCGTGACATCTTTGCTGGGAAAGGAAGGGAAAAGAAAATCGGCAAATATCGGCACATGGGCTCGCTTGACATGAAAGTGAAAAAGGGGGGCATGTCTTTCTGAGCCGGCGTTATTTTGACTCCGTCCTGTTGCCTGACTGACTGTAGCTTGTGTAGGAACTCCTTTTTTTCTCTCTCTCTTTACTCGAGTAACAATGCTTTAAAACGCGTCCTTGGCGTCTTGCCCTAGACCGCCAGCCTACTGTAGCACCCCCCCTACCAGCCCAGAGATTAAGTGGAATCAGCTGTGGATTCTGTCAATTTAGCAGTCCCCCCAGGGACTTCTTGGTCCGTACCTCGTAATTGCGGTAAGGTGCCCTTGTAGGTCTTATACAGTACTGTAGGCCTTATACCGCGTCTGCTCGTCTCATTTTTATTTATTTAATATTGGTAATTACCGTAGGTAACTTCATTGTCCCATATCTTATTTTGTAGCTCACTATGTCTCTTGGCATCGCAACGGTTCCGTGCTTATAAGGAGTAAGACCAACAAACTAGGATTTTTGACTACCTTCCCTAACAAGCATTTTTGATCTCCGCTGTTCTGCTGGATTGATCGCCCGCGACTCCGCGAGATGCAACCCAGAATGTTCGCACCTAATGTATACGTAGCATCTCCGCATCCATGATCGGAGTCAAACTTCAATCCGTATTTTATCATTATATTGAGCAACTACTTTTTACAGTCCTGGATCTGACGTTGACGACATCAACCTTAGAGCGAAGGGAATAGACGAATGTTCTAGAAATGGTTCCCTCGCGATGTACACAAAGCAGGCAGGCAGGTAGTTATGCAACAAAAATAGTAGGACTGTTCATTGATTCCTAACTTGGATCAGGTCGATCCAAATGCCAGCTTCGCGTGAGATCACAATAGGTCCTTGGCATGTTCTGTCAGGCCGGCTCAAGATGCTTTCAAGGGCGACAGGAGGAGCCGAGCGATGGGGCGTGCAGCATATTTGTACCGGCTAACCACATCACTTCCCCAGAGCGATTCTGGATGAGTTGACATCTTGCATCTCAGCTCCGACGGATCACGCAGCCCTACAAGTCATTCGTTTGACTCGTAACATACTTGCAATGTCGCCCAGCGTCACCACCTGGACCCTTCACTCTGCCGTTTTCTAGTATACAAGGCAGCCAAGAAACCTCCCAGCAGCCCGTCATGAGCAAGGTCTGGCGCGTCCAGAGATGCGGCAAATGTCGACCAAGCATACATCGGTAGCCAAACAACGCGTTCTCCAATCGAAAGCTTTCCACCGCTACAAACAGCCGGATCACCACCCAGTCGTTGACTACGTTGACTACGTTTGCGACTTGCGAGGGATGGCCGAATTCAGGCGTCGTTCCTGTTCAAATTCCACACCAACCTCTTGGGGCTCGCAATGTGAACACCCGTCGACGTCCGCAGAATCTTGCCTTGGCTCGCCGCGTACGCTCTGTATTGGCAGTCGAAAGGGGCGTAGACGGCCGAGTCGGCGGCCTCAAACGTCTCGTACGCGTCCGTCGGCGTCAACTCCACGAATACAACGGCAGATTCGAGACCTGCAGTGCGATCCATGGGCGACTGAAGGTTCGTCTGCATCTTTTCGACGTAGGCGTACGAGTCGGCGTAGGGGAGGAAGTCGTCGTTGTCGGGCGCGTTTTCGAGGAGCCATGAGAGCGCGTCGGCTACCAGCTCTTGCCAGCTCCTTCATCGGCAAAGATAATCATAGCATGAGTTGGGTTTCAAGAAGAGCAAGGTACAGACTTACGAGCAACCTGTGATCAGTGCTGATATTATATTGCAGCTCCAAGGTAAGGTCATTGATCAACCACTGCGTATTCTCGCCGTCGTCAACTATTCGCTATCTCTTGGGCAAAGGTTCGATGGGTACAGGGTCGCGGCTGGATAGAGTCTCCAGATTCGACGACCAGTCGCAACCGAAGATGCCAGCACCAAAAGTTGAGGGGCCGTACGTAAACTTGAACGCATCTGCGCTGTAGATAAAGATAGCCGCGTCGGGATTCAGGGTGCCCGGCTAGTCGTCGTAGCTACCACGAAGAACCTCTAGGGAGACGAGAGTCCCGAAAGCGACGGCGACATCTCGAGCGTAAGGCTGCTCGGTCCTAAGGATTGTGAGCAGGGCTCGATTGAAGCTGTACGGCCCAGACAGGAGGTCCTCGTACGTGACTTCCGACGCATTTGCCAGCTTTCTCAGTCTTTGCTTCAAGTAGGTCGACAACTAGCCCTGCCGGCCCAACCGCCTGGAGAGATGCACAGAGGGAAGTCGCAATGCTGACGGGAACGCCATTCTGAGCCCCACCTTGATCGGTTGACCGCCGTGTAAGCTACCTACGAAGCAATTCATGATACCCAGATCCGCATACGTCGACACCAAGGCTGCTACATCTGACAATCCCTCACTTAAAGGGATTACCGTGTGCTGCGTCAAGCGCGAGCACCAGAGCTGATCAGGCTGGGTCGTACATCCAGAGTGAGGGGCCCAGAGGGATGAAGTGAGTGGGAATGCCTGCCACGGCGAGCTGGAATGTGCCTGTCCTGTTAGTGAAGAGGGCTTAGTCTTGGGAACTACTACTGCTACTGCTCAATGAAGCATCCATCACTCTTGCCCCTGCTCGAATCTCCTTGCCTTGTTTGCTTTTTGTCTTCTGTCATTGTGATCATATTTACCAGGAGCCAAAGTAATTGTGTAAGGTATTACTTCTACATCATCTGTGTCTTTGATGGGCCCTGTATTCTCTTGATTTCTTGAAAACTATGATACCTGCCGCCATGGAAACATCAGTGGCCCGTGAACAAGGCCAAGGCCGCCCCTGCCGACGTTTAGTCTTGCTTACCTGCCAAAAAGAAGACGAGTTACCACTCGCAGTGGCGAAGGCCACGACTAGACGTGATATCCCTGAGCACTGGGTTGCCTCCCTGGGTGAAATTTCAGTACGGAAGTAAAGTTGAGCATGCAAACCAAGTCAAGGAAATTTTCGTTGCCCGGGTCGACGGAGCTGCCAGATTAGGCTCAGTCGGCTTTGTTCTGCCGAAAAAAAAAGTGAGTTACGGTGATGATGAAAAGTTTGACATCACCTAGGGAGCATCTGAGCTACGTGTTAAGTGGCAACCTCGACAGACCGCGACAAAGCTAAACATATGATTACATGCTGGTTAATAAAATTCGATAGTCCACAGCTTGTATACCGAACTGCATTGCATTAAACTTATTTACATAGTTGAACAGGGGTCAAAACTCATAACGACATTTTGGCCCCAGCCCCTATATTAATTGGCCAATGGCTCTGGTGCAAGGCGGCAGAGTATTTCTTCACTCAATCACCTCTTGCTAGTTGGCTTGACAACTTCTATCACGGTATCCAGTTGGAGTTAATCATCTTACTGAGATTGAAGAAATCTAGGGCGGTATGGACCGACCATATTATTATACCACAGAGTCGTATGCCTGCCACGGCTTTACTACTGTGGACGTAGAGTATCTACATGCTAAATCCGTTCTTTCAGTTGTGAATCTGGCTAACATACAAGTCAGTACCTTGGGCACGTATATCACACCACACATGGACAGCCTTGCACGCCACCCTTTTTTATTTGCAATAACCCTAATAGAGCCCTCGTTGATTTGATCGTGGTCTATTGATTTTAGACCTCACCAAGCCCCCTCTCAGTTGAGAGGAAACTTTGCAATCGATGCGGTCGTAACGGTGCAACTCCTTGGGCAAGTTTCCTTCTTTTCTTTCCCTTCACAGGTCATCATAACACCATCAGGTTAGAGTTCGAAGGTTGTTTGGAGATTCCAATGGTTCCGGTTGTAGCTTTCTTTCAGTTTCGAACATGTGAAAGCAACTAAATGATTGTTTATTTAACGCGTCAAAGCGGTGTAACTGGCGTTCTACAGATTTTCCACGCTAGCAGTTGAATGAACCAGTCCCTTGGAGCCAACAGTTAGAACCCGCATAAGTAAAGTAGCTGTACGGACTTGACCAGGTTCGGATATCCTTTTCACCCCAACTACCTGACTGAAATATTCATGTTGACATTTGATTCTTACCGACGTCCCCAAATCAATTTTCTTCCAAATCCTGGCCACCAAAGATGGAAGTGGCAATTCAAGGAAAGGCCGATTCCCCCCTACAGAAGTACAAGGGGGAACTATCGAATACTTAAATCTGATTCTGCAACAAAGAACCTTATACGCACCGAGTTTAGCATATTCTGCCAGAGCCCGCGCGGTATATGCACTCGAAAATTTGTACCTATGCCATTCTGCGGGAATCCTTGCAAAGCATCACAACCATGTAAACAAACAAATAAAGGAGAGAAATGCGCAGAGTCCCGGCCTCTTTTTCTCAAATCAATTCCCATGTTAAACTCTAATAGAAGCTGGTATAAAACGCAAGCCCATCCCTCGTCACAGAGACTCTCTCTCCCGGCTTGATGTTACTATCTGTCTATCATCGTTCAAGACTTCAAGTGCTCTCAAACTTGTCTGTTCTGAAGACTACCTCCTTTCGAAAGAATTATAACTTCATCAGTCATTTACAAGCATCGGCGTGTTTCCATAATGGAACAGCCTCATTACTCCATGCCCACGACGGCCCCAATCGTCTATAGCGGACCCCCCGAGACTGTAGATGCACTATCGGGCCACCTCCAGGGAGAAGACAACAAGATGGCGGTGGGGGAAGATGGTCTACTGGGACATCTCCAAGAACAAAACGACGAAGGAAAGCTCGAAGACGAGATCCAAGCAGGTCTAGATTTGATAGAGCTACTCCAACAAGAAGCCAAGGAAATGGAAGAGAAACAGACCATGGGATCGACCTCGGCTCCAGCCCAGCAGCCCTATTTTCCCATGCCGAACCTAGAGATTCCCGCAGTTACCGAACCTTGGCAGTTTTCACCCATTAATCAAAATCACCCATTTGGAAATGTCCAGGGTAAAAACGGCAAGGGAAAGCTCGAAGACGAGATCCAAGCAGGTCTCGATTTAATAGAGCTACTCCAACAAGAGGCCAAGGAAATGGAAGAGAAAATGACCATGGGCTCGGCCTCGGCCCCAGCCCAGCAGCCCTATCTTCCCATGCCGCCAAACGCACAGCATTCCGCAAATACCGAACCGATACAACCAAAAGTATCACCAACACTGGAGGATGCTGCACCTGCCAACGCCCAGCCTTCGTCTACTCCCCTCGAGCCATCGTCGTCTGGTCCCGACACGGGCGATAACGGGCACTCCTCCACCGTCATCGACTTCGGCGTCGTCGACAACAGCCCGGCCTCAGAAACTACCATCAGCATTGAAGACGAGGAGACAAAGAGAGACGAAAAAACCGCGGTACTGTTCCTTCGAGAAATTGAGGACCACGAGCCCGCATGCTCTGCCTATCTCTACGAGCCCAATTCCATCTCCTTTCGTCGCTCCAGCCCCGCCGTCGAGAGTCAAACCTCAGCAATCCCCATCAGGAACGAAGACAAGGAGATAAAGGAACAAGGACAGATCCTATCATTGGAGCTTCAAGACTACAGCAAGCAGGAGGCAGCATTCTCTGCCGGTACCCACGAGACCGAAGACGAGATGATAAGAAAACTAGAAGAGATCCTATCATTGGAGCTCGAAAACGACAACAAGCAAGAGGCCACATCCTCTGCGGGTCCCCATGAGACCGAAGACATTACCGTTATCGACTCCGGCGTCGCCGGCAGAAGCCGATCCTCAGCAATCGTAATCGACTATGACGACAACCAGGGGGTCACATCCCGACCCCGACCCAAGCAGCCCGTGTTCATCACCATCGAGGACGACGACGCCCCAATCACTCCCGAGATGGACAGGCGTCGCAGAAAAAATCAAGACGCGCTAGAGCAATGGGGAAAGGCCAAGAACCTCGAGAAAGGAGCCATCAAGATGCTCGACGACCTCCCCAAGGACCTCAATGTGGGCGGACGGAGGGACTACACGATCTCATCCACCTTCGTTGCGGACTACGAGAGAATGGATGCCAAAAAGGAAGCGACCGCCAAAAAGAACCTTGACAAGAGGCAGGCCGCCGCGGAAGCCAGGGCACAGGATAGGGCCGCCAAGCAGGCCGAAAAGCAGGCCGATCAGCTTCGCAGAAAGGAACAGAGAGAGGCCGACAGGATGTCCAGAATGGCCGAGCAGGAGGAGGAGAGACAGCGCAGAGCAGCCGACCGGCTAGCAAAGCAGGCGAACAAGCACCAGGAACATCTTCAATGGCCCCTTGAGTGCCCAGATGACTTTGATTCCTGGTTGCAGACGGATGAAGGAAAGGAGGCAGGAGGGAAGGGACGGATGATGGCGAGACTAATGGGAGGTCGAGCGAGTCAGGAGGAGTTGGATCTGATCAAGCTTTCTTTGGGAAGTGGATAAGCGTTCTTTTGGGAAGGGGACAAGCATTTTTTTGGGACACGGGATAGGCGTTTTTTTCTTTGGGCAGGGGACAAGCATTCTTTGGGAAGGGAATAAGCGTGCTTTTGGTTACTTCGGAGGGCAAAGATACCCGGGTATAAGCGTCTAGGATAGTTACGGCAGTCAATTCAAGGCTTTGACTTTAAAAACCAGTCCGAGTATCACAAGTAAACACTTCCAGTGATAAAACCAACTGGGCATAGTTGCTGTCAACCCTAGATCCACTGTATGCAGAGATATGCAAAATGATAGTAGCTAAAAGGGTAAGCGGATCGGCAGGCAAACAGGCATGCAAATAGGCAGTTTCCCAATATCATATGATTGTTTGTCAAGGTAGCCTGAAATTAACAGGATTAAATGTGAACAAAGACCAAACGAAACTCCAAAAAAATTTCAAGGCTCTACAAATCGCCATCACCCTTGAACGTCGTGCTCCCACCGCCCTCCATGCCGGCGACGACCTTTGTCCTCGTGATCCGGCCATTCTTGGCATCCATGTAGATGAGTGAAACAATGTCTAGTCCCATGTACGGCTGGTAGACGTACTGCATCTCAAACTCCATCGGCTCGCCGTCGATGCTGATGGTCTTGTTGTGACCCGTAAACGTCATGTCGCGGCTGTAATAGCCGGCCACGGACCTCGAGATCTCGTCCCCCCTGTCGTTGAGGTAGACGTCGTACATTGTACCGTTCTGCGCCAGCACCCGGTTGCGGTGGTTGTGGCCGCTGTAGTTGTTGACGCTGAAGAGGATGTTGTAGGCGAGGTGATACTCGAGGCTGCGCTTGCTGAGGCCGCTCTCGTCCACCGGGTCCGTGATGACACCAACAGTGTCGTTGATCACGCCGCCGACCGTGTTGCCCAGCGTCGCCACGATTGGGTTCAGGTCGATCGAGTCAAGCACGTCGTTGACCATCTGCAGGAGGTTACCGAGGCGGGCCTCGAGCTCGACCTTGGCCGAGACATTTTGGATGGAGAGCTTGACGCGGTCGATGGACGCGTCGACGCCGGCCGTGAAGTGCAGCAGCTTCAGGACCTGAGCATCGAGGTTGACCTTGGCCGTAATGTTCTCGACCTCGATCGAAATCTCTTGCACCGAGACCGATGCGTTAAGGTAGACGTCTGGCTCCTCGGGTAGCTCAATGCCGCCGCTTGTGTCTGTGTTCGATGTCTGGTATACGGCTGCGTCCGGATCGCCATTTTGCTCGAGGTTGTAGCCAATGTAGCCTTCATCATTTCGGCTGCCAGCTTGTGTTTGCGCCAGGACCGATGTGCAACCAATAAAGGAGACGGCGAGCGTGAGCGCCCTGGTAGCAAAGGACTTCATTGTGATTTGAGGCTGTGGGTTTGCTGTGAGAGCTTGACACACTGGCAAGAAAAAGGACCGTGGCTTATTCTCGCTGGATAAAAAAGAACGACGAAAAAAAAACAAATCCAAACGAGCGGTGACGACAGTACGAGTGCGGTGCAGGAAAAAAACTGGAGGAAAGAATTACAAACACCAGAGATCTTCCTTACAAAGGGGGATGGCTCAACCAAACGTAATTGCCAAGATAAAGCAAAACGCCGGTATCGTACTCATCCGACAGGGCAGGGAAAGAACGGAATACTGGTACGACCAAGGAGTCAAAACCACACAGGCAGAAATTAAAACCCAAGCTTGCTCTCGCCTAGATGATCGTGCCTGATTTCCACGGGGCAATGGCAGAAAGCGGACTAGATAGTCTGCAAAAATGCGCAAAATCAAGGCGGAGTGATCTTTTACAAGATTCCACCTCCATACGGGTACGGTTCCGCCATCCTTGTATTTCACCATGCAGGAAGGAATGCAGCCTCTAGATTGGGCCAGTAATTTAGCGAACAAGAATCATCGAGATCGCCTCCAATCTCTTTCGGCAGAGCCCTGCCAGTCTAGTTAGATCGTAAACAAGCGTATTGCTCCGCAAACAAAGCTGTACCTGGCAGGAGAAAAAAAGGTAAAAGCCAATAGTCGCAGCAGATCAGAAACCATGCACATCCCCTTGAACGATGCAACGGTTCGTTCGGCTCACAGGCATAGGACACTCGTTGATGGAGCCAAGAACGGTCCAGACCTTATATAAACTGCCGCTAGTGGGATGACTTCCAAGTCTAAAAGCTGGCATTTTGGAGGAGCTGCAAGCCTTATGGGGACAAGATCGTCGTCGGAGCAGTTTGTCCCCCTTGCGCCTGCAATATGGGGCGGTACCAACGGCCTGGGATGTAGTGAATGGCCCGCTCATGCGTGGTTTCAGACGCCGAGGGCCCACAAGCTTAAGAAAATTGTGGGAGCCGAATTTAATCACGGTTGCATCGCGCTGGACGACCCAGTAGCCAAGTGACATCTTCTCCACGAGTGGTTGATACTGGGCCAATGAGATCGACCACAGAAGTCATCGCGCATCGGAGAAAGCAAGCCCACGCTCGATTAATCTCTCCGTAATGCCTCAGCGGATGCTTGCATACTGGCCCTGTGCGTGATGGATCTGTCTCTTCCATTTGGGTTGGTCAAGAGATAATAATTTTACTCACAACCTGACCCTAATCCTTCTGCGGGTATATAATCCGTTTCCACATAAGGAAAAACTCTGGTTACGGCCAGCAGTTGCTTTTGTCTGCTGCATGTGGTCGCTGGAGTTGTTGTGTTGCATTTATTTCCTTGGAAATTAGCGTGACCACCATAAAGGAAATTGCTCCAAAAATTTCTCATGCTATGCGTCGCTGGAAAGAAGGCAGTCGATATGCAAGAGAACCAAGGCAGCGCCATTTCTGGCCCTCTCGCCAAGTCGTTTTGACCAGTCAAGCCACCGCCCGCAAAGTCCCCATCATCCCATGCGTCTACCCCTGACGAAAACGCATTCTTCCATCCCCCCTCAATATTAGCTTGGTCCACATATGCCCTTGTGGCCATGCAGGGAGTTGACCGTTGCGCCTTAGGGAAAGCTTGCGGAATCAAGGCGGATCGCGATGAGGATGACGCGGGTTGTGAGTGATGTCGTGTCGTGGCCTCCCGCTCTTCATAGTATCTTCTGCGGTATCCTTTGTTCTTTCTATCCCTTCACCCCCATGGTAGGAGAAGTTTAGTCTTTCTTCTTCCAGCCCACACTCGTTTATTCCTGTTTGCGTCTGATCCAAACATTAAACGACATTTCATCGTCGTCGTTGAAGGGTCTTTTGATCATGCGGAACAGTGGTATCTTATCGCTCCTTGTGAGCCTTCTGCTCCTTGTTTCCTTCGTTGTCGCACAAGAACCCTCGACAACGGCTGCGGAGACAACGGCGCAGCCACCGTCCAGCCAAGCTCCTCCACCAACACAGTCCACCACCACCGACGCCTCAGCAACAGGGACACAAACCTCTGCCCGGCCCTCCGGCACTGGAAGCAATGGCGGCAACGGCGGCGGTGGTGGTGGTGGCGGCAGCGCACCCCCAGCGCCAGGCAAGGGCTCTAATAACGGACCGCCAGATGTGCATCTCAAAGTGCCTAACTTGTCAGTCGGTCGCATTGAGCTTGACGTCGATAACTTGCAGGCCGATGTGAACCTGGCCGCTGAGATCGCAGGTCTTGTTTCCATCAACGCCGGCGTGCAAATCGGAATCACAAAGGTCAACATTACCATTGCCGATGTCAAGGCTGAGCTTGAGCTCGTTATCAGACTTGGCCACCTTGTCGACATTGTCAACCGCACTCTGCACACACTAGACCTGAACCCGCTGCTGATCAATGTGCTCAACGAGGTTGGAGACATTGTGGAGGGCGTCATCGGTGCCGTGGACGGCCTGCTAGGCTCCATCCTCCAGGGAGATACCAAGCTAAACTTCATCATCGACAATCTGGGTCACATCGTACAGGAGGTCGTTGGAGCTGGTGGAGATGTCGTCAGCAGCATCGTCGGCAGCTATCAGCAGAACATGACCTTTACTGGTCAGCAGAAGACACTGGACAACGGTCTGATACAGAAGACGTACGAGTATGATGCGCTCGGTGCTTTGGTCAATGTGGTCACCAACTCGCTGAACCAGGTCGTCAGCGCCGTGGTTATCAAGGGCGGGGCAACCAACCCCGGAAACGGCGGCGGCAGCAACGGTGGAGGCACGTCCACAACGTCGGCGACAACGCAGCAGCCCTCAGCGACGGGGTCGGCTCGCTTGTTTTAGTGTGAGGAAACGTTTCGAAAGATACCCGGGGACGTGGAGCTCTGAAAGGAGCCTAGACAACTTAATCAAATCTGCTATCGGTTCTTGGTACATGTCAACCTTGATTGTGATGTCAGTCCTGAAACCCGTGATGCTCGCAGCGACTGGCTCGGGCATGGTCCATGCCAATTCCCAGCTTGTTTTCGATGAATGTTCTATTAAGCTTCTGTAAGTGTACCAGATATCGTTCGTGACCGAGTCAGTCGACGTTGCTTCGATCGACAACTGAAAGTTCGGTAGCTTTTGGAAGGGTTGCTGACTCGCTGCCCCTGCTGATATAGTTCAGTAGATGCACATCCACTGGCGAACCGAAGGCTAGGCCTGTTTGCTTGGCAATCTGTTGCAGAGAGAAAGGAAGAAGAAGATAAAAGAAGGACAGAATGAACCAGAGTTCGCACGGATCATAGCCAATGCAGATACTTGAAGCATGAGTGGGAGAGATTCCAGGTCAATCCATGTGGCCAGAAGCCACGATGTACTAGCTTTTTCTTGGTGCAAATTGCCAATTGGCTCAAAGGCGAGCAACGTCATCAATGAGAGACGGTGTTTCAATGTCGCCCACGTACCTTTGCGAGTACCGACAGTTGGTGAAGTCGGGCTCTAAGCAATGTAAGGTAGGTAGGTGGTTTTGCAGTCGTTTGCTTCGTGGTTTCGCGCAGATGCATGCAAGCTGCACCATCAGAGCGAGAGCATTAATCCATAATTAGGTGTCTGTCTGCCTGCATGGCGGGGTAATTCAACCCAATTGGGAAGACGCCAAGACGCGTTGTGCTACTGATGGGGGGCTTCGGGTTAGGGTTCAAGGACATCTCACCACCACGTTGAAGCGGCCGGCTCCGTCAGGCTGTGTGTCTCTGATGTTACTTCCTCTCCCTCCTACATCAATTAGCCTATTCTACATGGCACCAATCCAGGCTCTCTTGGGGAAGCCAAGTACAGTACATGAGCTGACTGTGGATCAACCGTATTTAGTCGGCCGTTGGGGCTAGTATTAGCTCCTCATTTCGATCATCTGCGCTAATGACCCGCTGCAGAAGCCATCAGCCACACAAAGCTTTGTTTCTTTCACTTGCTTTTGACTCTGCATAAGCAACAAATTTCCTCACAAGGCCGGGGATAAGAAAAAGAAACATACAAGCTCATGCCTCGCTTGATATTTCCTCACAATGCTGCCTCTGTTTGTCGAGAACAATACCAAGCCCCTGCCTCCTGTCATCGACACGTGGAGGAACAATACTAACAGAGATGACTGCCTTACTGCCCAAACCCCACAGTCCCTTTCGGCCACGCCGCGCCAACCATGTGTTACTTAGATCCCGGCACGCATGTCAAAAAGGGCTGCATCAAGGTTGAGCCGCGTCGACAAGCCAATATATGGGAGTTCGTTGGTAGTGGATGTCAGGTCACAGGATGACGGAGATATGCACCTCTGATACGGTTGGTCTTCCATTGTTTATCTCCATGACAGAAGCAGTCCCTAACTACATGGATGAGCATTGGTTCTACTGGTCGGCAAGAGAATGGAGGGAAAGCTCAGACCGTTGGGTAATTTGCGATTGTTACTTATCTCGACACAATGCGTGCTGAGTCTCGGGGGGTGCAGCAGAATCCTTCGCGGGGAACAATACTAAAAGATTAGACATGACAGAGACATTATGAAGAAAATCCTAGCTTGCAATTGGTATCCTCTGGAGTTAAGGAATGACATGCATCTCAGCAACCGAGATTCGCAGTTTCTATCCAGACCAAGCAAGGTAGTCAAAGTCTCACCCCACGCTTGGCTGCCGAATATAAGACAAGCACGATACCCTTCCGTGTTGTACGACCACATACTGTCACACAGGCGCACCACACCCATTCTCTTGGATCATCTTTTGACCCACCCAGCAAATTCTTCCCCTGCCTGCCACCCCTTCACCATGAAGTACACAGTCCTCAGCACCCTGAGTCTGCAGCTCCTTGCCGTAACGGCATGCCTCCTACCGTCTGAGCGGCCCGGCCACTACGGCAGCAGAAACCCCAACAACAAGCTTCGCCTCGCCACCCGGCAAGCCACGGGCAGCAATGCCACGCAACCGCGGACCCAACCTTCCGGCAACACCGACACCGGCATGCCCATCTCGCCCACCAACCGCTTCCCCTGCGGCGGCAGCTCCGTCCCGCGCGGCGTCGGCAGCGTCGACGACCCAGCCCCCGTCGAGGAGATCATGAGTCTGTCCGAGGTCAAAACCGCCGTCAAGGCGCTCGAGGCCCGCTTCGACGACGTCCAATTCTTCGAGATGCCGTACCGCACCTACGAGAACAGGACCCTCTTTGGCGCGCGCATCGGCGGCGAGCAGCAGGGCGCAAACAGCAGCGGCGGCAGCTTCGACGGCAGCGCATACAACGTGCTCATCCAAGCCGCCATCCACCCGCGCGAGCGCGGCAGCCCGGACCACCTCGTCTACTTCATTTCCGACCTGCTCTGGGCGCGCGAGGAGGGTCGCGGGCTCCGCTACGGCGGCAGCGCGTACACGGCGACGCAGGTCTCGGCCGCGCTGGACCTGGGAATCGTGGCGATCCCGGTCGTGAACCCAGACGGCATGGCTCACGACCAACAGGCGCACACGTGCTGGCGCAAGAACCGCAACCCGACCGCCGCCTCCCTCTCGAACCCGCGGTCCGTCGGCGTGGACCTGAACCGCAACTTCGACCTGCTCTGGGACTACCAGCGCGCCATGGCGCCGGGGACCATGGACGGGTCCGACGACCCGGCCATGGAGTACTACCACGGCAAAGCCGCTTTCTCCGAGGCCGAGACGCGCAACGTCAAGTGGGTCATGGACCAGCACCCAAGCCTGGCCTGGTACATGGACCTGCACTCGGCGGCGCAGGTCGTGCTGCACGGCTGGTGCCACGACGCCGTGCAGGCCGACGACCCGGCCCAGAACTGGAAGAACCCGGCCTACGACGGCAAGCGCGGCACGCTCTTCGACCCCGAGATTGACTACGCCGAGTACATGGACCGCGGAGACTGGGACGCCCTGTCAGTCACGGCCGCGCGCATGGCCTCGGCCATGCAGCTGACCAAGGACGAGGAGCACGCCTGGTCGTCGGATCCGTACGTCGCCTCCCAGGGCGTGCTCGGCTTCGGCCCGTCGACCGGCTGCTCCATCGATCACGCTTATAGCAGGCACCTGGAGGATGCGAGCAAGAACAAGATTCTTGGTTTCGGGTTCGAGTTTGGCGAGTTCAACTTTGACCTGTCGCGCGAAGACTGTCCCATTGAGCAGTGTTGTCCGTTTTATCCCACCGTCAGCATCTTCAACCATAACAACAAGGCGGTCGCTGCAGGATTGATGGAGCTTTTGATGGCAGCGAGCAGAGCATTATAGAATGTTGGGGGGAAGAACGCGGTTACTTTGGGCATCCCCGTTGTCTCTATGTTACAGAAGCATGAGTTAAATATTCTGAATTTGGAGGACTCTTTTGCGTCGTAAATTAACTAGAATAGTTCTTGTTCCCTGCCTCTGCCTTATATTTTTCTTGGCTAGATGGCAAACTAGTATTTATCTTTTTTGTACGCTACAAGATTTCTAGTCAACAATCCCATCCGGAAGAATGGCAACATAGTCAAGAGGAGCACCCTCGATGCCGTCAGGCGTACCCACGATCCGCAAAACATCGCCCTTCTTGATCTCTATATCCTCAAAGCGGATCCTCGTGGCCGAGTGCCCGTCCAGGTTCAAGGTTCCAGTGTTGCCCAGCCTATCCTCGTTGTCGCCCTTCCATCGCCCTATCACTTTGTTGTCAATGGTCAGGACGTAGTCTGCCTGGCCACGCATCACATCATAGTAGTTAACGGCGACGTCGTAGGTTCCATCCTCAAAGTCGAGTGTGGCCCAGACGGTGCCCGGATCCGTGCTGTTGGCGCCTGTGGTGGTGTTGGAGGTAGTGATAACAGCACGACGAGCCGAGGCTGTGTGGAATGGGTCGACGTTGTAGACGCGGTATCCCTCCATCTCCATATTCTCAGCCTCAATCCTGTACGGGTGGTTGCCAACCCTGCCCTTTTCGTCGGGAATGCTCGTCATGTTGTTGTAAAAGTTGCAGATGCTGTCCCGCCAGACTAGGGCGTGGCCGGCTTGGAAGTTGAGCCTGAACAACATATGCTCGAATCGCTCATCGTCCATGCGACCCTGGAGCGCGCGCCACTGGAGGGGGAACTCCTGCACCAAAGCGGAACCGTCATAGTGTGCGTCGTAAAAGTGCTGGATGACTGTTTTGCCCGACTTGAGCACGTGCGTCCAAGGCACATGGTGGAACCAGAGGATGAGGTTGTCGGGTGTTGTCTCGATCTTCTCGAAGCGGCGGGCGACCTCGGGTGGGTACTGGCCAGAGAATCCAGTTCCAGTGGCAACGGTACGGTCCATGCCGACCGAGGTGGCGTTTGCCCGAGTCCACTGGCCCCATCCATTGCCGTCTTGACTCTGCGGGCCGGGGCCGAAGTGGGTGTGCAGAATATCAGCAAGTGTCTGGATGCCGAGGTTTCCGCTGTAGTCCTCGTATGCGGGCCACGACTCCATGGACATCTTGACAATGGTGTCAGCGACGAGCTGGTCGTGCCCAAAGGTGAGCTTGATCCAGTCCCTGAGCATGGCTTCCGAATCTGCCGTTGGGTCCCAGGCCAACACGCCATAAGCATACAGGTTTGACATGGCGAGATGGCTGCCGAGCCAGTTGACGTCGGTGCCCACATTGACAACCGCCGCCGAGCCACTGAGCCTCAGTTTCTTGCCGCCAGGTCGCTCTCCCGCCACAACGTCGCGGACCAAACTCTTCTCTTGACCCTCGATGTGCAAGTCAAAGTCCAAAATCTCCTTCCAGAGCGGCGCCATGTACACGAGGTGGTTCTGCTGGCCAAGGTACTCCTGCGTAACCTGCAGCTCAATCACGGTATCTGTAGTCGGCAGGTGTGCGAAGAGCGGGCTGGGAGGCTCACGGACTTGGAAATCAATGGGGCCATATTTGATCTGGACCATCACGTTGTCGTCCCACTTGTCATCTAGGCCCTCAAAGTAATCCACCGCGGCCTTGGCCCGATCGAGCTTGGGGTTTGTCCAGTCGGCGTGATGGTCGTACACAAAGGCTCGGAACATGACGACACCGCCGTGGTGCTTGGTCGCTTTTGCAAAGAGGTTTGCGCCCTCTGCAAGCGTTCGGTTGTACGAGTGAGGTCCGGGCTGCCCTTCCGAGTTTGCCTTGATGAGGTAGCCAGCCATGTCGGGGATGCGCGCGTAAAGCTCGTCCGTCTTGTCCTCCCACCACTTGATGACGCGCTCGTCGAGGGGGTCAAACGTGTCGAGGCCTCCGTATGTCTGGGGCGAGGCAAAGTTGAGCGACAGACCGAGCTGGACGCCATATGGCCTGAAGGCATCTGCGATCCGTCCAAGGCCATCAATGTTGCGCGGGCTGAGGATCTGCGGGTTGGAATTGACGTTGTTGACCACCACAGCGTTGATGCGGATGGAAGCGAGTAGCCGAGCGTACTCGGCAGCCCGCGTCATGTCAGCCACGACACCTCCATTCGCAAAGAATATAGACGGGCCAGCATAGCCACGCTCGACGGACCCGTGGGTGCCGGTATCGTCGAGGTTATCCCACTGATTCACCCATCGGATTGGCTGGTGAGGGTTGTCGATGCCGTCTTTGCCACAGAACTCATGTCTGGCGATGCGTGCCAAGTATTCGAAAGCGCCGTACAGGGCACCACGCTCATTCTGACCAACGATTTGGACAACTCGACCGCGAGTGGACATGTAGAAGCCATCCTCTTCGAGGTCGCCGGCAGAGAATGTTAGGTTTCCAAGGGTGTTCTCGTCGGCGAACTGGGCAGCTGTTCCGACTACGATGATGCGAGAATCTTTGTCTTCGGGGTCGAGATCCTCTGGCGAGGAAACGACATTGATGTTCTTGCCAAGCATGCCACTAAAGCCTTTCTGCAGTTCTTGTCCCGCAGTAAAGACAGGGCTTGTCTCTGTGCTGTTGAGCGCCACGACCGCCTCGGGAGCCTTGAAGCGAACAGCCGCGGCGTCATCGAGGGGCGCGTATCGAAGCCATGCTGCGCTACCATCTTCAGCCCGCACAATGGCGGCCAGGCCGAGGAGGACCAGTGAGTAAAGCATCATCTGGGTGTAGCCTGTCGCGCGCTGCAGTGACTAACGACCAGTTGAAAGGACGGTCTGTCGCTCAACTCGGCCATGGCTGTTTGTCTGTGGTGACTTCAGAGAATATATGTAGTAGTTTCTCAAATGTAAGCCAAGCAATTGAAATGCTCCATCGGGCCGGTGGGGATAAGTGAGGAGAAGATATTCTTGTCCCTCAATTCAGGCTATTTGGCATGGCGGAGACGAGACCGTGTAGCGTGGAGAAATAGCAGATTTCTCCAATTTCTACAGAATGGATCCTCGGTCTTAATTCTCCGGCGACGACATGGTACCTTGGATGCGTCTGCCAAGTTTGGTGCCGAGCGGGTTCACCCAAGGTCAACTGTCTGTGCGGATTGTAACCAGAATGATGATGCCTCGTCGAGTCAAGGTGTAGTCTGGTGACGCAAACTATGTGGTTGGGTTGGAGATGTCGGTGGGTTTGGGCGATCAATTGCACATGTTGGAGTTTTTTTGTCATGTTGCATTTATTGATTTGTCTTGTGGGGAAACAGGTACCTGTCCCGAGTACCATAGATCCATCCTATTGTTGATTGATTGCTCTTGCATCGCATAAAAATATGGTCAGGGTTGTTGGTAAAGTAAGGTACCTACCTACCTACCTGTCCACCTTGGATACTATTATGCATGTAAGCTCAAACCTGGACTGGCGGTAACGGAGAAAGTGCGACGCTGGTCTTGGCAAGATTTTGACATATTGGCCTTTCGATGAGCACACCTTAATTACTTTTAGGCAAATAGTCTCGCAGCTTGGCAGCTGAAGATGGTTGCAAGGAGGTTCGTGGAGGTTATGATGTTAATACCCGTCTTGAACCTTGAACGCTCTAAAAGCCCTCCAACCGCGGCAGCAGAGGGAGCGGCGGGGACGTTTGTTGGAAAGATTGCTTTTCGAGGTTTATCATGCCACCATTGTTTCCCTCATCTTCTCACCCCTGGCTTATTGGCTGTCCCCGATCATATACTCCTATTTGTCAGCCTCCAAGACTGCCTTATATGCTCAGATAACATAACAGTCACAGGTGTTGCATTAGTAACTTTACATTACGCATCTCCAGAAGCTCCATATTCCTCGAGCCCCATATCTAATATCTGGTGTGAAAACAACAGCAGTACGAAGTCCAGCATCTCAAAATCCCATGAAATGATGAACTTATTTTCAACAATGACTAGCCCCGGGCTTTATTTGCGGCCCATTCTGCAGGTACGACGCTAAAGTCGTCACGGGAAACGCGGGCAGCCTGTGGATGGCAAGACCTTTGAGATGTGGGTATTTGGCTTCTGACTGCGTTGTTGCTTGGGCTCTCAGTGGGCTGTCCTCTATGACCGTCCAGAGATATCTTCTGCAGGCTTTTGCTCATTTCTCTTTTGCTAAATGACCGCAGTGTCCAAGTAGGAATGTACTAGAGATGATCGATTCCAGAGACTCCCTTCCCACAGCGCGGGATTTCGGCTTTGCCCTAGGGACCTCGGAGGTATACAGAATAATTACCTACAGATGCATGAGTCCTAATGATTGCCTGTACACCTGTGGCACCAAGTCTCGGGGACAAACAGCTGGGATCGTCACAGTGAAACTAGAGTTCTAATTCTTGCAAACCCTGGAGTCTGCTGCTGTGGCTAATGCTCATTTTGCTGCCAGGAAAGCGCTGGGGACAGTTGAGGATCCGCCGCCATTTATATATCAATTTGAGCTCACAATGCCGGCGCCTTATTTCCCCTGGCAAGCCTGGCCAAACCAAGGCAGAAATCAAGTTTAGTTGCTTCAAGCTGGCATTCGGATCCGGCCTACTTCCTCCTTCATTTGCCTCTATTCCCTACGCAACTATGTAACTCCCAATGCCTGACCCCATACTCTGCCGCTATCTGCACAGCACTGAAGACTTTTTTTCGCGTGTACACTAATGCATATCCTATGTGTGTGTTAGACTATTTCAAAACGACTCCAGGAGCGCACGAGTGTCAGTCAGTCTCCGAGGTTGACGTTTGGATTAGTTACCCATCTGTTTTCTTCTACTTTTTTTATTTCTTATTCGTCGGTATTCAGGATTAATGCAAATATACGTGCCCAATCAACTTCTCACCCTGCACTACTCGATTTCGATAAGGTAGTTGTGATTAGCAAGGACTTAGTATTAACGTTTGGGAAAGCTGTCCATATCAGGGTACCACGTCATAATATTACATATGGGAAGAATAACAAAGAAACCCGGATACTGAGCGGGGCCAAAAGCTAAAATCAGACCTCAAATGCCCGCATGTGTACCAAGAATTGAAAACTTTGATTTTTGTAACCTAGAACTGAATATCTCTTTTTGTTGATAGGAATTGGTAAGGCCATGGCCAAAAGAGGGGGTGAGCCAACGGGATACGTATGTAGGTATAAAATTGATTAACGAAGTAAGTAGGTACAGGAGTAGTCCGTTACAGGTCCAAAGGTTTATATATACAGGCTTTTTACGCCATAATTACCTTAATCAGAATTGCGCATAAATAATATTACGACACTTTTTCCATTATTCACCACCACACAGCTTTATCAGCCAGAGAACAACAGAACTTGCCTCAAATAAGGTGATTTGGTATTTGGTAAATTTGAAAAAGTTCGGAGAGGGTGGAATCGTAGCGAATTTGCCAATGAAGCGACAAAAATAGCTCACCAGGGTTGCCATTGTCATTGTATATCTTTCCGCCTTTCGTATTCTCATCTACAAATTTATAAACTAGCTGATTATGCTCACAAGTTTTGCTGTTACCGGTCAGCCTAACACATACGACCATACCCACTGGAATATACGGGATCCCGTCCGCTCTCCCCTAGTCAAACCAGTGAGGGCCGAACTAGTACTCAGGTGGGTGACCACTGGGGAATCCTCGGTGTTGTATGTTTTAAGTTTTGCTTTTGTCTTCGGGTTTGACCCCTTTTTTCTTTAATGTGCCAAAATCTAACTAGGTAGGTAGGTATCTACCTTACTAGTTAAACATACTGGCGGAATCCTTCTTTCGACCTATCACAATGTCCAACCACATGAACCTGACAAACACGGCGCGGCTATGATCGAATCGAGAGCAGGTCGTATAATGCGGGTAATATTTTAAAGATTATGTAGACGATAAGAGTTTCCAATTCGCACTCGGTTTTTTCAACCTTAGCCGCAAAAACCTCCGTAAATGGAATGCCTAGGCTGGTCTTGACTTCAACTCCTGGCTCAGCCCTCAGTCATGCTGCGTCCTTACCTAGTCAACAAAAAAATTGCAAAGATGGCAGTCGCAAAACCGTGTCTGACATTTTGCGGCAGGACCGGAACACCAGTATAACGGTAGCTCAGCTTGAACCAAAGCTGAAAGAATGGGGTGTTGCCAAGAATCTGAAGCTTCACGAATGGAGAGACATCATGCCCCGTCTTGACGAGTTGGAAGCGAGCGGGACAGGCTACCGTCTTCTACTGGCCGACCATGAGATTCCAAAATGTACAGCTCGGTGAACTAGGACTCGTACGTTTGTTTGACCCCGCGTTTACTGTTTTATTTTCGAGATCCAAAAGACATATTCAGCATTACTAACGAGAGTACCTACAGTTTCGCACAAGTCACAAACCCATGCCATCTCCATCGTTGACAGTAGTGGTCACGTACTTTGGCACTCGAGCGCAAAGTTGTCAGAACAGCCACTCCTGGAAGACGTTACCATGTCTGAAAGATTGGCGGAGAATCAGGTGGTCCTGCGCTCACCACTTCGCGATGAAGGCACCCTGCTATTTCCCCAAGAGCCACTGGGGACCATTCAGTTCAATCGCATGTTCGACACCGGCTGGATTCATTGTTCCCCGGTAACCCTGTCTCAGGAATCTCTTTTCCAGGCAGTTTGCACAACTACATCAATCTTCCTGGCGTCACCGAGTCGGATGCATTCCATGATGCCCTCGAAAGTTCGCTTTTCCCAACGCCGCCCGGACTTCAGGACAGCATCCAACAACCCCATCAAAGCTTAATCCTGAGATTAAGTCAAACAGCCTTGACTCTGTTGCCAACTACTGCCCTGGAAGCAGCGCAAGTATTTCTCCGTCGCATGCTTCAACATGATGTCACGAGCCATAACTATGCATCCTCACCGGCCATTACCGCACAGGAATATCCGGCCCAACAGCCGCAGGACCCATCCTTGGAGCAGGTTGATGAGCTGTTGGATCGTCTTCTTTCTCTGCTGCCCCGCAAAGACGTCCAGGCGATTCAGAATGACGATTCGGTAAAAGACGACCTCGGTTCACTGGTGCGTAAGCTTTTGCTGCGCTCCATCATCGACAACTTTGCTGGACTGGAGGATATCCCGCATTCTGCCGTCCTGGGCATGCTGAGAACCGGTCCTCGGATGAGATATGAGTTGTTTGTTCACTTGCAAGTCAGCTCTCCAGCTCTTGCGAAAACTGTCGCCAACGCCCAGTTCAGAGCCGCACTCGAAACTTGCGATGTCGAAGCAGCAGAAGCTATTATCGAGGCCAGCAAGGGAAAGCCATATGCCATTGTGCCGGACAGTATCGTTTATTCATGCAAGATTGAAAGGCGTAGCAGCCATCGTTCACACAGGGCAAGCGCGATGGAAACGGCCGTGTGCTCTGGGTCTCTTAGCATGGTTCGCACACTGCTGCATCTCAACGTGAATGTGAACAAGACCCGTAATACTTTCTATTATGATAGTGCCCTCAAATTTGAAAAGGGTCCGCTTCGGGAAGCTATTCGTATAAACCCTTTGGCAAACATGGAGCTTGTGGAAGTTCTTCTCGATCATGGAGCCAAAGTCACACATGAACACGTTAAACACGTCACGCAGTTTCATGTTCCCAGGTTTTTGGAAACCCTGCTACGTCGAATGCCATTGCAAGGAGCATGTGATGCTTATAGACCAACCATTTGAGCTGGAGTTCAACGAGTTTTTGGAGAGACTAGTTGCATGCCACAGCAACAGCGATACAACAGCCATGATTCGGCTTTTTCTAGATAAATGCGACGAATCCGGTTGCGGCAACTGCGACTGCTCTTATTCTCTAGTCCAAGCCGCGAAGAGAGGAAACATTGGACTTTTCAAGCTTCTGCTGGACCGCAGTAAACTTGTTCTTACAGACAAAATCCTTTTGGCAGCCATCAGAAGTCGTGAGCAATTTTTAATCGAAACTCTTGCTCCTCTCTCTCTCTCGGAGCGAGACATGTGTTCTTACCGAAAATGGACATTTCCCAGAAATATCGATATCGACTTCGAAATACATGCCAGTTTCTCTTGTGCAACTACACCACTCACAGAAAATGAATACTATTCGCGGATCAGACTTGAAACCACACCATTGGCCGAGGCCATCCGCACTAAGGATGCTAGGCTTATCCATGTTCTTGAGAATTTGGGTGCCTACACTGCGTTATTCGATAGCTTGCCTGAAAATGCCAGCGAACTTGAGGCTACCATGTACGCCGCTGCGGAAGTCGGTAACTTAGTTTCTTGAGAAGAATGATGGCAGATGTCTTACGGCCTTATAACAGCTTTGGTGTGCGCTCCCCAATCCCAGCGCCGTCTGCAGCGCTGTCTGCTGCTATTCACTGGGGCAATTACGAAGCTGTCTCAATTTTGCTCGGTTGGATGTGTCGGATGTCTGCTGGATTGGACTGTAGCAGACCTATCTCTTCTGACCCCCCCCCCCGCGACTTGGAGCCGACCCACTGCGAGAAGTCTTGCTCGCAAAAGAGCAGCATGTTTATACTCTTCTCGATCTCAGCGACTCCCTCGGTTTTCTTTACCATATCAGGAGCCGAAATGAAAAGGAGACTCACTTAGAGCTCGCATCCTTGTGGAAAAATGACTCGCTAATAAAAGGCATGCTGCTCATGGGGGTTTAATTGCTCCCGTGGATACAACACAACACCATTTATCGAAGTAGTGCGATCAAAAAATAAAGATCTAGTCAAGTTGCTACTTGCGCATGGAGCTGATATCAATAAAGCTCCGAAGAAATCTCAGATCTCTCCGCTGAGCCAGGCGGTGATGCTGGCGGATCAAGAAATGACTCACCTGCTTCATTTTGACGCTGCAAAGATGACCTCCGAGGAGTTTTCCCAGACCTTATCGAGCAGTGGGCCAGTACGCGACCTTTCAATCACACTTTTTTATTCATGTGTTCATTCGGATCCAACGCTCGGTCCCATCGCGCTGGAAAAGGCTCTGGAGTTGAGAGATTTGGTCCTGTTGGAGAAACTGCTATCAGTTGGGATAAATCCAAATGTATTCACACATAATACTGGGTTTCCGCAAACTACACCTTTTGGCTTTGCTGTCCTGCATTCCGTGGACCATAGCCTAGTTCGGACTTTATATGCTCACGGCACCGATTTTAATCTCCCGGCTATGCGTCAGACCGGCACATCACGGACTGCACTTTTGCTCGCCATCGAACAAAGAAAGCTAGCGTCGATCAACCTGCTACTTGATCTCGGCGCTGATTATGACTTGCCTGCCAAGCTTTTGCTAAGACGCACACCCTTGCAAGCCGCTTACGAGATTGCAGCATAACCATCGTCCGCCTGCTGCTGGATAAGGGCGCCAATGTCAACGCTCCGCCAGCGCGAGTGGAAGGGAAATCTGCGCTGCGACTTGCCGCCGAGGGCAGCTTCGTCGGCATAGCAGAGCTCCTCTTGTCTCGCGGAGCCAAACCCATCCAAGACCAGCCATTGAAGAATATGACAGCACTCGTGGCAGCGGCGTATAAGGGCAGGACTCACATGCTGCAGCTTCTATGGGAAGCCGGGAAGGGCGGGTTTCCTGTCGATGAGATTGACAAGGCTACCGCGCGTGCCCAAGAACAGGGGCATCTGGCATTTGCTGAATTGTTCGGACTGCTGAGAAGCGTGCAGGTTTCAGCGGCCAGGGGTTTACAGAAGGCAAACCATGATTGTGTTTAATCCAAGCGAGTTCGATTCCAGTTAGGCTTGGTTTCTTTCGATATGTATTATAAAAGTAGTCTGTAATTGTGCCCTGCAACCAAGAGATGTGTTGTAGGGCTAGATGTCTACCAGCCCCCGGGGGGGTTTTTGCGACGGACCATTCAGGGGTTCCAGCCAGTGGTTGGCGAGAATCTGGTTGCTCGGCTAGGTAGAGACCAATTTTCCGTGAAGAAAGGCATTCTTGACCTATGAGTAGCAAAGTATACTGGCGTTTGGGGGCCTCGCTGGGCACCTCGGACGTCTTTCTGCCATTTCCTGGAGATCGAGTCGAGAGATTGAGGTACGTGATGGCTACTGCCGGATCAGGGCGTTGTCCCAGAATCTGCCAGAGGTACAGACGGGGGATGGTCAGACGGCAAGCCGAGGCCGCATGAAATTGCACCAACAATCGCAATTTGCAGAAGAAGAAAAAAGAACCTATAGAATTTAGAGTAAAGCTAGCTTCAAGTCAGATGCGAGGTGCGGCCCTACCTACCTATTAATAAATGAGGTTTATAAAATATATTCTTTTTTTAGATAAAAATATTAATTGCCATTTGGTCAAAGGTTTGGGTGTGGAAAAACATGGTAAAACAAAAAGAGTTATAGTGGATCATAGGGGATTTACAGGGGAAGCAAAATGAAGAAAAATAGGTACCAATGGCAGCACACTTCTTCTCCATGTGCCAATAAATTGCAGTAACTGTTAGCAGACGTTTTTTATACGATTTGTCAAGTATTTTGGTCAGTCTCGTTGTGGCCTTTGGAAGACAGTGGGTTTTTGGTGCGGTTTGCAAAAAGCTCACACAGTTTTTGGTACTATGCTGTAGGCAAAAGGATTTCGTCAAGGAGCACACGAATAGGATGTTTGGAGCCAGAATATCATCGCGGATTGGTGTGCTAGTAGTTGTCCCTCGACTCAGTGCCGCCGGCCCCTGGGTGCCACCTCGTATCACTGTCCGATGCTGACATTGATGCTGAGGGTGTCTTGGAGGCAAGATGAAGACCAGCGCGCAATGACAGGCCTTTTGTTAGACGCCTCGGCGTATAGCTGGTCGTAACCAGTGCTTAGTAAGAGGTTGGCGATGGTGTTCCCCAAATATGCCATCCCTGTGGGTGTTGATAGCTTGGCACATTTTTCTGTTGAATATAGGCTGCAGCCAAACAAGCAAAAGAACAAGGGTGTGGTTACTGTTTACATAGCCGTGGCACTTTGATCGAGTTATGAAGTAAGAGGATATCGCACTTGTTGGAATGACAGCCTGACAGGCAGTAGTTGCACTGAGCAGGAGTATCCTTTTGGCTCAAAAAGAAATAAACAATGTATGAGTACCCGATTCATGAGATACACGGAAATATCCGCAACTTCATGCGACGAAAAAAAGAGGCAAGCAGATCTGGTCCCTGGATCCATGACATACAAGGTGCTCGAATCACAAAGCTTCGGATATACAAGGCAGCTCCTCACACCTTCCTTGTTGTGCGGTTCGTATGTAGAAGATGACCACAATAGCAATGCCAGTGATTCGCCATTCTGACTCGGAATAAAAACAGAATAATTATCACTGACGAAGAACATGACTTGCATAGCATACGTAACACGCAGTCAAGCTTGGTCTCACACCAAAAATAGAAGAATTGTATAAACAGGTAATTGTTATATTTTCTTAATAAGAAATGGTATTTAAAGGTTGTGTTGGATCTTGACTTTAACATTGCCATCAAACACATCTAATTCACCGACTTTAGTCATCGTTTCAAGTCTTTTAGCTCCCAGAGTTTATAATTCCTTTCATCGCTGTCGGGAAAAAAAAGAAAACTAATTCATCAACCTTTCCAACGCTTGTTTCGAAAATGATTGCCATCAGCCAATTTCTCGTCTGGTTCATCTTTGCCACCGCCGCATTGGCTGTCAAACCCATCCCGCCTTCTCAATCGTTTTTCATATGGTACGGCAGACCTGGCGAAAACAAGCTCCAGCAGTCCAATCGACGGGAAAGAATCAAGGAGGCTTTGGAATCTCAAGAGTGGCGATCAGAAAGCAGATATACCAGAATAGAAGGTGGCGCATTTGACTTTGGCTATGTCAGAGTGAGTCGTTTTGAAACAAACGGAGGGAATTTCACCTTTGCCGAAAAGTTTTTGGCAGATAGGGGCTACAAACAAGATGATAATTGGGAACCCAGAGTTTTCTTTCATTCTGTTGTATTTGCTCCTGCATACGATTATGTGGAGACAATCGCCATGTTTGAAAGGATAGAGCTTTTAGGGTCTGCCTAAGAGGGAATTGGGGTTGTCGTTCTTTTTCTTCTTTTTCTTCTTTTCAAGGTATAGACAGGGGGACCAATGTATTGACACGCGGTGTGCTTTGCTGACCTCTTTATTCTTCTCACATAGTATGATGCGATGCTATCGTAATGGTTATATTATCAACACAGCACGCCATTTAGCCACGCTAATGTAATTTGGGCTCGTTGATGAATGGAAGAGCGGTTAATGACCCTACAACATGTCTACCACAGAAATTGCTGATACAGACCCTTGCCAAGTTAGTCTACTCGTTCAACGATAAAGCTATTTCGAGAAAGGACGCCCCTGCCTACATATCCTTTTGCAAGACCAGATTCCAAACAGGAAGAATGCCGAGTAGGTTGGTTGTAGCTGGTCATAGCAACGACGCCTCTTGCATTTTGAAAGCAAGCTCCTTTTTTTATCGGGTTTGCATTCCGTTTTTTTTTTTCAACTATGATATCTCCCAAAAGATCACAATGCTGAATTGTAACAGGTTTACAATAAGAGCAGGGACTGAGAAATTCAAATAAAAGGTTCATTGCAATAGTCATTATGTTATTAAATAGATAGAAGTTTATTACTTCTCCCTTGATCTCTACTTTATCAGTCAACTCGTATAGTGTTTAATCTTATATCGTAATACTTTGCACATAAAAAGTGTCAAGTCTCCTACTTGTCAACACAAGTAGTAAACGCATGGTATAATTGTCACATACATATATCGTATCCAAGTAATGTTAGAAAAAGCCCCCTCTCCAAAATGCTTCTGAAATGTCAGAGGGGGGCGGCCTTTAGCGCTTCGTCTCCATGTCTATGAGGTGCTCGTGCGGCCGGTCCGCCCCCATATCTATCAGGTGCTGGTGCCGACGCAGCTGGTTCGCCTCGTCGTGGACCTCCTTGACGTCTTCGAGCAGATTGCTGACCGCCTGGCTCATCTTCTGGTAGGTCCTGCTGACGCCGCCCATTCCGTAGTGGTGCGTAAGGCGGCTGCCGTATTGGTTCTGGATCAAGAGGAGCTGGTGACGAAAGGCTTGTGCCATCTTTTCAGCGCCCGGGCTCCCCGTGCTTTCTAATGCTGTTATGTAATTTTCGAGTGCCTTGATTTGCATGTTTGTACCTTCTTTGCTCAGGTTGTACTTTTTTTTGTTTTTGTTTTCAAAAATCAGCAAAAAAGAAACGCCAAGTATGGTTAAAACCAAACAGAAACTGAGCTTACATGAAATGCTTTTCTCGCCATCCATTGGTCATAAAGTTTATTAAGTATAGTAAGAGTTGTGCCGGTAATAAGAGCAGCCAGGGCAATCTTTTCCTTGGCACCTAGACCATCATCCACCGACGATAATCCACTGGACAGCCCGTCTGTAGGTATCGGCAGAGGTGCGGGCTTGGGTATGGGTTTTGGTTGCGCGATCGGGGAGCTGATGGCGGAGCCTATTAGCAAGCCCCAAACTGCAATGAATTTAATCCGCATTGTGGATTTTGAGTTTAGCTTGCCTTCGGTAGTGCAACGTAATACAACGTTGATAAACTAACGCAAACAAGTGAGAAAAGAAGAAAAACAGAACATCCAAGATAGAATCCCAACGCCGGTAGGGACGAATGTGGCTATAAATAAAAGAGAGCTGTTTATAAACTAAATGATATAAAAAGATGACTGCGGCTAAGGAGTGACGAGGTCGGGGCTATTTTATACTACCTAGTGGCAAAGGTAGGCCACCCTCTTTTTTTGCAACAATAGTGGTGGAATAACAATAGCTATTGCACTCGGGCCAGGATCCCCCTGTTGGGAAGATATACGGAAAGATCCGTATGCATTATGCGCAAGATATCCATGGATCCACGCAACCCCTTTTTTTTCTCTTATACTGGAGCAACTTGCAAACAACTTTTTTTCTCGAGGAAACAGAAAGATAATATAGCAACTCGCAGTATTTAATTTGGTCTAATCCGAATTATCAAATGTAGACGAGGCTTGTAAACAGAGAATGTTTTGACAGCATGTTTTTGTAGCGTTCAAAACTAATCTATTCCTTGGACTAACTTACAATAGTCACCACCACTACAATTTCGACAAATTAAGCAACAGATCTTGTTCATTGTAAACGTAGATATACACTAGTAGTCCCGGACATGATCGCCAGCACGATGAGCCCGAGAAATAGGCTACGCATAAATTCTAATCAATGATCACGTCTAGGTCAAGGAGCTGAGGAGATTCGGAGATCGGCAACGCCGTTAGCAAGACTATGTAACGGCGCAGTAATATACCCACATCAATTCTCTCGCATTACTCAGCGACAACGCAGCTTTGACTCGTTAAGTGGAACTAGAACTGATGGACAAAGCCTTGAGGATGGAGAAAAGGGAGAGTGAGCTTCGAAAAAAATGACATCATCTTTGTGTTTACCTAGTCTTGGGACAAATATTAGTCAAAAGACTAAGAAGCGTGCCTTTGAACCGAGCCCGAATAGACGCTGACATTTTACTGATCCTTGCACGGAGGAATAGGATCGAGATCTCAGTGGCGAACGACCAATGAGTCTTGTGCCAGGCGATCATGACCATGAATCGTTGTCTCGATATGGGTCAAGTACAAAAGTGCGGCTCCGATTTGATTGAGACTTGTATTTGCCATGTATGCTGCATCTCTCTACTACGGAGGTAATGCTCCGGCTTGTGGCTAGCTTTGCTTTTTCTACTTCAAGGCTGATTTTGGCTTCTTCCCGTCATGAACAGGCACTCTTGTATCATTATATGTACTTTGGTGCCGGCAAAATAAAGTATGATGTGCTTCACCTATCAGAGTTGGGTTGGATGTTGTGTTCACCACCCTACCCACCACAAAATGGCTCTGTTTTCTCTCGAGGAATTTGAGGGAGTTGATGGCCATAGTTGCCACGAGGCCTTTGAGCAGTTTTGCCAGCGACGATATTTGCATCCTCCAGGCATTGAACCCCAAATATAGTAATGAATCGTATACGATGTTGTCTGATCCTCAACATTGCAGATCACATGGTTACCCCCTTGTCTAAAACCCCGCGTCTTTGGTCATTACTCTGTTGCCGTTTTTTCCCCCCATGTCGGCTGCCATTTCTGTAAATGGATACTGTGTCGGGTTTCCCCGAAGAAGATATACCACGTAGATACGATGGGATTGTTGTTTAGATTAAGCAAAGTGGATCATGGGCTGACAACCTACCCAACCCAACCCTCGGGAACCTCCCAAGTACCCCACAATCCAAGGCCGTCTATTATTTCACCCACCATTACAGAACCATCATCTTAAGCCTGCCATTGGATTTAATTATTGAAAGTATTTGTGATGCAACATGGTCGAGCTACAGATAATTCCCACCCGGTACTAATCGCGGCTCGCCCAAGCGCGTAGGCCGACTAATCGAATGCGTCCCGCCTTCGCACCTATCACTTTTGGCAAGATTTTTGCACGGCGTAACTCAGCCCAAAAGTTCACACCATAACCCCAATGGGCCAATCTACAGTCACTTTTGGAACACAATGTTAAATAGCCGCCATAACTCATCGATTTGGTCTTTTTAAAATTGCCTATTAATTCAGAACACGCCGCATTTAATTATTAAAAGCCGTTCCAGGTGCGTACTTTTTTGGTAATTGGGCAATTCATTTCCTGGTAAAGTAAAATATGGTTGAAATTTGCGACTTGTTTATTAACAGCAAACTAGAATTTTCCAGTATTTTTGGGGACGGTGGCCAATAGTTTGTTTTTTTCGCAGAAATACGTAAAATATCGGTTATACGAGTTCCGCATAATTGCAATTCCTCGAGTTTTCGAAATATGGTTTTCCGACGTTTTTTAAGTTTGTTTAGTAAAAGAATTTGTATTTTGTTTAAAGGGGTGGAAAGATTAAAGTATTGGGTATTGGATTAATTACCCATCGGTTTCGTATATATAACTAAATATTATTTTTGCGCAGGGTAATTGGATTAACGTAAAAAAGAGATGGTATTATCGAAAAAATACGTAGGGAAAAGGCCTTGTTTGGGGGAACGATAAGTGCCCTAATGTGTGCTGTTTCCAGGTTCCAGGCGTTAGGTTAACTAACAAGTCGACCGCGTAATATTTACATTTTCCCCCGAATCCCGGTTGAAAGGTTGCCAGGGCCGCACCAACCAACCACAGGTATGTGGCGAAAGGAGATTTTGGCGGAAAGGTAAGCAGCCTAAGCAAAAGGTGAATAGCCCTGAACAGAGGGTGATCGGCCTAAACAAAAAAGCAGTCGCGGGCCGCTAGCCAAACTACCCTCAGCAAAAATATCGCAAGTTCAAATTACTGCATCAATTTTCGGTTAATTGGTCCTTTTACCGCTGTTAAGAAATTATTTGATGCTATTAGCAGCGAGCAGTGTAACCCTGAATTTTATAAAGGTGGTGTGGAGTTAAAAACGCGATTGAAACGGTAAAGCAGAGGTTTGGTTGGGAGTATGGGGAATAACGACAACCGTTTTTGGACGCAGAATAATCCGCTTTTAAATATTTTGGATCCCAAATCAAGCGATTTTGCTTTCGTACCAATTAAGTAAGGGTCGAATTAATATTTAGGTGGGTGATCATTGGGGAATCTTCGGTGTTGTATGTTTTTGAGTTTTTGTTTTGCCAATTTCCCTGCTAAAAGCCACTGCTATCGTGAAACGTTTCAATCCAAACAGCCCTGGTGGTCTAGTGGTATGATTCTCGCTTTGGGCTCACGTTCATGAGCATTCTTGCGAGAGGTCCCGCGTTCAATCCGCGGCCAGGGCCGATTTATTTGGGAAAACCTCAATCGAGGCCTCTTGTTTTTATTTTTGTTTGTCCGTGGTTCTTCGCTGTGTAATACCGTATATATTTAAATTCTCTAGTTTGTCAGGTGCCAGTTGTCATCCCTGTGCTCTGTGCGCTATGTTCAAAGCTCTCTGCGTATTACATAATAAGCTTTACAGTTTTCTTTTTGTTTATATACAAGTTAAAGCAGACTGTATACCAGTGCAAGGGATTTTATATACCGAATTACCGTGTGTGCAAGCAAAATGTCACGTGGCAAGCTTATTATTACTTTGCTTTCCATTCTCTTTGAACAGATGATTTCTTCGCCCACCATGACACCAACACCGGCACTTTAAGCTCACCGGAAAGACTTTGTTACCCATTTATCTCAGTTTGTATAGGTGATATGCAGCTCTCTGGCGTTCAGGAAAGCGCATTCTCATTCTCGGACAGTAATACAAACGGTCCAGCCCTTTCTGTCAACCGGACTAATGTGTAAATCGACGGGATTTCAGCTCTTGTTATGAGGAGATTATAACTCCTTCTGTTCCTGTTTTAACAAATCTATAAATGCCGAATGACAAACTTCATCCGGATTTCCGTAATCGCCAAGCATTTTTGTCTTTTCATCACACTGTAGTTTACCCCTACCAGGTCTGACCTGCCTATTTACCTGCAAGACTGCCTTTGTTGTTCATCTCACCATGCCAAACATCTTTTGCACCGTCTGTCTATCATTAATTCCAGTCACTCCAATCATGGCCGGAAGAATCACCAAAGTCTTCAAGAATGGGACCTGCGGTACATCGTCTTCGTTCACGTGCCTCAAATCCTTTTTTTCTTTTTTTCTTTCTTTTTTGACTTTCTGGTAACTGCTGCTCCAAACGCGGGCTTTGTAGAAGTGTAGATTTGGTGCCCTAATTAAAGCAAAACGAGTACGAATTTCAAACTACATTTATTCCCAATAGAGCATCGATTATTGCAAGCCTGGTTGTCAGCCCGAATATGGTACCTGCACCAGCGTCACCGTCCCTCCTATCATCGTGGTCGGGGTTCTTAAAGTTAGCCTGAACGCAACTTGCGGTAACGCCGCTACTTGTAAGGGCTTGGTTTGTAGAAATTGTTGCAGCCCACACAACGGTGTGGTTCCGGCAAGGACTATTGTGGAAGAAGCTGCCAGAGTAAACTTGGACTGTGCGACACTTTGCCGACCTTGACGGTTGCTACATCTCGCAGTACCACTGCTACCTGCTCTTCCACCATTAGCAACTCGATATCTATAAGCTATACCACGTCGGTCAGCAGGATTTCCAGCCCATCGACGTCTATATCGTCTGAGACCACTAGCGACAGCGCCTCGTTGGCATCGACCACCACCATCTCAAGCTCCCCATCCACAACCTCGTCAACCGACGACCCGACGTCAACCCTTCCGGCCACAGACACACCCGGCGACCCCTACATCCTCCGTTTCAAAGGCCCCCGCAAGCCGGGCTGCGCCGTCTCCCATTCCTACCCCGCCACCGGCTTTCTCGAAGTGAGCAACAAACCAAACAACGACTACGTCGAGGGGACTGCGCGGTGCAAAGATGAGCGCGACAGGAACAATATTTGCGTCTCCCTCATTTTGCTTTTGGACACGCGCTCCAACAGCCTGAGTCAGCCTCAATTGCCGGTTGGTCCAACAGCCCTTGTAGCTCGCCTGGGTGGATTGCCACAAGGATTTTGTCGTCTATAACGTCGCCTACGACTTAACGGAGGGTCGTTGCATGAGTGCAGAAAGCGGGTGCTGCATCTGCAACCGTCACCACTATCGCCGCGCCGTGAGCGATGGAGACTTCTTTTTTTCTTCTCCTCCCCCCCCCCCCCTTTATCGAACGCAATTCAAGCCCTTGATATTTTCCCTTTCTAAGAGGCTTGGGTGCACTCTTTAGTTGTTTGTTTGTTAGGTCGAAAGCTGCAATTTTAGCTCTGTCCGATTGGGCTGCTGTTTGTACTGGGATTGACCTCCATCTTGGACAAGTATGCAAGGTACCAGGATATCAGTTTTCACTTGCCGTGACACAATAATGGACGTATGGCCTTGCTCTAGACCGCAGGCAGTTTAGTTGTACGTTCATATCAATATCGTATTGTCTCATACCGAATCTGTCTTCATACCCCCGAGGTCTGAACCAATAGGGCGACTTGACATAGAATGGGGCCGCTACCACGAGCAATAGTGCCACAACCATCTGCACCGACACTTGAATATCTACAACAACACACTCGCCTGGCCCTCCAAGTCAACTGAACGATGGCGAAGAAGTAAATAGTCTCGAAGCCACGAGGTTCGATAAGAGGTTCGAATAAGGTACATATATTTGGGTAACTTTCCATTTTATTAGCTACACTAAGAAGGTCGGTTCGAATTTTATTCCGTGGAAAGGCTTCTTTCTGCGCTATACTCCAGTTGACGATGTTGAGTATGTAAGGGGCTGCCACACCAGAACATATACCGACAAGTTCAAACACATTCAGCGATGACCTAGGTAGTCGCTATGATAGAAGACACAGTTTGACGCCATCAGGCCCCGCAATGGCAAGACTGGAAAATGTCCAGGATAACCCCGGTTACTTCCTGTTTGAGCTCTCTTTATCAGATGGCGTTAGGTTGCGCCGGCGGGTTTCCCCGCATTCAGTTCTCGGTAATGTGGAGATCCGTGATGGAGGGATGCGATGATGCCCAGTTCAACGGCTCGCCAATCAATTCCAGGATTAGCAAAGCCGATGTCGCTCTTGGGGGTAGAATGCTCGAGAGTGTTGAGATGGTGTCGATGGTGTGATTGCTGATGCCATGATCTGCAGCATTAGTTCCAATCCTTGAACTTTGACAAGTCTCGTAAGAACAGCGTGCGAAAAGAATACACACTCGAAACAAAGAATAACAGAACATTACGGGCAGGTCATCAAACAGAAGAAAGAGTCAAGTAACAGGTATACAGAAACAAAGCGATGCCTGGTTTAGTCGAGGTCACGTCAGGCTCTTCGCTGGCCGAGCCTATAGTTGATAAGGCGATATTCCCAGATGGCATCAAAACCTCGGACCAACATGCACCAGTGTACTCGAAAATTCGCCCATACGAGGACTTTCCGAAAGAGATCACAGGTATTACAGCATGGGATGCCAAAGACTTTGTCGACAAGCCCGAGAAATGGACGTATTCCCTCACCAACGACGATGTAGCCGAGATTGGAGCGGCGGCTGATGGTTACATTGAGTCTGGTCAGCAGCTGACTGCCATGTCCAAGGTGCGCATCGCTGTTGCCATCCAAAGAGGCAAGCTACTTGTCTGCTGACCAGGTAATTCGGAACAGGATCTTTTCGAGTTGCCAACTTTGGCGTCTCGCATGAAGGCTCTCAAGGCCCTGCTGTTAGATGGGCAGGGCTTCTGGCTGTTCAAAAACATACCAGTCCAGGAATGGGGACTGCAAAAGTGTGCAACGGCGTACATGGGCCTCGGCGCCCACCTCGGCTACTTTGTGAGCCAGAACGGTCGGGGTCATGTATTGGGGCATGTCAAGGACCTTGGTGAGGATCCAACCAAGACTGATAGGGTGCGCATCTACCGGACCAACGCCAGGTGAGACTTCTCTACCAACTTGGATGTGCGGGAGCAGAAGCAGTTTGCGTGTTCAATTTTAAGCTGATCGAAACAGACAATACTTTCATACAGATGCTGCCGATCTTGTCGGACTGCTCTGCATTGCCCGTTCAATGGAAGGGGGTGAAAGCGACATAGTTTCCCAGCACCGAGTCTGGAACGTCTTGCAGAGAGAATATCCCGAAGTTGCCAGGTTGTTCACTCAGCCCATATGGTACCTCGACCGCAAGGGCGAGGTGTCAGAGGGACAAGAGCCATGGGTCCGAGCGAGCGTATTTTACCTTGACGACGAAGGGCGACTTTCCGGCAAATTCGACCCTAACAACGTCACGTCACTCGCGAGGTACAACACAGGGCCCGATGCCAAGATCCCGCCACTGAGCGAGGAGCAGAAGATAGCCATTGATGTGCTGGAAAAAGTATGCAAGCGGGAGAGTCTCCACATGATATTGCAGCCGGGCGACATCCAGTGGTTGAGCAACCGGCACGTGTTCCATGCGAGGACAGCATACACCAACTGGCCAGAGGGAGCCGTCGATGAGCAGGGCAGGGTGAGACCTGCGAGACACTTGATGAGGTTGTGGTTGTCGGTGCCGATCAGTGAAGGTGGATGGAAGCTGCCGTACGCAGATTCGCATAGGAAGAAAAGAGGCGGGATCCAGGTCAATGACACGCCGCCGATTTGTCCATTGGACGCAGAATGAGGAAGATGACGGAAAGAACCGAGGTAGTCAATCAACCAAGGTAGTGAGTGAGCCAATGTGTAGCCGCGCGGGTTTCTGTTTCTGTTTCTGTTTCTGTTTACTGCTGCGCCTCTATTGCGAGCGGGCGGTCTGGTCTTGATCTTCCCGTCGATAACTTGAGTACATGTAGTACGAGGTTCCTAATTTTGAGGTCAGAAATGTCAGGTCACTTTCCAGGCTTGGGATCAAACTCATTCAGGCTTGATTGGCTCTCATCGTTTGGGGACAACAAACTGTTAGCGCTTTCCCAATCGCAGCTCCACCCAGTGCCGCGCTTAAGCACGTGACCCGCAATCGCACAACAGCGCTCGCGTGCACCTTCTGTTGTTGCCATCCAGTGAAACGCGATCTACAACATTTGCGGCGTTGCTTCTGAAACGACAAAGAATGGGTTCCATAACCAGTCAATTCTTTTGTTCCCAATTTAGCTCAACAGTCATCGCCATGATTGGAGTTTGACTCGTCTGCTTCCACGCTCTCTTTGTACCTGGGGTCAAGTGCTGGGTTCTCTCCTACTGTCATTGTTGTCTGGCATTGGCGTTGCATTGATTGGCATTGGCATTCAGGAAAATCAGATTTCCGTTCATTTTGTGGCGACTGGACCCTGTCTTGCTTGCTCAACCTCCTGACACAAAAGAAGCCCCCTCAACTTTATGCCCCAATGTTCTGATTTCAATAGACTGTTCATTTTCACTATTTCGCTTCGATAAGCAAATTGCCTCTTTTTTTCTCCTTTTCTTTTCCTTTTCGTCGAGTTCGTTGCCATTATTTCCTATCTATTGTACGCTACAGCACTAAAACCTTAGACAATTATACATCAATTTGCAACTTCACGCCATCTGTACCATCTACTATCGTTAGTCCTGAAACCACCTACCAGGATCTATCCATACAATCCAAAGCCAAAAAGCCACAGCCAGAGCAGTTCAAAATGGAAGCACTTCAAAGACTTCGCACCGCGCGAAGCGAAACAAACCTACGGCGCAAGCCAGTATCACCGACCCCTCCGCTCCCGAGCCAACCTCCGCCGCCCTACTCATCCTCGAAGCCATACGATAACGACGTCGGCCTCGGCCTAGGCATCCAAACCAGCATAGTCCCGGTGAACAGATACGACGGAGACCACACGCCTGTGACGAGCCAGAGGCCATTGATGCCGCTTCCTTTACGTATTCCCGGACGCCGGGCTCCTTCCCCGGCCCCAGAGACACCGCAGACTACGACACAAGTGCGCCATGAAGTTCATGTTGAGACGCAGACGCATGCACACGTGCAGATGAGAGCAGAGACGGTTTCCCCGGAAGAGGTTCCAGGACTTACCCCAAGCATACGGGCAAAACCAGGCGCATTCATGAGCAGAAGCAGACCTACCTCACCATCTCCGGTCTCTCTGAGTCCCGCCACACCAGACAGTGCGTCTGGCGTCTTCCCTCCTACTGAAACCGGGGAGGCAGTAGCCGCCCCGGCCAAGAAGAACTTTTTCAAGAACGCGGCGGACGAGACAGCTTTCTTTGCTGGCGGACTCATTTCCCACCCGGCCGAGTCTACCAAGCACTATACCATCTTGCGCCACTCGGGTGGCATTGTCATGTACAAGGGCTCAGAGACTTCGGTCACAATATCTATATTCTCGTCTGAGCCGCTTCCTACGGACCGCACGTTGTGGCTACAACAGCGCGGTTTCTCGGGCGACAAGGGCATGAAGCTCAAGACTTTGGTTGGCGCGACGGGATCCTGGATCAACGTGACGCCTGTCTCGCGTGTCGATGTGTCTGCGGTGCCAGAGGGCGACGAGCGGGCTTTCCAGAGAGACAGCGCCAAGTGGCTCAAGAAGGCGGCCAAGGCGGGCGGCAAGGTCAGCAAGCACGTGTGGCGCGAGACGCACGTCGTGAGGATCCCTGCCGCTGCCGAGGACGGGTACTTTCGCATCATCTTGTGCGCCTCGTCCAGCAGCAGTTCCAGCGATCACTATGCCCAGGGAACGTCGCCGTACTATGACGATGGCACAGTGCGCCCGCCACCCAAGAAGAAGACTCTCTGCTGCAGCCCCGTCTTCCGGGTCTTGAGCACCAGCAAGGACGTGAGCGTCCTGCGCGGTGCCAGTGTGACCACCATGCCCCTAGAGATGGGCATCAAGGTCGCCAGCACGGTCGGCATCGTGTACGCGAGCAAGTACACCAAGCCTGTCACCATGGCTGCCGGTGCGGCGCAGGGTCGGGCTGCCACCATGGTTACCAAGAAGATCAAGCATTCCGAAACGATCGCCAAGGTTGGCATGAAGGCGTACGACAAGTCTGGGATGCAAGGACGTCTGGTCGAGGCCAACAACCGGTATAATACGGAGCACGCGGCAGGCCGGTATAACACTATCGGTCAGAGACCCGCTGTGTTTGGCGAGAACACTGTCGGCCCCGATGAGGGACCAGAGCAGCCGTTTCCGATCAAGTTTGGCGGCAAGGTGGTCAGGGGAACTGGAAGGGGCGCCAGCGAACTGAGCATGCCGACAGCAAACCTGGATGACGTCCCCGAGGAGATGCGCCAGCGTCTCCGTGGCGTCTACTTTGGCTGGGCATGCGTGCAGCCGAACGGCAGCAAGAAGGCCCAGCCACTAGACGAGGCCATCGACCCAGACTGGCACGAGGCAATCATCACGGTCGGGGTGCCGACGCACAGCCTCAACCCGGCCGTCATAACACAACGCCCGATAGTCACGGTGCACCTCGTCAACGACTTTGGGCCGGGTGTGACCTTTTTCGATGCGAGAATGAAGCTCGTTGTCATGGGCTACCTGCGCCCGACCCTGACAGGGAACGGCGCAGTTGCTCCCCCGTCTATGGAGCAGCACCTACACTGTCTCGCCATGGACAGGATGTTGACGCTGGGCAGCCTGGCGCGAGAGGCGTGGGCTCCCGAGGTGGCCAAGGACCAGATCCGGGAATTGAAGAACGCGAGGACGTTCTCCGATCGGCTGGTCGGGGCCAGGGACAAGGCGCAGATGCAGTTTGACCGCGTGCCAGTGCATCTGCTCGGTGTGCGGACCGATGCTGCTGGCTTGATGGATCAGGCTCACGGAAACGGGGGCTACTGGATCTCGAGGTGATTGCTCTCCTACTAATGAGGTTGTTTTGAGGAGAGTTGGGGGCTGGTCTGAAAGACTTCTTTTTTTTTTAAAAAAAAAAAAAAGACTTGTGATGAAGTAACGACTGATCCGGGGTCTGGACTTTGGACTATCCGGTTGATTGCATATCTAGTTTTAGCGGTTTGCTGAAGCTGGACTTCATATTTGTAGCGTTTTGTTCGGCATGTAGCATATTGGACGAGGAGTTGGTGTCATTCAAATAATTCGATTTTTATCAAAAACAACCTTGGTTTAGAATACCTAGTGTAACCTTAGCTTCCTGTGCTGGAACTTTTGGTCGGAGTTGATACCGACAATTTAATGCAGCTAAGCTCTGCTAGCTGTCTGCCTGCTGATCGATCTTGTTGGTGCAAGCCACTCCGCTGTACGTACAATCCTTACTCGCAGACCCGACTTGCCGATTCAGGGGCAGGCGGAACCCCGCCAGCGCCGGCAATGCGCACGGGCCATGCTCACCGTCATTGTGCCATGGATGCACTGGCTTGACCGTATGGCATGGAGGGGGCGGTTAAGCGGCGCGTTTGATCATGGTAAATTCCAGGCAGATGGCTCTCGAGTTGCTAAGCTGCTGACGAAACTGGAATTGTCCAACATAAAGAGCGCATTTCCCCCAAAAGGGTGATACTGTCTTTGCATAAGTATCTCAAGCGCAGACATATATTAAAACAATTGACAAGATGCAGTCTGGAATCTCAGGTAAGCTCCCCACTCATTACTTCCACTTACTTGATAGCAGCCCAGACCAGCCGTCTTGCTCGCCGCAGCTACTGGTAGAGCTCGAACTAACGCCAAGGCATCTCGACAGCCTCGCAGGAGCTCACAGCTGAGTTCAACAAGCTCCTCTCCTCCCCCACGAACTTTGCACTCCTCGCCACCATCTCGTCCGAATCCCTCAAGCCCGTCACCCTCCTGACCTCGTCCCCATCCTCCTCCTTCGACGACAACCTCAACGGCCTCCTCGCACCGCACCTCAAGCCCAACGAGGCGCTCTACATCCTCCTGCGCCGCCACGATGCCGCCCCGCACCTCGTGGCGATCACCTACATACCGGACCTGGCGCCCGTTCGGCAGAAGATGCTCTTCGCGTCGACCCGCCTGACGCTGGTCCGCGAGCTCGGCTCTGAGCATTTCCGCGACACCGTTTTTGCAAACTCGGCCGAGGAGCTGACCCCGCAGGGCTTCAAGAAGCAGGATGCCCACAGCGACATGGCTGCTCCGCTCACCGAGGAGGAAAGGACCCTGGGGGCGGTCAAGCGCGCCGAGCAAGAGGCCGGCGCTGGTACGGGTGTCAGGGAGATTCATCTCAGCAAAAACCTGAACATGCCCATCGACAACGCGGCCCTGCAGGCACTCAAGGAACTGGCGGATGAGAACGGCTCCAGGAGTCTTGTGATGATGGTAGGTTCTTACCTCTTCTAGGAGAGGTAATTTGATGGTTTGACATTGTGCTGACCGGCGGCTGGTGAAATTTCACTTAGAAAATCAACCCCGAGACCGAAACCGTCGAGAACGTTGCGACTTCGGCCACCCCGAGCACAATCAGCGAGCTTGTGTCCGAGATATCGGCCACGGAGCCGCGCTTCACTTTTTACCGATACACCCACCAGCACGGCGGCGAGACGCAGCGCCCGGTCCTCTTCTTCTACACATGCCCGACGAGCACCACTGGCAGGGTAGCCATCAAGTTCCGCATGCTGTACCCGCTGATGAAGCGGGCCGTGCTGACGGCGGCCGAGAAGGAGACGGGGGTTGTGGCAGAGAAGAAGTTTGAGGTCGAGGAGACGAGCGAGATCACCGAGGAGTCTGTGCTCTCCGAGCTGCACCCTCAGGTTGAGCAAAAGAAGGCGTTCAGCCGGCCCAAGAGGCCTGGTCGATGATTGGCGATTCAAATGGGGCGCTACACTGGGTTTCCCCTTGCACGTTTAACGATGTAATGAGTTGCCGCCTCTGCAGGCAGCCATGGCTGGCATGTCCAAAGTTTACGACCACCCGAGACTTTTTTCTTAATAAAAAGAATTAGAGTGTTGTGGAGGTTTAATCGACATCTCCTCAAATGACATCACTCTTGTGAATTCTTTTGAGGAATTTATGTGCATGAGGCTCAAGTTGCGCACATGCAGCGCGAGGTGCCCAAAGCGAAAATGTTTATGCTAAAAGGGAAAAATAACAATCCAATTGGAATGTCCAATTACTAGACTCGGCCTCTACCCGGGGCTCTTTTCCCAACGCCTCTACACATCAAAAGTATTTCTCTCTCAACGTCTAGGAATCCTATCATCAACATATCTGAGCAGCTGACAAACCCACTAGTCGTTGTACTCGCCGCCAGAAAGTGAAAATGGTCCTCTCGTCTCGAGTTTCTCCTTGAGGTATTCGTACACGGTAAAGGTGACCGCCTGTCCCGGTGCGACACGCATAATGCGCGGCGTGATGCCCTTGTAGAATGCGTGCATGCCTTCTTGCCTGTTTCGAATTGCGTGCTCGTCTCGTCAGTCTCCACTTCTTTTTTTTTTTGTTCCTCAAAACTGGTGGAACGGACAGCAACAAGCGGGGGGTCCACTACTAGCCAGTAAATCCCCTTGGATTCCGCCTCAAAAAGAAAGAAACCAAAAGAAACAAAAAAAAAAAAACTCACCTGAACATCTCGCCTGCAATCTGTGAAATCCTCTTGAATGCGCTGACGCCCTCAACCGCCGGCGCCTTTTGCAGTCTCGTCTTGATGGTGTCGATTGGCGCGTTGCTGAGCGGTCCCATGGCACCCGACACCAACCCGATGAGGGTGGTCTGGTAGCCAGGGAGCGTGGTGCCGTTGTACTGCGGCTGCCACTCGGACAGCTTCTCCTTGAAGTACGTGTACGCGGTGAAGTTGACGGCCTGGTTGGAGCCCTGGCGCAGGGCGGTCAGCGACACGCCGCGGTACAGGGCGCCGAAGCCCTCCTCCTTGACGACGGTGTACAGGGCGTGCGCTGCGTTGCGGTACTTTGGTATGTCGAGCGGGTCGGCCATGCTGTGGTGCTGCGCCTGCAGCCTGATCTTGATGACCTCCATGGGCGTGACGACGGCGACGGCCTCGGTGACGCCCGCGGCCAGCCCCGCCAGGAAGGTCGCGCGGCCCGTCACGCCGCCCGTCTCCTTGTCGGCCAGCATCTGCTTGTACGCCTCGAAGCTCGTAAACCGGATCGCCATCTTGGGCACGATGCCCGTCAGCACGGCGCCCAGGCCCTTGTACAGACCCAGCGGCGTCTCCTTCTTGACGATGGCGGCGCCCGTGCTGAGGAAGCCGCGCTTGGGGGCGCCGGGCTGCCGCGCCCGTCGCGACAGCTGCATCCGCACCTTGATGGTGTCGAGCGGGTGGCACGCCAGCGCCTCCATCATGCCGGCGCCGCCGCCTGCGATGAGGTTGACGGCGGCAGATGGCGGCGGCTTGCCGTCTTTGCTGACCTTTGTCGCCATCCTTTCTGTGTTTGGGTTTCCGCCTTGGCGCTGCGCCCAGGTTATGTGTGGTGGCGTGTTGTGTTGGTTTTGAGGAAACCTTGCGTTGAGAGAGATGTTGTAAGATGTGGAGGGGTTCAGCGAGGTCGAGCGCCAGGACGGTTATGACGTTTCCGAAGTCGGCGCATGCAGGACCAGGTTGTCAGGGCGAGGAGGGTTCGAGTGCAAGCACGAGGAGCACAATAACCAAGGCCAGGTAGGTTTTACAGGACGAGGGATGTTTGGGCTTCGCGTTGTTCCGTTCCGTCAGGAAAAAGCGTGGAGCTCCAAAGCAACTTTCACGTGTTCGTCCCGACTTGCAAAAGGGGGCTGTCGATGCTGCAAGTGGGCAGGGGATCTCCTAGCGCCTTTTCTTTTATATATTTTTTTTATTTGTTCTCTGCGAAACCTGTAACAGCGGGATGCAAGTTTCCAAGATAATCGGATTTTTGTGCACACTGTGGGTTGTTTGTTACTGTTTATCCCAAGGTGATGCTCGCCGAAAGTGAAGTACTGGAATCAGTGAATCTCGGAACAAGAGAAAAATAAGAGAGGAAGAAACAGGGGACCAATTGATCTAGAAGAGTGAACTAGAAAGGTTTGGTTGAAGGGGCTCCAACTTGATTAAAGCTCTGCCCTAGAGTTATCACATGCAGAAAAATGATGTAAGTCAGCTCGTCCAGGGGGGAAGCTACCTTTTTGGAGCTATCAAACCAAACAAGAGCAGGAGAATTGCACGCAGAGAAAAAAAGAGCCGAACCAGGGGGAGAACAGAAGCCGAGGGGTAAATAAAGTATCAGCTAAAAACAGTACAGCACGACCAGGTTGCAAAAAAAAGAGAAGAACCGAGAATGGAAGGAATCCCATTTCAGAGAAATACAAGCTCAGGTGAGCAAATAAAAAACTTGTCACTGTCCCTCCCTCCCTTAAGCCGCGCTGCTCAAAGGCAATCCTTTTTTTTGGAGAAAATGGGGAAAACAAAAAAAGGACCGCGGGCGTCCCACATTGGCGGCCCAGAACAGACCAAAAAAAAAGTTACCTTTCGCCCGGCCGTGGCATAGTCACCATGAGATCAGCTGTCATGGGGCTCATATTCGTATCCCGTAAAATCCAGGGGATATTGATGTCTTGCACATCATTCACGTCCTCGTGTAACCGATGTCATCTTTCTCTTTTTACAATACTGTGTTTCCCTGTGCACTCTCATGTTCCATCCGGCGACGGGGTGTAAGCTTCTTTTGTGTGCCCTTGAAATTGCGCGTCGCTAATGTACAGGATGTCTCAGTTTAGAGAATGGCACGTCGCAGGAGCACGTGGGAGACTTGATTTGACAGGCGTGTGTCCTGGGGAAGTGGTATTTAGATAGGTAAAAAGCAGAAAATTAATGTCAATGGCGAACTAAAGTACCGTACCTGGTGCCCAATGTACCCGGTGAATGCCCCTAAGCAGACCACTTCACCAAGTCAGCTTCGGCCAAGCGGCAGTTACTCAAGCGTATTTTGAGGTGCGTTGTTGTCAAACGGAAAAGATCGGCAATGATAAAAAAAAGCCAATAGGAAATGTCCAATTCAATTGTCCAGGAACGTGACCCTTTTCCCCAAACTTTCCAACCCTGAGTGTATGTACCGTACCATACATCATTTCAAAAGCCCATGTGAAAGAGGGTACCCGAATGGACAAAGAAAGTGACGTAACGCCGAACAAGCGCGATGATAACCGACGCCGAAGCCGACCTCTCTCCACTTATTTTCTTTGAGGACAGTCTCTCCGCTTGCCCATTTTGCGGGGGAGGGGCGGTGCATTGTAGCAGTGTGTAGCAACTAGAAGCTCCCCCTATTGTGGGGAAGCGAGGAAAGACAACCCACCCACCTTTGAGACTTTGTCGTTGACAAGAAAGCTGAACAACAAATCGGGCAACTTCGGAATAAGGACTTGATTATGGCCATTTAAATGTGCCGAGGTACGGGGAATAAGACTCGATACATTAAAACAGCTTCTTGCCGAGATATTCCCATGTTGTTTTTAATTGAGTGATCTGTCGGAATACGATGGAGACAAGACTCGTAAACCGAGACACCGAAATTGTGACACTCTCAAGACCTTAGAGCCTTGCCTGCCGGCATGACTATCTACCCCTGATAACTGCCTACTTGCTGTACCATTTGAACATGTACCGTAGGCAAATATGAGTAAGACGTCTAATATCCATAGGTCCCATCCGAGGTCTGTTTGGATTGCTATGACATACAAACCAAAGTGCACATAAGCCAGGTCCTGACCGCATCCGTCTTTTTCCAGGTGCATGTTTCAGAGCCCAGAGCCTTGTTGTCCAGTGACATGACAATGAATACGTCGATTGTATATAATGTTCAACTGCCGATGATCTCATTTCTGTCCAGGGTTACTAGATCTTGGTACCTGCACCTGGGACATGTCGTCACACTCCTCCACGCCCTAATGAATCAAACCAAGTAATATTCTAACATTTGGTATACTTCTAGCAACCCACCCCAAAAAGCCAACTGACAAACGCCGACCACCAAACTTGACCATGTAGCGCCGAACTCCGCCATACAAAAAAAAGATGCTTATCAACAAAAGGCGCCATGACATGGCCAAAATTTTCCAAGGTGGACAAATATGAGCAGAGAAGAAAAAGAACAAAACACCTATGCGAAAGATGAGAAAAAGAGCGCTGTGCAAACAAAAAGAAACACACACACAACAGACATCTTAGCTCGGTGTGCCTACGACCTCCAACGCCTCCTCGCCGCAGCCGAAACTGTAAATCCTGACCTCGCCGTCTTCTCCACCGCTGGCCATGCGCGAGTCGCTCAGGCCCACGCACGACACGGGGCCCCGGTGACCTGTGAAGGTCCTCTCGCACCGGCCCGACGTCGGCTCCCAGACCTTGACCATGCCGTCGTTGGCGGCCGTGACCGCGCGTAGCGTGTCGCCGGCAAGGCCCCAGATGCCCTCAAAATGGCCAAAGAAGGTCTTGAGGCACCGGCCCGTCGCCGTGTCGATCAGCCGGATGGTGCTATCCAGTCCGCCGGAGAGCATGTACCGGCTCGGCAGGGGCCGCTGAGGGTCGGCGGCGAAGGAAGGGCCGTACAGGGCCCGCAGGCCGAGGTCGTCGGTGGCCGTGCCGGAGGCGGCCGATGACTGAGAGTAAGGCGGCGGCGAGCCCGGTGCGGCTGGTTCTTGGAGGAGCTCCTCGTCGGGCTCAAAGTCTGGCGGTAATGGTAGCACCTGCTGCACGTGGCCCGTGTGGCTGTTGAAGGTGCGGATGCATTGCCTCGTATCGAGGTCCCACAGCTTGACCTTGAAATCGTCGCTGGCCGAGAAGACTGTCCTGGACTCGGTGTCCACCCGCACAGAATTGACCCAGTCCGAGTGGCCCTTGAGGCAGAATGTTTCTTTTGTGACAAAGTTGAAGATTTTGACCTTTTTGTCGATGGACCCACTGGCCAAGAACTCACCGTCCGAATGTACCGTGATGACGCCGTCTGTGTGGCAGTGTAAGCTGCTCAGAAGCTCGCCAGTGTGCCAATTCCATATTTTGACAGTTTGGTCCAGGCTCCCGCTGATGAGTTTGCTATCATCAAACCATAGGCTGCGGATCCCCATCCTATGTCCACGCAGCGTCCTTATGACCTCGCCCGTCTCGATGTCCCACAACTTGATGGTAGAATCGTAAGAACCGGTTGCTAATACGTTGTCGAGAAGCTGTAGACATGTAACGCCGTTGCTGTGGCCCTTGAGGATCTTGATGGCGCACTTGCCGTGCCGCCAGTTGTATCCTATACGAAACCTGTCGCGGTAGACATCTTTAAAAGGCCTAAACTTTGGTTGCTCCGGCTCCTCCGACGTGCCGTTCCCTACCCGGGTTGTGCATATTCGCTTGGAGCTGCCATCCTCTTCCGCCTCGCGCTCCCGCTTCGGTGGTGTAGGCGAACGTAGGGATAAGGGTGCCGGTAGGCTAGGTGGCGGGGCGTTCGGATCTCGTGGTTGTTGTCGTTTGCTCTTTGCGAGCTGTTGCTGTCTCGTCCAGTCGCGTAGTCGTTTTCGTTCTAATAATGGTAAACCCCAGCCGCATTTGGTGCATTTTCGATCGATATGTTGTTCTGCAGGGCCAAGGAAATTGGTTGTCAGTAAGCGGGGCTTGTCTTGTCCGCACTCCAGACGAGAGGAAAACGGCCACTTACCACACATGCGATGCCACACCAGATCATCATCGGCCAGTTGCCTCCACTGCCGACTGACCTGGGCGGCTTTGCATAATGATACGGTATCCAAGTAACAGAGAATCTTGAAGGAGATCTCGGCGGGAAGCGCAGTTACCAGGTCTATCTTGAGCTGTTCGTGGACCTCCCTAGACACCGTGGAGAGCTGCGGGAAGCAGCACTGCGTAATGATTCCCTGGAGCATCAAGTCCCTATGTTTTGCCGGCGCCGCCGAAAACAGTGACCAAACGTGGGTTATGGCCTGTTGGTCGTCTGTTGGTAACCTCTCTAGAGAGCGCTGTATCGAAACCATCTTCGTCTCGTCCGCGGCCCGCCGACACTTGAGGTCCGGCCGGTGTCTGTAGCAAAACTTGCTGTTGGCTTTGGATTGTATCTGCGTCGCGCTGTCGGACTTGGCGATGGGCGCGTACAGGCCCGGGATGTGCTCTTTGAGGAACGGGCTGACCGTCTTGCCGATTATTTGGTTTGACATGTTGGAGAGGGCTGGCAGCCGAGGGTGATGTTTTTCTTCGGGCCTCCTCCTGTCGCAGTCGTTCTCGCGATCGATGGGTGTTGGGCTGCTCGTATCGTCACGTGGTCGAGGGGTTTCGCGGCTCTTATGAGACGAGGCCTCCTTTTGATCGCCGGCAGCAGCGGCGGCAGGTGGCTTCATTTTTCGATCGTGTCTTGGGAGACTAGCTTCGGCATATGGGGAAGCAGAAAAAGGAGCGGTAAAGACCACTGTACGGCCAAGGCGCGACAGGGCAGGGGGGGAGGGTGTGGAAGGAACGGGCCTTGCGGGCGTATGTTAGATTTTGGGCTGTGGTGCGTCAGACGCAGCAGAAACCACAGCAATGTCGCGACGGGGCACAGATGTCGTTGCGACTGTCAAAGGTTGAATGGTGCCAGATTCGTGGAAAGGCTGCCATTGGGGGGGAACCCCGGGCCGATGGACTGCTGCAGTCACGAAAGAAGGCACGGCGGGCCCTTGACTTGGTCGTCGTGGGACAAGCACGCCACGGGGCAGCTGAGGTCAAGACTGGCTTCGATTGCGTGCTTGGCTGGGGCAAGAGACGAAATTTTGGATGACTCGGATGCTGGGGTGGCGTCTTTTGAGAGTGGACAAATTGGGAATTAAGGAATGACAAATGGCTGCTATGACAATATTGTCCAGATAATTATTCGATTAACCCAATTGTTTCTCTCATGGAATCCATGATACTGCCCGTAATTGCCACCACAAGGTTTAGGGGAATTGTACTAGATTTAGGTTGGTTGGCAGTTTATCTTTGACCCAGGAGAACGGTTTAGATGTTTTGCAGTGTTGCAGGGCAGCCAAGGCAGGGTCCGACAAATTGAGTGGGCAGAGGAAAAGAATATGTGGGGCTGGGATGATCACCTGGTATATCCTTCAGTGTTTTAACTGTCAATTGCGTCTATCGGATTTGCATCGGTCCGCCGTTTGGCCAGTCAGTCAGTCCGTCAGTCAGCTCTTTTTTTAGGTGACCGTCGTCGCAACCTGATTCGCGCAAAGACTGTATTGGGAGGGCAGATAGGATTATTGATAATCAACGTCTTTCCCTGGATAATCCATCAAAGGATCAGATGCAGCTGCAATCAATTTGATCGATGCTGCCAACCACTCGATAGCGTTTGTCACAGAATGAATGGCACTTTCCTTCTTTGTGGCAATTTTCTTCTCAAAAGCCCATGAAGGACCGACCCGACCTTTATGGTGGGGTACAAAAGGATTTCCCCACGGTAAACGGGCGGATATCGGTACTTGGGTGGCTAGCGCAATAAGCCCCGCCGACCCGATTGCACGTGTCTGTTTGCAAAAAAAAGTCCAAGACTGACAAGACAGTCCAGTCCAAGCCATAATGATGACTGATGACTGGTGAAAGAAAAGAAAAAAGAAAAAAAGAAAGCAAATAAAGCAAGTATGAAAATGTTTGTCATCAATTTCATCAATATTCATCAGTACCTCTTGCCTACCAGCGGCCGGTACAACATTATGACGAAGTTAGAATACACAAATCATTCCCCTCCGCCATTACTTCACTTTGACAGCTCAATAACATAGTACTCCTCCACCACATCATTACCGATGGGCTCTTGCCCCCTCAGCAGCTCCTTGTGGTTATAACCATTCGACTGAGCGATGGTCTTGATGGCGTCAAGGTTTGCGTAGGCCGACGTGCCCAGCAGGATAACGCCCTTCTCTGTCAAGTACTCCTTGGCCTCGGCCACGAACCTCCTCAGAAGCTTGTACTCGGAGTCGTGTGTCTTTTCCGACTTGAGCTGGTCCGGAATGGACGAGTCGTATTGCCACGGGTGGTTCCAGAAGATGAAGTCAAACTTGCCCTCGACCTTCTCAAAGATGTCACTGACGGCGAAGTTGCCCTTGAGACCGTTGGCCTCGAGGTTCTTGGCCGTGAACTCGACCGCGTTGGGGTTGATGTCCACGCCCGACACGGTCTTGGATCCTGCGCTTGCGATACACAGGGACACGAGACCCGAACCTACACCGATCTCGAGCCAGCTGCCCTTGTTGACAATGGCCGGAAGGTGAGTGCCATACCACCACGTCTCGGGGAAGTATGCGGGTGAGTAGACCGTTGGGTGGATGGTGATGTTGTGGGGGCCGAACTGTGCCTTGTAGGGCTCCTTATGTTGGTTGGCCTGGTCGAGGAGAACGGATATTTGCTTCTCCCACACGTCGCGAGGCGATGCCCCCGATGTTTGCTTGTCGGCGGGTGCGACAGTGATGGTGGTCGTTGAGGACATCTTGAAAGTGTTGAAGGGAGAAGAAGGTGCGGTGATATGCTCTGGTACTCAAGGCTGATATGTTTTGGGTCTGAAGGCTAATCTGGTGGTGGTCTGATCTGATCTCTTCTGTCTCTATGTCGTTGAGATGTTTGACTACTGGTTTCGGGGGGAGACCCCCATGGCTTTATAGACCTCGACGGGGGGCTCTTGATCGAGACAGCAGTACCAACTGCCGACTGGGAGGGCACGGACGGATCTTACTCCTCGGTGTTTATCTCTCACTGTACAGTATCTTCCTGCTGGCTCGCCAAGCATGGGTTTCACTCAGGGTCTCACTACTTTCAAGGTTTACTGCTACAAGGTTAACATGCATATATTGACGCCATCGAGGCCAGCTGGCTTCACGACTCACTCACGTGCATATCGACATCTGTCTGGCATCGGTGGCGTTCTGTTTGGAACGGGCCCCCGCTCGCGGACCAAGCCGGTTTCTCCATTTTTCTGAGCTGGTGAATGCCAATCGTACCACAAAGTATCATGCCGACGATGCTGCGGCAGATTCACATACAGGGTCTTTGCAATCTAGACCCCAACCAGTATCCATCCAGAGTCTATTGTTTGGTCGCCTTGCTTCAGCTGCGTTTCCTCCACTTGGGAACTCACAGGGTGAGGAGCAGGGGCATCGAGAGAGAGAGAGAAAAACAACTCATTGCGGTAGCAACGCCGACGGAGGATTTCCTTGGCGCATCTTTCAACTGACTCTTGACAGGTCCAAAGACAGAACCAATACGGTACAGTATAGTACAGTACATTAATGATCGACTACCGGAAGGGAGAGCCCTAAAGTACATTCAAACGAACTCGGAGATTTTATTCCCGCAGGGTTGCGGGTCAAAAAAATGACCATCTTCTTACTGATTGGACTCGAGAGGAACCTGTACCTGCTCTACATCGAATCAACAATCGACGTTGATGGATCCTTCTCCCCCCCTTACCCCGGAGCTAGGGGTTAGCTTGACTCATGTCACCGTGTACCTGGACGGAAACAGCCGCCAAAACCTTTTGGGCTCTGTCTCCTCTCTCTCTACGTGGTACGCAGTACAGTAGAGTTTGACGTCTGCACTCTCACCCATTGACGGACGAAAACACGTCGGACGGAGCTCCACAGATCAGGACCATCGCAAGTGGAACCCGCCACCATTGTATTGAAAAAAAGGCTGTCGAATTAACTGCCTTAGCTGCAAACTCAGTAATAACCTGTTGAGCCCGGCTTTATCCTCATCCCGGTCGCCGACCTCCCAATGTAGTCATTTACTTGCACAGCGGAGCTCACACCGAGCACCTTCTCCTTTTCTGGCGTGGGGACTCTCTGCAACGTGGCGAGTGCAACTCTCTCCGCCTCGGCTGCCGTTGCCCTCTCTGCCTTTGCCTTGTCTCTCCTCTTCCTGTCTCTGAGCACAGATTCTGCGTCAGCGCCCTTGGCGTCATGCTGGTCATCCTCCTCGTCGCCTCTGCCCCCATCTGGGTGGTAGTCGGCACGCGCGGACGCGAGCGCCTCGTGGCCATTCTGGACCAGGCGATTGGCCTCCTCCTCGTTGAGCTGTGCCGTATAGACGGGTCTGCCGGCCTCGCCCATGTACAGCGGCCCACCGGGTCGATTGAGTGGTATCTTGCGCACTGCCGCGAGCACCGCGCAGTAGAACTTGTTGGATCTGGCCGAGCGGAGCTTCTCGTTGCCCCAGTTGCTGCGGTGCGTGACGGAGCACTTGAGCTCCAGCTTGTTCAGCTCATGCACGCCGATTAGCGAGCATCCTATCTCGGGCATGTAGTCCCTGCAGTTCTCGTCGGCACGGACAAAGGCCTCCAGCTCCCTGCGCAAGAACACGATGTCGGTAAAGCTTGTCTTGAAGTCTACACACAGCTGCAGGATCTGCCTGTTGTTGCCGGACCTGCTGATGTTTTCTATGCGTTTCATGACGAGCTGCTGGTTTTGTATCTGCATGTCGGCCCCGTTGTCTACGCGGCGAAAGACTGTGTATAGTAGAGAGATGCGTTTGACAACACATGCCGTCTTGTTGGTCGACGAGAGGTTATAGACCTCGACCCGGTCGCCTTCGTCAAAGGGATGATCAAAAAAGACAAACACGACGCCGATGAGGAAGTGGTGCACCACCCTGCCAGCGGCGAAACTGAGACCCACTGCGAAAACCGACGCCTGTTGCTGGATCTCCTTGATGGAGGGAACGTAGAGAAGCACTGTCCACTTGGTTAAATCCCCGATCGTCAAGGGTAAATCGTCTAGGGTAGATCGACAGATAGACTTTTTTTTAGACATTGGAGATTGACTTACTGATGAACAGGGTCATAACAGCCGCTATGGTGCCAACAATCATCCAGTCCAAGACATTGAGCACATGATCCGCGGCACACATGGCGCGGTATACGTCGTGTCTCACCTTGCCCGCCTCGACGACGGCCATGGCGAACTCGTCCAGCCGGACATTGTCCGCCATGGGGCCCACCGTCCTGAAGGCCCTGGCCGCCTCCTCCCTGCGGTAGAAGCCCAGCACCTCGACGACGTCCTCTGACGCCAGCACGTCGCTCCCCTGCACTGCCAGGCTGACCCAGACCCGCCGCGCCAGGGCCGCCGCGGTGCGGGGGTTCGCCAGGCACCTCTCGATGGTCCCGTACGAGGAAGCGGGGCGCAGCCAGTGCGACCTGGGGTCGTCCGACAGGAAGTTGCCGAAAAACGTCGCCATGCCGTACGTGTCGATACCCATGCGTGCGAGGTACGACCGAGCCGTCTTGCGGCCCGACGAGTACTCGCGGCCCGTCGCCGACTGGATTATGGCGTCCTCGGCCGCGAAGGGGTTGTTGTGGTCGTTTGGCCGCGCTGGGTGCACGGCCAGGGAGGCCTCGTACAGGGTGATGAGGGCGTTCATCATTTCCTTGGAGCGCAGGATCTTGGTGCCTGCTCGCAAGAATGTGAGTATTATGTGAGTGTTATGTGAGTGTTATGTGAGAATTTAATTTTTCCCTCTCCCAACCACACTCCAAGGCAACTCGAGTTGCATGTACTTACTGTTTCCCCGATAGTGGTAGTGTATGGAGATGTACAAGATCAAAATCTTGCCCACTGCGTAAAAGCCAGCCCAGATGGTGATCTGCTCCAGAATATCGTTCACGACGAAGGTCCATCCGATCTCCAAGAAATCACCACTGGCATCCTTTTTGTTGATGTTGATTCCCAAATCTTCATTGTATGTGATTAGTCCCGCGTAGGCGCTGAACATCAGGGCGATGCCGAAAAACAGGCAGATTGGCCTCCTCACAACCCTGAGAAACCTCCAATACTTTTGGTGTGCCGGATTCACATATCTGTTCCCCCCGCCGATACCCACCGTCGTCAGTTTCATATTACCAAAGGCACCCATGCATTCGATTGTCCACAAATGAACAAGGTACAGGTCTTACCTAGCCACGAATCGAAAGAGATATGGCAACGCCAGTCCGATCAAATCAAAAAGCACAAAACCGAGCCACGATATTGTCAGCCAAATAAAGGTCCAAAACACAAGCTGGTCCTTCTTGAGCCTCCTGACGGCGTCGCTGTCATTCAAGTCGATCTCGGAATCGTTTTGCTTCACAATGACGGGTACAATCAGCAGCACCGCGACGACGGCCACTATCAACAAGTACCGCAGCGCATAGAAGACCATCTTTCGCCTCTGGTGCTGCTTGACGGGCGGCGGCAGCTCCGGCTCGGGCTCCGTCACAGGGTTCTCGACCGGCTCGTCCTTTTCCCTGTCGAGCGCGTGGTCCTCGTCCTCCTCCTCGGCGGCCGCGCCAAAGTTGTGCCCGTGCAGGACAAAGTCGCCAAACATTGGCGTCGGCATGGCGGTCGACGAGGCAAAGGACGGCGGGTGCGTGTTTTGATGGTGGTGCGGCGGCGTCATCAGCCGCGACTGCTGCGACCTCTGCGACGCGTACGACTGGTGCCGCAGGGCGACATTTTTGAAGTCTAGGTTTGTGCTGGTGGCCGCAGAGCTTCGGTAATGGGTCCTCGGCTGCTGCTGTTGTTGCTGCTGCTGAGGTTCCACAATGCTCTCGTGTGCATCGTACGGGTTTTTAGACTGGCTCGAGGACTGCCTCTGCGAGCTCGAGCTCGACAACCTCGACGGATCCATGCTGCTCTGGGCCAGTTCCTCAGAGATCTGCTCCCCTTCTTTACCGGGGACGCTGTCCCTCGTCATGGCGACGAGAACTGTTCTTTAAAGGGCCCGAGTCGGGAAATGAAATAAATTACAACAAGGAGAGAAAGGAAAGTGGCGGAATTATTAGGTTGGTTAAACGCAGAAAGAAAAAAAGGAGACTAAGGGCAAAGTACTTGCTATTCGTTGACGTCGAGCTAATGTCGCAGTCGGCACGATGCAGCAGACGGGGAGAAAAAAGAAATGGCGCTACAGAACAAAAGAGTAGAAACGGCTTCATGTAAAGGAACGGGGGCGAGGAAGCCGATCGCAACTGTATTTACCTTCTCCCCTAGGAGCAAGCCACCAAATCTGAGACTGAGAGGTTCTGCCCCAGCCCGCCCTGCCGGACCTCCCAAGACCATCCAGAAACAGTAGGCAGACATACAAACAGGCTTGTCGCACGAGTTTGTTTTGGTGGCTCGGAATAGCCAAAGTCGAAAGGAGACGAGCCAATCTTCGGGGGAAAATCCTTTCTTGATTCCATTTCGCCTCCCCAAATGAACGATCCTTAGCGCGGGGTTTTGTATTCCCTCTGGCGATGGTGAAGCTGCTCGTGCGTTGCTAGTGGCCACCTTAGCCTCCCCTTTTGCATACATTCTGACACCAAGGAAGCTTTTTAGCTCGCGGCCGGCAAGAAGCCGCTTTGAACATCGTCCTCTGGCCTTGGCAAAGAGGCCAGATATGGACACATGGGAAATTTGCCTTGTTTTTGTTTTGTTTTTTTCTCGTCAGTGTTTTTGAAAGGCGGGCCATACTTCTTTCTGCTCGTTGCCTCGACAAGGCAATGGACCAACAGAGTCATATGATGGCCGGCGTAACCTGGAATCCATTGCTCGGGCTTCTTGTTCTGTTTCGAACGTGATTCTGTGTCTGGGTCTGGCTCTTTGTTTTTTTTTCAGCTCAATCTACAAATATGTCCAAACAGATTCATTCTCCTCGGAGTCAGCCGTGGTCTAAATTCAAACTGGCTAAGAAATTGGGGAAGAAGAAAGAAAAAAAAGGTCAAAGCCAGTAAATACAAAGCTCACAGCGTTCACCGAAAAGGTGTAGGAAAAACGGAAGCGATTCCACAAGCCTCTGAGACGGACTCGTGAGCCAGAGCAAACCTCGATTTTCCCGAGTCACCGAAATCCAAGAAAGTATGATCGCCGAATGGCGTAAATAGCGGCGGAATCAAGATGCGTGATCACAACGGGGTTTAGCATTGACCTTGCTCGTACGATCTTGACCGCACAAATAAGATCGCAGCCCAATGCAGTGTAAGAGAATGTAGTAGAAGCAACAGGCATCAATCATGAATAAGTCAGAGATTTTCCTCAACAAGGGGATTATTGGGACGCCGCGCAGTCGACCCTGGCTAATGCACTGCAAGCATCTTGGCGAGATGCATGTCAATCTTGTCACCTGCACCATCCCCGGCTAGCTAGCTAGGAAATACAAATAAGTCGCGGCACTCTTTGTGAGATTAAAATAAAAAGGAAGAGAAAGGATGTCAAGTGGATCAAGGAGTCATTTAGAACAGTTTGCGCAAACGGGCCAAGTTATAAAGCATTGCATCGATAACCTCCAAAACTCGAAGTTTTCCGGGAAACTGATACATTGTACAATCATAAGTTGACTATCCATACTATGAACCAAGCTCACAACTACGTATCGAGAAGGCACTGGGCGCTTCTTAAAAATTAAAAAGAGCAAGAGACAATATCTGCATGGTGTCTACTCAATTATTCGCCCACGAGACCAGTAAAGCAAAACATGGACACGGAGTTATACATGTGAATTCTCGGACGGGGTTTCTTTTTTATACAATAGACCATGTCATTTTTTCATTCGCACAAAAAATCGACTATTAGAGCCCAAATAGTAGTAGAACAAACCAACCGCCGCCAGAGTACTCCACCCTCATGGATGGTGGTATTTCCAGTAGCATCCTATAATCGTTCGTAAAAAATAAACAAATAACACAAAATCGTAATGTACACCAGACTCATGAGTAGCAGGTCGGACAACAACTGCGCCCCTCAACGCCGATGCCCCCTAGCCATGCTACCATGGCTGAATTCCCCCCATCGCAAATACATATCCCAGATCCTACTCCTTCAGGAACTGCATAATCTTGTCCCTGTCCTCCACAGGCATCGTGCGCAACACGTCCCTGACACCCTTCCATGATGCACTCAACCCGTTCTCAGTTGTCGGTACGGGTCCAGTCGGGCTCCTCGGCTCCGTTGATTCCTCCAGAGGCACCTTGCTCTTCTCAATAGACGGCGTGGAAGGTGTCTCGACCTCCTCGTGAGTCCAAGTGCCGCCGCGGATGAGAGCACTGATCTCTGAAGCGACAGCATCCGTCTTCAATGCCTTGAGCTTCTCCTCGACGATCTTGGTGTTCTCCTCATACCAAGTTGCGACCTTCCTGTCCTCATGGTCAAAGTCAGGGACAGCGGTCCAGGCAGCCAGGGATCGCAGGTAGTTCTTGCGAGCACTCTCCGAAATCTTAGCCGAGGTTGTCTTTGACAGTCCTGCAGTGGCACGCGCCATCTTGCGGATGAGATACTCCTCGTTGATGCGGCGGCGCACACGCCAGTAGAAGTAGCGACGTGCCTCCTTCCACTCAATGACCTCACGGATGGTACCCTTGGCCTTCATACGTCCAGCGCGATCGTGAAGATCGGCGAACTGGATGGCAATCTGCTGGTAGATGGGTCCAAGCTGCTCCTCACGCTGCGTCATCTGCTTCTTGATCTTCTCAAGCTCCTCCTTATCCGCTGCGCCTGTCTTGTCCTTGGCAGCTGCCTGCACAGCCAGCATGCGCTTCTTGAGGTCACCGTAGACAGGATCCAAGCGAGCCATCGTCTCAAGCTGCTTCTCTTTCTTGTACTTGATACCGATGATACCTTCGGGCTCAAGCACACCACCACGGGCCTCCTTGTCGGCGTACATCTCCATGACCGTCGAGTTGATCGTGGGGTCAACAACAACCCACGATCCACCACGAAGTTCACCATGCGGCGGGATGTAGACAAAGATGGGCTGCTCATACTTGACGAGGGCATCGACGATGAACGAACCGTACTTGAGAACCTCGTTGTACATATCACGCTGACCACCCGAGAAACCACGCCAGTTGGCAAGGATCATGAGAGGCAGCTGTTCACCGTTGTTGAAGTCATTGATGGCCTGAGCCGTCTTGAAGGCGGAGTTGGGGTACCACACACCACCAGCCTCGTTGGTGACCTGCTCCATCGAGTCGGCGTTGGCCGGGTCGGCAGGGGTGATGTTCTCCACAGCCCTAGTCTCGACAGCGATGACACCCATGGGGATACCACCGAGACGAGCACGACCGACAACAACGGTCCTAGCCCATCCGCCAAGTGTCTCGACGAAGGAGCCGCGGTCAAACAGACCGGACTGGAAGCCATCGGCATCCTCCTTACCGGCAATCAACCACCTCGGGTCGTAAGGCTGGCGTTGGGGAGGCGTGAAGTCAACCTCACGGTCCCACGTGTCCAGAGGAGCCATGATGGGAACTGGCCTGTTGCGCTGGTCAGGGACAAATGACATCCATTCCATGATCTTGGCGATACCCTCCATGTCATCGTTGGCAGTCATGTGCGAGACACCGTTGCGGTACATGATCTGGGTGCCACCGAGCTGCAGGTTAGAAGTGTACACTTCACGACCAAGCAGGTTGTTCAAGGCAGGGGCACCGGTCAGGATAATAGGCTGGCCCTCGATCTGAACAGCACGCTGGCCGAGGCGGACGAGGTAGGCACCGATACCGACTGAACGGCAAGTAACGAGGGTGCAGGTGAAGATGTCGTTGTAGGCCCTGCTGGTGGCACCGGCGATGAGACCAGAGCCACGCAAGCACTCGACACCAAGGCCGTCCTCAGCACCAACGATGGTGACAATCTTGTGGCGGGTTTCGCCATCGACGGTGACCTCCTCAGTGATAACAGTCTCCTCGAACTTCTTCTTGGCCTCCTCCAACAGGTAAAGGTAGTCGAAGCCCTTGTTGGGGTTGCTCGGGTCGGCCCAAGCAACCTTGAAGTGAGGAATCAGCTCATTGGCGACACCAAGCCTGGCACCCGAGTTGGCCGACAGATAGATGCGAGGAATGCCAAGCTTCTGGGCATATTCTGTGCACTTGTTAAAGAAGTGGTCTTCCTTGGGTCCGAAAGATCCGATGCTGTAGGTAATGTCGTTTGCGACAACCACGAAGCGACGACCGCTGGGGTACTCGGGTGTGTAGGCGGTGATGATCCAGCCCACCATTCCGCAGGTGTTGGTACCAGGCTCACGCTCGATCGCCTGCAGGTTGTCCTGGTCGTCGAGGACAAGCTCCAGGGTGTGGGTGCATTCACCTTCCTCAGGCTTCTTGGAAGCAATGGGCGAGTGCTGCGCCTCGAGCTTCTTCCAGCTGAGCTGAATGGCTTGTCTGAACAGCTCAGGGAAATCGTACACGTACTGGGTACCAATGAGGTGCGCCTTGTATCGCTTGGGCTGCAGCCAGTTCTTGGTGGGGTACGGGGTGTTGGCAGGAAGCAAGTGAAGAGCACCGGTCTTGCTGGTACCCGAGATGTAGTGCAGGATCAAGTCACCCTTGTCATTCCTGCGCTCGTGGTACAGCTCAACCTTGACAACAAATCCAGAGGTGTTGTTGATGTAGCAACGGATGGGGAGCTTGGCGCCGCTGCTCTGATCAGTGCAAATAATCCTGATCTCGACCTGAGACACACGAAGGCGCCAGCCACGCGAGCCGAAGCGCTCCAAGAATCCAGCCAAAGCATGCTCAACCTCGCCAGGGTGGATGTTGAAAACAGGGATGAAGTTGAGGAAGAGGTGGTTCAGATCAGAGTTGTTGTTGCCGATGATTTCAAGAGCATCGAAGATGTCATTAACCACTCTGTCGGCCTCCGAGATCAGGTACTCAGCCGTGGGTATCTCGTCACGGAGACGACCAGGGCGAATAACCGCACGTGTGAAGTAGCGCTTGTCCGTATCAACGCCACGGCCAATGGCCTCGTAGACGTGGATGTTCTTGTTCTCTGTGAACACCGACTTGTACTTGAACTTCGACAGGCGATCAAGCTCAAGCTGGAAGGCAAGAGCAGGCTCACTGTGACGAATGCTCTCGTCTTCCTCGTAGTTAGGACCACGGAAGGTGTAGTACGCCGGGTACGAGGCGTCGTTCTTGCCACAGATGAAAGTGATGCGGCGCACACGACGGGCGACGAGTTCATCCTTGAAGCTAGCAAGCAGCGGCTTAATGCGTGAAAGGATATCGTCATCATCACGGCTCTCGGCATCACGAATGGCGACATTGACAACAGCGGTGAGCTCATCATCTTCACGAGCTGCTGCTGCCGGTCGGCGCTTGTTGTCGAGCTGAGACGCGATGGCGGCGGCGGGACCGCTGCTGCCAAGCCTCTTGAGCTTACCCTTGGTAGGCAGGCTCTCTAAGGCCTTCTGAAGGTCGTCGTCGACATCATCAAAGAACTTGCAAGCAACCATGACACCCTTGCGGATGGGCTGCTCTGCTGTCTTCTTGGCCAGGTACGACATGTCGCTAATCGAGGTGACGCGGTTGAACGTAAACTCGTTCGGGGTAGCCGGGGACGATGGAGCAGCGGACTGCAGGGGACCACCAATTCCGAACTCCACATCACCGCTCAGCTTCATGACGAAGTCCCAGCTGACGAAGACAGGGTCGTCCTCCTCATCATACTGGTAGTCGATCTTGCCCAGGTCATACGCACGGTATGCGCGGCGAATGTAGACCTCAAGGGCAGCGAGCGAGACCCACTTGTCGCTGTGTGCCCAGAAGAGACTCAACACATCAAAGACAGTGTACTTGGAGTCGACAACCTCCTTGATCACATCCATGTTGGGGAAACGGTGGTCATACGCGGCCTCACCGTAGCGGGACTCGACAACCGATGAGCGCAGAATGTGCTCCATCTGCGCCTTGCGCTCGTCGAGCGAGGGAAGAGAGCATTGGATAAGGACCTCGCGGGCTTTGATAGAAACCTTGGCGGTGAGCCTGGACTCGAGCTCTGTGAGCTTCTTCAGCACGTCACGGAAGTACTTGGTGACGTTGCCAACATCAGGCTTGTTGGGGCGGTATTCCTCGATAATGGCAAGGACAAGGAGACTCTTGGTAGGGACACGGCTGTGTGACAGTACTGTCTGAACAACCTTTTGAATGTCATCCTTGTTTTCGTCACGGAGCTTCAGAATAACGTCGTCGTCCTGCAGGCGGCGACCCGAGAACAACTTCTCAGTCTCAATGAACTTGGCGATCAGGTTCGACATGGTCTTTAGCTCGTGCGCCTTCGGGCCTTCCTCATACAGATCGAGAACGTCGGTGAGAGGAGACAGAGTGGTCTTGAGCAGGCCAGCATCTTGGCGGGCAACATGCTCGTCAATGAACTTGAGGAATGTCTTCTTCAAGGCCTTTGCGGGGAACTCCGATTGGCGCGCCCGAGCTCGGTCAATAACGTGGCTCAATTGAGCCTCCAGCTTCTGTGGCATACGGGTGTGGAGGGCTGAAAATTGCGAGTTCCACTCGCTGTATGGCAGGTCAGCGTCACGCATGACCTCGATGAGCTGCAGGAGGCTGTCGCGCATGACAGTGGTGTTGTCGTAACCAAGCATGATGTTCTCGAGGATGTTGTGCAGCTGCGTGAAGCGTTGGGCGGGCTTGTTACCCGTGATGACAGGGTTACCGTACTCAGGGAGCTTGTTGAGGAAGGGCTGAGCCTGCTTCACGCGGCTAGGGTCGTCGAGGGAGAGTATACCAAGGATGTCGCCAGCCTCGAGAGTTGACCCAGGCTGCTTGATCAGCTGGACTGTACCATCCTCCTGTGCGACCAGAGGCATGTACATCTTCATGACCTCAACTTCAGCGAAGGTCTGGCCTGCCTTGATGTGGTCGCCGCTCTCAACGGTGTACTTGACCAGCTTACCGGGGCTGGGAGTGCGCAGCTGGGTGGGGTCGTTCTCTTGTTCCAGAAGGCAGGTCCTGTTGTCGATGGAAATACGAGTGGCGCCAACCTCCTCCTTCCAGTAGACATTGTGACTCTTACCGTCAAGCAAGATCAGGAGACCACCGTCACTGAGAGGGCGAACTCCGACAGAGCAGTTGGAACCGTTGATGAAGAGATGGTAGCTGTCTTTGCTTGAACGCGTGACAGTGAAACGGTAACGCTCGCCCTCGTAGATGAACTCGATAGGGAATGTGGTCTTGAGGATGTCCTTAGATGGGACCTGTCCCTTCTCAAGACCAGCCTTGTACTCGTTGAGGCACTGCTCGCTCGCCAGGTGGGCCTTGGTGACAGCACCCGACACAACAGCCAGCATCTTGTCGGGCCTCTCCGCAGTAAGCTTCTTGGAAATGAGCTCGTCCAGCCAGCCGGTGGTGATGGTGTTCTCTTCGAACGCCTCCGTCTCCAAAAGCTTGATGAGGTACTCGACAGTCGTGCGGAAGTCGCCACGAATACTAAGTTCCTTCAAGGCGATAACCATGTGCTTCCTTGACGCGGATCTGTTCTCGCCATAGGCGAAAATGTGACCAAACTGACTGTCGGAGAAACTGTGAATTCCACCCTGCGTACCGACTGAGAAGTAACCCCACACGTTTGAACTACTGCGGAAGTTGAGCTCGTGCATGACACCGTTGGACGGTTTGAAACCCTCTCCGGGATCCTCAGAGGTGATACGGCAGGCAGTCAGATGGCCCTTGGGCGATGGCCTCCTCTGCGTCTTCTCGCTGTCTGGGTTCTTAAAGTCAAAGTCGATCTCAGTCGAGAGCTTGGGGTCAACACCGTAAAGCAGTCTGATGTCAGATATCCTGTGGAGAGGGATACCCATGGCAATCTGCAGCTGCGAGGCAGGCAAGTTGACACCACTGACACCCTCAGTGGTGGGATGCTCGACCTGAAGACGAGGGTTAAGCTCCAGGAAGTAGAACTTGTCATCGGCGTGCGAGTACAGGTACTCGACAGTACCCGCAGAGACGTAACCGACAAGGCGACCGAGACGAACAGCGGCCTCCTCCATAGCCTTGAAGGTGTCGGGCTTGGCGATGGTAACCGGTGCCTCCTCAATAATCTTTTGGTGCCTTCGCTGGACGGAACAATCACGACCGAAGAGGGAGATGTTGTTGCCGTACTGATCAGCGAGAAGCTGCACTTCCAAATGCCTGGCGTTACCTGCAAGCTTCATGATGAAGATGGGCGAACCGGGAATTTCGCTGGCAGCAGCCTTGTAGAGCTCCTCGAAGCCTTCCTCGGAGACGGCCTTACGGATACCCTTGCCACCACCACCCTCGGACGCCTTGATCATGACCGGGAAGCCGATTTGCCTGGCTTTCTCAAGACCCTCCTGCCATGAAGTGACGCAGCCCTTAGCATAAGTGTCATCGTCGACAGTGACGATTCCCTTCTTATCGATCTTCACTGCATCAACGCCAGTTCCCGACCAGGGGATACAAGGGACCTGGGCGTGTTGAGCAACAATCGTAGACGAAATCTTGTCACCGAGCGAGCGCATGGCAGAACCGGGAGGACCGATGAAAATGATCTTCTTGGGAGAGGCAGCAAGAGACTCGGGCAGCTTTGGGTTCTCGGATGCGTGTCCCCAACCGGCCCAAACGGCGTGAACGTTCATGCGCTCCGCAACATCGACAATCAACTCGACGTTCGCATAGTTGTTGTTGTTTGTGCCACCAGGAACCTCGACGTAGTGGTCTGCCATGCGGATGTAGTCTGCGTTTGCTTGCAAGTCCTCGGGAGTGGCCATCACAGTGAACTGGATGGCCCTCTCGTCGCCGAAAGTCTCGTATGCCCATTTTCGAACGGATCGAATTTCCTTGACGGCAGCGATACCGTTGTTGGCAATCAAAACCTGTGAGGATATTGATCGACCGTTAGTCCACCATCTCAGACGCAGCATCGCATTTGCAAACTACTTACGTTGGTAATGACTGTGTGGCCGTCGTGAGCGGCAACCCACTCCTTGACCTTGGACGGAGGAGCATTCTCTAGCCTGTTGCCGCCAATGAAGTGGTCGGCAATCTTGTGCCTCTGAGCATAAGTAGCCTTGCCGTTGGCCACGGGCACGGTGACGCCATTGGCGCCGTTGCGCTGGCGGGAGCTGTTAGCAGCCGCAGCGGTTCCATTTGTCTCAGCCATCCTGAACGTTGGTTGGCTGAAGCCTCTACTGAAGGTATTAGAAAAAGAAATCTGTGGCAGAGTTCGGGATCTCTGCAGTCATGGAATGCCGACGAGTCGTGTGGTAGTCCGAGCAGCTAAGCTCCAGACAGGGAGTTGATTGGCCAGATTTAGCTTCAGCCGGGGGTTTCTAGTCCGGCGTGAAAACTATCGTGGGAGAAGTTCCTGAGTAGGAGCTATTGGCCAGTAGATGCGAGTCTCTGCTCGTCAAATCGTAAGTTTATAGGGGGTTTTTGGGTATCAAGTCTATTAGGTCGGAAGAGTAAAGCGTATGAAAAGACAAAGGTCGTTTCGTTTCTGAAGAAAAGCGGACGAGCCTGGGGCCTGACGTAGAGTTCGAACAGGATCCACCCGATGTGTTGGGAATATGTGGCGAGGGGCCGGAGGATGCAAGTCGACGACTGAAGACGGCGAAAAGGTTCCGGTCTACTTCTTTTGTCCAGGAGGGGTCTGGTAAAAGAAGAGTAAAGGAATCTATAGGGAGGGTAGTGACCGGCTTGGGAAGAATAGCAAGAGTAATCTACGGAAAACACAAAAGGTCGTCGGGGCGGAGCGATCAGAATGGGAAAGACCCCAATTAAGAATTAAACCCTTTCAGCGCAATGGCTACGAGACGAAAAAAAGTATTCACCACTTTTTCGGCAGATCCCTGTCGCTGTTTCCCCAAAAACCGCTGGTCCGACTGGTGCGAGGCTCAGGACGGGGCCACTAGCAGGCCGGCAAATTGGGCGCTCGGGCCACCGAGCTCAGCAAAAATTCGATCACCCTCCAGGCCCCTGCAATGGGATTGTGTCAATTTTCGGTGTTGGGGAAGGGACCTGCAGGGATGTGTTCTAGGGTACTTCCACGGCGGGAGTTACTGTTTGAGTCTTGACGCACACGTCACCAGGGCCAGGTCGACTTGTACGATAATTGATTACTACGGAGTATTTACTACTGTACGAAGAACAGACAATCGGTGTGGGGAAGCTACCGTGCCATGGGACAGCACACGACCTCCAGGGCATCCCGTTATTCGGTATCGCGGACGGCTGCACTGGATGGTCAGGTACATGGGCAAGTCTGGAACGAAAAAGGTAGGGGACGAAAAAAAAGAAAAGAAAAAAAGAAGAGAAGGTGCATAGGCGCTAGGACAGCCACAGGCGCCAATTCTCTTGTGTAAGTGGTGAGAATTACCACGTACCTACTTGTCATTCTTAGGCCGGTGAAATTGGATTCCGCCTCTACAGCGCTAACAACTCGAGACATGAGCTAAACCCAATCTACTATGTTACTCTGGAAATCGCCATGTTTACATGCTTAAGCAAGGGACGAGCCCGATCCGAGTTGACGGTCATCGATGATGCTTCCTCGATCATCCACGTTAAACACTCGATCAAAACTGAGTATTACCCATGAATACCGGTACATGCCTATTTGAGACTAGGCTCTGACTTACTTGCATGAATTCTAACTCATTCTACGGGAAGGCCGTGGGATGGCCGGGACGAGTGCCAAAAGGACCAGCCAAGGTCAGCGGTTGCTTCCCCTGTGCCGGAACAGACAATACGTGTACGGTACTGCAAGATAAGCTGACCTCAGGATTCTTGTCTAGGAACACCGCAGCTGAACTCGGATGCATTATGACCCATTGCAGTTGCGTATAGACGGCAAAGTAAATACCTATCCAAAGAAAAAGTCATTAGCAAGCCTCAAACATTGGGCGCCGCCATGTTGCCAACTGCAACCACACAAACCTCTGCACGGCAATATAGCCCGCTATTCCCAGATCGGCAAAAGAACAATTTTGCTTGCATATACATCCGAATTGAGGGGATAAGGTCCTCTGCTCCCAAGCGTTCGTCTGTTGGCTGACCACCACTACACCCAACCGAGAGTGACACAAGATAACCCAGAGAACAACTATCATCTCTGCATCGCGACTTAGAGCCTAGCATAAGTTTTCGCGTCATGGGATGAGATGCATGCAATGTCAATCGTTATCTGACAAAAAAACCGTAATTCCTCAATTCAAATTCTAATTACCCATTGCAAAAAGTAACAAGGCACATAACCATCTTGACTCGAATATTCATCTTGTCAAGTGAGTTCAGGACCCAAAACATGGTCCAGATCTCCACCCACACTAAAGCGTGGATTTCAATTCTCCAACATACTGAATTGTTGAGCAGTCAATGCCGCAAAGTTTCTCACGCCCGGCGGGTCCCCCCGTCCCGGCAAGGCTTCCAAGGGAGAGGGGAGGGGCATTTGCTTTGCCCCACCATCTATCCCTCGCCCATGGCTGTTTCCAGCAAACCCACCACAGCTTTTTTTTCCTTCGACACTTTGGACCGCAGATCCCCAACACATTGTCCGCCTCCCGCCCGGTCGGGCCATAGCATCTTGATGGGAAAAATCGAGTTTTTGTGTGTACCCTTTCCCCCCCTTCCCATTCCCCCTCGTTCCAAGGGGCCAAGCGCCTCCATCACATTTTAGATCGGACGGCACGCTCGTCCGTTAGCCCGGACTACCGAAGATAAAAATAACGAACAAAAAAGATAAGGATGCTACCCGTAAACACTACCAGGACAAGACAAAAAAGTCCGCCCTAGGCTGTATCGCGGATCAATAAATACGAGAGGTCCCTTGTAAAAGCACGGGCACGTCATCGGATCTTTGGTTCTCGTCCCTTTGTTGATCGGATAAAAACCACGAGTACACAAAATAAAACGAAATAAAAAATTGATGATATTGTTTTGCGTTCTATCAGTAAACACGGAGGTTGCACGGGGAAGGCCAAGACTTGCAGCCCAAAACCAAACTGTAGCATCCTTTCCCGGTTGACCAGAGGATGTAACGAGCCAGTCGGCTTGGAACCCAACGTGCACAGTTAGGCAGCTAACCTAATTCGAATTTCTTCTAATCGAATTTCCGGCACACTTTATTCTACTGTGTTTTTATTCTCTTTGCTCAAAACCGTCCCGACAAATTCCCCGACTGTTTTGTCGTCGCTCTAGAGACGCGGCCTGGAAAACTTAGCCCAGAGAATCTTTGTTCTCTTCTTCAACATGGGTCGTGGCAAGTCTTCTCCACTAGACTAGTTCTAGTTCTAGTCCCTGTTGAGGGGATTACTTCCCCTACTAACTCGTCCTAGTCTCTTCTTTTTCAATACAATGTCTCACATCTAGACCTAGCATAAAGGCGTGGTTTGCTACGCTCAACTTGTCAGGTCTCACCGACGGCCTCAGACAAGATAGATCCTCGTTGCGCGATGGTCAGGACGAGGCTGAACGCCATGCTGATGGATGCCACCTCAGCCCTGTGGCCTGTCTGGGGTTTGATACAAAAGATTGAATGCATGTCGGTGAGACATAAAGTGATCGGATCTAACAGACAATCGACACAGGACAGAGGACACCGGACACAGGGCGTAATAGCAGGACAATTTTTGGCAAAGACCTCTATTGCGAATCAAAGTTTTGCAATTCAGCAGAGTCCAAAAATCAAAAAGACAGAAGAATATGTAGTAAGTATAGGTATATCATGAAGAGGTTGCAACGGCAACCATGTCTCCTAGGCCAACAAAAGAAATAATCAACCGCCCTTGACCACCTTCGCGCCAAACCCCAAATTCTGTAGTAACCCTAATGCACCCTAGAAAGGAGATTGTGACGCCCAGCAATCAAACAGCGATCCCTGAAAGAGGGGTGAAAGATGCTATCAAGCAATAATAAAATGACGAAGATCCTCAGACCTCGAAGAGGAAAAAAAAGAACGAAAGGAGACAAAGGAAATATTGGGTATTATATCAGTCATTTCATCCGCCGGCAGTAACCTTGCCAAGCTCTAGTCTAGTATGTCTCGTCCACGTCCCCCAGCGCGGAACTTCTCCCGTCGCCACCACTGCTTCTCAACCCGACACCGCTACTCCTTCTTCCTGCAAGAACGGGTCCACCGCTCTGCCTCCTCGCACTGCTAGGCATGGGGATCGCGCTTGTGGATGCACTGCCGTCCATGTCGAACTTGCTGTACGTCCCGCGCCGGCTCGGCGTCCTTAGTTCTGGATCAAACGCATCCTCGGATTCTGATCCTCCACACACAGAGCTGGAATGCACACTTCCGCCCAGTGAGCTCCTTGGACGAACGCCCAGTGGCGTTCTTGTCCCACTCATAGACGTTCTGCTAACTGGTCGCGGTGGTGGCATACTCTCCCTAGAGTGGTCCGTCCTGCTCGCTGGTCTCGGTACATAACTAGATACTGAGGCGCGCGAGCTGGGTCTTGATGATTCTGAGTCGAGCGGGTTCCTGTTGGGCAGGGGGCCGAACGACAATCGCGATACGCCAGACGTACTAAGTCTTGGCACATGACTGCGGCTGGTGCTGGCGGAAAAGTTGCTATTTCCAGTAAGGCTTTGCCTGTGATTGGTCGGGGTCGCCTCTTCCGCCGCTGAGGATGTCGTCGAACTGCCGCCGATTGTTCGTTTTCTAGACCGAATCGTGACTGTCGAAGGCACAACAATGGATGATCGAGGCGAGGCGCGTGGCGGTGTGTGAATAGGCGCTGGCAGTTTGGAACGAGCGCTCTGGACACGGGCCTCGAGCTTCTGCATCTTCTCCGTGAGCGATCGGATATGTGAAAGGGATGTCGAGGGCGGGATTCTGTGCGATGCAGCGCGGGCGACCGATGTCCTCGTAGGTCTTGGCGCAGGTGTACGGACGCTGGAGGTTGTGGCGACGCGGCTGCCGGGGGCGCGGGAGGTAGCGGCCAGAGACTGCCTAGGCTTGGGTGTAACACTGTTGTCGGCTGAAGGTAATCTAGACTTCCTCTGCATCGATGGGCCTGGCGTCTTGAGAGGGTTCTGTTTTGGTTTAGGAAGTGGCGCAGATGCATCGGACATAGGCGGCGATGGGGGATCTTGGATCTCGGATAGAGTATCGGCGGTTGCGACAGATTTGGAGTCGGGCGGGGTTGTGATGAGTGGTGAGCTGGCTGTTGAGCTGGGGGAGTGGTCGTATGAGGGTGAGTCGGGAACCGACATTTCTGTGGAAAGTGCCGAAAGGTGTCGCATGTCTTGATCTTTGAGCTTCCCTTGTAGGATATCCACCTCGATCTTGAGGTCGGAAAGCTCATCCTTCAGCCGCTGACACTCGATGCGCAGCGTCTCTCTTTCCTGTTCACCAATCTTGATTTCCTCCTCCAGCAGGACGCCCCTCTCGATGGCAACATTGTACTTGGATTCGAGATCGTCCAGTGACGAGGTGGTGTTGCGCGCTTGGCGGGCATAGTCGTCGTTGGCTACTTCGATATCGCGCAGCTTCAGCTGGAGGGACCTGTTCGTATCCCGTAAAGATGTAACCTCCTTCTCGAGTGTGTTCTGAGCCGCGTTGGCCTCAGATTTTGCTTCCCTGTACTTGGTCTGGCAGTGAAGAGTGTCAGCCCGTTAGGTTCCATGTTGCTTCGACACCGCCAATTTGCAGGTGCAGAGTCACGAAGGGCGATGGTAATGCGCCAAAACCACCAAGCAGACTAACCTTCCACTCATCGACCTGGTAGCCCAACATCTCAACCTTCTCCTTGTGTTCTCGCTCCCGCTTGTCGGCAGCACTAAGCTCGTTTTCGAGTTCGCTTTCCAGCAATTTACTCGACTCTTGGAACTCTTGCATCTCCAGCTCCAACTGCTCATACTGCGACTTGTACCATGCCAGCGCATCCTCAGCGGTGGCATCGGCCGCAGGCGGCGAGGACGGTGGCTCCGCCATTTTGGTGGTTGTCGTCGTCGGTTTATCGGATCAGTTTGGTACCGCTATGAGGGTTGTTGCATGTGATTCTAACGTGTGGTGGTGGCTTGACCTGTTTGGAAAATGAGGGGCCAGCTGCTCGCCCTGTTCCCAACGTCGAATGCGATGGCGGTCGGCTGCAATCGAAACTTCAGAAGGAAAAAATGTTGGAAACAAAGAATCGAAAAGAGTCGTTTCAATTGTCGTAACAGTCGTGATGGTCGTAATAAGCGGTGACTTTTTCGCGGTTCTTTGGGCTCTGATTTGTGGCGTCCCGCCAGCCTGCGACTTGGTCGTTCCGTCTGGAAATTGGGGGTTGGATTTTGGCACCTCGAGAAAAAGGAGTTCGTTCGTCTCGAATTTCCCAGCCTCCCTTTGGTCGCGCGGATGGTCGTATTGCGTGCAACTTTTTGCTCGGCCGCGAGTTGCAAATCTTACCTTTTCTTACCTTTTTTTTTCAAAGCCAGAGCCCGGCGTGTTGGGCTGTCGGAACTGGCGTTTGTCGTCCGGGTCGCTTGCTGGCCACGGGAGATGTCGACAAGACAAACTGACTGTGAATGCGGTCGCAGCTTCCTCGATTTCTGTTGTTGACGTTCCAGCACTGGTTTGCGCATGTCTCTCCTCAGAAAGTGGGGCACTAACCCGCTTCCAGTCTAGCGCTGCTACTATGGGCAACCGTGCGCTCCACAACCATTTGGCTGCACCCTTGACCAAGACCCATTCGCTGTGATTGCTTCTCGGCTTCTACCCGCTGCAGGAACACGCAAAATGGACCAGCGAAGCAAAAAGCAGTAACTCAAATCGCGTCAATCTCGCGGGAGGGAAGCCATGCAAACGCCAAAACTTCATCTTACCAGCCCGCTTCCAATTTGAATAGCCGCGTCAGGGTCTTTGAAGTTTGATCATGGGAATTTGGCCCAAGCTCCCCGGCCATGTGTTTAAAGTGACATGTGCCCAACCATTGCCCAACCCAACCACACACCAGCCAGTTATGTGCCGCCTTTTGGGAGGCGCATAATTATAGCACAAACTAAAAGGAGGAGATCCACACATGCAACTCTCATCATTAACAGTCACAAGACAATGCATAACTTGTTGGGGCCGTATAATATCCCACAGATATCTTTTTTTTTTTTTTTTTTTTTTTTTTTTTTGGAATGAATGCATGTAAACATAGGTGCGAGGGTTTTGCTTCATTCGTTTTCCGTGAACTTTTGCCAAAATTTTGGTGTGGAGGCGATTTTGTTTCATTATCCTATTTAACTTTCCAAGTGCCGGCAGCCCTAACTATCCGCCTACCGCGAATCCACGCTTCCACCCATGATGATTACCGTACCCTATGCTGAAACGTATACGTATAACAATTAATAACTGCTTGTGAAACCCCCCGCTAGTTCTGTGGTATCCTGCCCTGCGTAAAGAAACCGCAATCCCATGCAAACTTTCCAGAAAATTAGATATCTGCCCAAGGCAGCTCCCACGGTTATGTTTAGTGAATGTAGCTCTGCTGACTGCTAGCATCCTATGTGTCCCTCGAAGACAGCACTGCGCGATCTGGAAGGGCCAGTTTTGTGACCTCCTGATGCTCCATGACCTTCGCAACAGTTGGGATCCATACATCGCGCATGGCCTCCAGTGTGTCCTCGAGGTTCGAGTCCGCCTTGGCTCTTGTCTCAATTTCTTCCACCAGCGCACTCATTGCAATTATTATTCCGTACCCAGACAGGGCTGAGCATTCGTCGTAAATAAGCCCGTTTTGCTCCGCAAATTCTTTTGCTGAGTCTCGTGGTCCGTGGTCCACGTCTGGGAATATGCTGTCGGCTTCTGGAGAAGCTTCTTGAGTCTCTGGGTGCTCATTTGGCGGCAGGTGCGTAGAAACTCGGTCACTCGAATATCCTCCAAGCGAGTCTGTCGGTCGAAGATCCGTCTTCATCCCGAGCAGCATTACGGGAAAGGGGAGAGGCGATTTCCCAGGAGACTTCAATTTGAAAGATTGCGCAAGCCGCCTGTACAGCTCTTTGGCCTCCTCGACCGAAGACGCGTCATCGACCGCGAACGCAAGGATCACGGCCATTCGCTCGGATTCGACGGCAAAACCGCTATTGAGCAAGTGAGGCAGTGGCAGCTTGGCCAAACCGATAGAATAAATATTCCCGTCGCAAAGATATTGCGGGGGGCCAACAGCAAACTGAGCCGCGATCCTGGCACAATCCATATGGCCGTATCGACACTATTTCAGGGAGTGAGCAAATGGCCCATCTCAAGGTATAAAGGCGAACAGTCCTGCCGTCGATTCTAAGCCTGCTTACCTTATTCACGAACGACCGTACGCCGACCCCTGGCGCGGCCAGGATTGGGACGAACACGTTGGTAACAATGTCTTCGCTGGCTTGCCCGTACCCGTCAATGCGGCGCTTCTCCTGCTTCGGAGGAGGGATCCCAGGCGGAAGGGCCCCATTCTTGAAGATTGATTCATGAACGGCGCGTCTGTCGCGCCGCGCGTCCGGTATCGTTGCGACGTTCTTTTTAGCGTCATCGTTGTTCGCGCTGGTGCGGAAAAGCCTCCTTAACCTGGGAAGCATCTTGTCGACAGCGCGGTTCCATCGTCCAGTAAGCAAATAATTAGTGATGGTCTAGGTCGGAAGAATAAATATAGGCTGAGACTGTCTTGAAATTGCGCAAGAAATAAGAAAGAAAAAAAAGATGCGTGGCTGCAAAGTGCAGGAGACCAGCCACTCTTCACCATGTGTTGTCACGACGAATGGTTTAAAGTTAAATCTCGATGCAAGATGCAAAGCGAAAGGCTACAAGGAAAATGGGGCGGCCTTACCATGCGCGCCGACGGGGTTTTCGGCGGGGATCTCCCGCATGAACAAAGATTTGGGATGCGATGCGTCTGTACGAAGTACCTACCTGTACTGTAGCAGCGACAGTATGGCGCTAACTCTAGTGCGTTCAATTGACGTCACGTGTGTTGTATGCTGATCCTCGGCGGTGCGGTCCGAGGTGAGATCGGGGCAAAACATCGCTTCCCCTCCTCAAATTTGTCACCCAACCCATCATAGGGCTCGCGGCAACTGCGTCTCTGGACTCTGATTAGTTTATATGATACCGTGGTACCATGTTCTTTCGCTCCTGATATCGCTTCTTCTTATACTACTTGCTATATCAGGCTGTCTGAACTCAGGCGAAAATCAATTTGTCAAAATAAATCCAAAATTCCAAGTTACAACTACAATTCTTTGCCCCATAACTCCATCGCTTCCCCCCAATGCAAAAAAAGGACATCAACACCAACAACCCGAACCCTTTTGTGTGCATTCAGATCGAATAAACTTTGCGCTTCATTTCGTAACCAGGCACCCAACCACCCAAGCCACCTTGCCCCATGTGACTGATTCAATTGCCATGTTTTCTTGTAACCACTGTCGATTTACATCAGTGCTCCCGGGGCCCCCGCCGCCTGTCCTTTGTATTTCGACGGATCTGCCAATCCAGCTGGTGGTCTTGTTCCTGTTGCTCCTGTTGGCCTTGTTGGTCCTGTAGGTCCTGTAGGTCCTGTGGGTTGAGGGTTGCGATAGTCGGGGGTTTTGGCCCCTGGGCTACCACCAACCGGCAGCCCCATAGCTGGGTCCGACATCAGATCATCATCTCCTGGGCCGAGGTCATAGTTGTCGAACCCATCATCACCGTAATCATCGTCACCCATTCCCGGAATTGGCCCGGGGTTCATGCCCATTCTGTTTGGATTCTGGGCCGTCGGCATGCCGTTGGACTTGGGGGCTGTGGCCAAAGCGTTCGGCTTCGGAGCCTTCGCCAGAGGATTGGAATTAGGGGCTGTCGCCAAAGGATCCGGCTTCGGAAGTGTTGGTAAAGCATTGGGCTTCCCGGCTGTCGCCATAACATTGGCATTCGGGGCTGGAGCCAAGCCTTTGGTGGACTTTATTTGACCCTGACTCGGAATGGGAGGAACCTGAAAATGAAGTTATCGTATTAGCACTAACGTCATTATGGTTATACTACCCCTCCACTCCACTCTTTTATTTTGTCTTTTACTGGAGAAGAGAACACTTGACTCACATCAGAAATCATCCCCGGGCCGTTCATGCCTGCGGTTGGAGAGGCCGCAGTCGGGATGCCCCCATTTGGAGGCAATATAGGAACAGGAACTCCAACCGCTTGGTGCAAAAGGGCAAGACAGGCGAGGCTGACCGAGAAATGCATGTTGGAGGCTTTTCTGTGCTGGTTAAAGGGAAGTGGCAATGTTCAGTGACAATCGGGTCTGGATTGGAACAATGGAGACTTGAATGCTGCGGTGTTGTTGGAAGTGTGCTATTGCAGTCAATTGCTCTGATGTTGAGCTGATGAGCGAAAAAATCATTCACCAGCGGAAACTCGAAACTCCTCTTCTTATAAGTCATCCAGCACGATGTGCAACCAAACATCCAGGATACGATTCATCAGTGTCTATTTTCAGCCATCTATCGTACCTAACTACCTACCTAGCTGTTTACTGCGATTCCATCACCGCAGCAAAGCGGCACGACATTGAAGATTACTACAACGCTGAGGCGGCGCAGGAGCGTCGGTGTTGTGCACAGCCAGCGCCAGGGATAGGGAGGTTTTAGGTGCTGAGTTTACAGGGGTGGCCTGACCCAATCGTCAAAACCTGGGTGGCCTTGGCGCAGGATAGCAGGCCAAAAGATCAGGCACGAAAATCTAGGTAGCCAGGCAAGCCAGGGTCTGGTTCGTACTGACTGCTGGGGCTGTCGTAACGGCCGGACCCGAGGTTCGTCGCGCTTGTCGCCGAGCGAGGAGTCAGCATGGAGATCTAGTTCTAGACGTAGATTCTAGGTCTTGAATATTAGGCCCAATACCTCAAACGAGATGCACTCCCTTCTATATGCTAAGCAATGAGTTCGGTCCATCCTTGCTTGTTTCTGCTTACGAGGATTACAGCGACTTGCATTTTCTAGAACATCACAAACATCAACATTCTCAACACGTTAACAACTGATTGTCTAAATAGAAATGAAACGACACCGAACGCCCCCAACCAATACACCCAAATAACAACACGCGCACAAATGGAAAAAAAAAGTTCCAAAGTGCAACATCTTTCCTGCCATTGCCTTGTCCCAAAAATCCTTGTAGCGAAATCCCTTTCCACAAAATCCCAAAATCAGGCTCGCCAGCGACGAGCAACAAGCTGGCTTTGGTCACGCTTAGACAGCCCCCCCAATGCGCCCCCGATCCCCTGGATTCTGGTAGCTAAACCCGTCTTGATTGCAGACCCCTTGTTAGTTATCGCGGCACCCGTGTTGGACACTGCGTCTTTTGCTCCGTTCTTTGCGCTGTCAAGTCCATTGAGAGTAGCATCTTTGACCCCGGTTATCTTGTCGGTTGTTTCCGTCTTTGCATTGTTAAATCTATCGACAGTAGCGTCTTTTACTCCAGTACTTTTGTCAGATGTCGCCGTCTTTGCTCTGTAAAGTCCGTGGAGAGTGGCATCTTTCACCCCCGTAATCTTGTTAGAGGCACTTGTCTTTGCGTTGTTAAATGCATCGACAGTGATATCCTTGGTTCCGGTTATTTTGTTAGATGCTCCGGTCTTGGCGTTGCCGACTCCTTGGACAGTGGCATCTTTTACTCCGGTTATCTTGTCGGATGCTGCCGTCTTTGCATTGTTGAATCCACTGACAGTGGAATCCTTTACCTCGGCCACCTTGCCAGAGACCCCGCTCACTGCACTGTTGAATCCGTTGGCAACGGCGTCCTTCGCTCCGGTCACCTTGCCAGCTGCTCCGGCGATGATAGCTTCGAAAAACCCTTGTCGCACCTCGGTTGGTGAATGTCCTGGAGGTGGGCTACTGAGATCATCCTCGAACATGGCATCATTTTCGCCGGGATCTACCATAGCTGAGTACTGGTCCTGCACAGCTGTATTTTGGCCCGAGAGACCTGGCCCATCCTTGATAAATTGCACAAGAACTGGGGGTTAGTAAGGAACTGTGTCTCCTATCCGTACTGCGCTGGCTTCATCCGTGTGACACAACGTATGGGAAAGACTTACATTCGCTGAGGGAAGAGCACTAACAGCCCGGAGAAGCAGCGCTGCTGAGGTGAAGGCAATTGTGAGACGCATAGTGAATGAGTTGGCGAAGAGATCCTGTAGACCAATGATTAGTGTAAGGAGGGTTGTAATAGGGAGAGATAGTAGAGTGTGATTGTGGTTTCTGTCGCAGATAAGAAGGGAAAAGAAACTGGATATCATCTCTGACGAAAAGAGACGTCTTTATGTCACAGAGAGTCGTTGATGATTTGGTGTCAGCATGTCAACAATGGTTACCTGTTGGGCACTTAACTACCTTTGCTCTCTTACTTTGACGCTGGGCTGTGTTCCGCAGGCCTCAAGAACATGTTCATCGCCATGCAAGTTACAATCAGTGAGATTACTGCGATTCTCTCAGGCTCGACCTAGCTTGTCAGCGCTCACGCAGGGACAACATCTTTTAAACTTCAAATCTGGATTTGAACATTAGGCTCGGCAGATGTCGCAGAAGCGAGGATTGTCAAATATCTAGAGAGCGAGCCAAGTAAGGGATGCTTACGTCGGGATTGAGCGCAGCGCCCTCCTCGGTGCGATCTCTTCAGTCAGCTAATTGATTAAGTTGCATTAAATTTGCGAAACTTGACTGATGGCGAAGATTTTGGTCTTCCTGTATGTTGGCGTGGGGTTATGTTGAAGATCTTGTATCCATGCCACTTTTGCCAACAGTTTTGTTGTACCTGCAGAAGATCCCAAGGTTAGTATGTATGTAAGTAGAACATCTTTACAGGTACACGATGTGTTCTTGGTGTTGCTTACTCTGCAATTATACCTAAGTAGTAGTGTTTACATGCAGCCTTTGTTTCTTGTGTAAGCCAAATGCAAACATGGTTTAATCCGATACCCGATGAAGCGCATAATGTCAGAACACCCGCGATGTCATCTCAAGTTTGGGTCCAGAGCCAGTCTGCTGGGGATATAATAACTTGTCCTGGCTAATCAACTCCCTATGTGCCATGGACATGCAACAACCATTAAGTTTAACGATTCTATCCTAAGAGGCAACACTAGAATCCTAGGCCGAACAAGTGTTGCCTCCATCAAAGAATACGACTCCTCGAAAAAAAACTATCAACGAGGATCTTCAGGGACCTTTTGGATGACGCAGTCGGCCGGCAAGCTCAACCACGCCAGATTTGTTCAAACACAAGCCTGGAGGCGCGACACTAGCTTGATCGGCCACTTTGGAAAACCTTAGCGTTCGAGCCCGGTCTACCGTGTTCTTTAGGGCGATGGTTTTGTCAAAACATTTGTCCAGTGTTTTGCTCGTACGACTGAATGGGTGCGATAGTCACTCCTAAACACCCTACTTGAGGGAGACGCTTGAAGAAGTTCAGGTCTCCATTTTGGTCCGCGCTGTCGAGATAATGCGCGTGACAGTTAACGATTTCGACGTTAAGGATTTCAGTGTCTAGGTACAACAAAAAGCAGAAAAGCTTGCCTGAGGCTGAGGACCCTTGATAAGGTAGAACGTTGGTCCGTAGATTGCTCACCACATTCCTCGTGAACAGAAGAGTCGCGATTGTGGTACGGTGACACCATGAATTCGATAGCCGAGGAGAACTGAGCAAACGAAACTCGGGTGGTTCTCCCGGGACACTCAAAATCGATCCATCTGCAATGGCCGCATGACGACGTCTCGCTCTCTGACAGGCTCCCTTCGGTCAGGGGAGGACGGGACACTCGAGCTTAACGATGCAGTATGTATTGTGCACCGGGTCGAGACCCTGAGTTCCTTGGTTCGCCTCGTCTGCACAGCCCAACCCCGACCCCGTCTCGACCGGGCGTCTCAGCTCCCTAGGATAAACAACACTAATATCACATTTTCCAAGAGCCCCAAAAGGTAGAATGTAAACACCCCAAAAAGACGCGAACCGTGGCAAGCGTGAGTTTTCTTAATGGTACCTGAATTCGGATTTCCCGAGATCTGCATCATTGAGGAATGACGCCCGAAGACGGGGGGGGGCCAAGCCCGCCTAAAGTTGAACATTCCACTCCATGCAACGCCACCATAATATACGGCTAAACAAGCACACCGGCCCGCTGCTATTTTCGAGTCTCCCTTGTGCCGTTGGTGTCTTGGCACCTCTCCAGCACGAGCTTTTGCAACTCTTTTTGGTAGGAGGAAATTGGTAACGGGGTTGTGCGACATCGACGTCAGCTGGAATGATGGTGAAACTCAACACGCCTCTCTGCGATATGTAAAAAGGCACGTATATTGCCCATCCCTTTGAGGAGTTTTAGATAAGCGCGACGTGACGAACTGTTCAAAGATCAATCCCCAGGACCTTTCAAACCAGGTATACACGTCCTATTTGGTCCCCCCTATAACCATCACAGCCTTTGTTGCTAGTACACTCTTGATCATCAGCTCAAAGTCAACTCAAGAGACAAAAGAGAAGCCCACCAGCTAGTCAAACCCAGCCCAAAACACAAGATGAAGCTCCTCCTGACAGCACTCCTCCTCGTCCCCGCACTCGCCCAACTCCCCCAGCCCGCCAACACCGGAGCTACCAACCCAGACCGCCCCTGCGGCTTCAAGATCGCCCCCTGCCCGACGGGCAGCACGTGCTCGGCCTCGGACCCAGCCTGCCCCGCCACGCGCGGCGACAACTGCTTGGGCCGGTGCGCAGCCGCGACGACGGTGACGCGCCCGCGCCCGTCCAGCCCGACACGGCCGTCCGTCTCCAAGCCCACCGCGCGCGGCGACGAGGGGCCAAAACCCTCCGCCCACATTAGGACGCCGCGGTCGACGCGCACCACACCGCAGCAGCCGCAGCTGCCCTCCCCGACGCCGACCCGCACCCGGAGCTACGACGACTGCGGCGGGTTCCGGCCGACGCCCAAGAGCTGCGCGCGCGGCCAGGTGTGCATCGACGACCCCTACGTTGGCGGCTGTGGTATGGCGTGCGACATGCCCGGGATATGCGTCGAGCCGACGTTTTGCGGCGGCTTCGCCAACATCCAGTGCGCGGATGGCAAGATGTGCGTCGACGACAATAGGGATGATTGTGATCCTCAGAATGGGGGAAGCGACTGTGGCGGTATTTGTGTGTAAAAAGAAAAAAAAAGGGTTTGGCAAAAGAAAAGACGGCGGGCTTGTTGGGCAGGGTGTTATACTTGGAGCAAGAGGGCACTGCGAGCTGTGTTCTCCGTGTGTGAAATGGCGACCGGAAAGTTTTGTACATAAAAGACTGCTAACGGGATTGGTGCAAGACATTCGTTTGGAACGAAATCTCATAAAAAAGGTCTAGAAATCTGAAAAGTGAGATGCATTAAAAGTATTTGCTACACTGTCTGTGCTATATGTCATCAACATGTACCATGCAAAATACGGGGAATCATATGTCGCTAAGCCAAACCACCATCTCATCACCGCTCTACTTTGCCTATTAATACCTGCAGCATCGATAGGGCTACCGACTGAACGTCCGCAAGCCACAAATCAGTCCCTTCTGTCGGTAACCAAGTCCATCTCGTGCGGGTTGACCATCTTGGTCCTGTTCTTGATCTTCCAGAAGATGATGTTGATGATGTAGATAGGCACGCCAATGTAGCTCGTGATGAACTTATCGACTTGGAACTTGGGGGTGAAGGCCGAGAACCCGTTGAAGATGATGATGAGCACCGTGACGAAGAGCGCAATGTACGCGCCCCAGGGCAGGAGCGGGTTGCGGTAGGGCAGGGCGCTGCGCGGGATCCCCTGCGCCTTCATGCCCCTGACCATGCAGAGGTAGCTGACGAGGACGGCGACCCAGTTGAGCGCACCAAACACCGTCACCATGGATACGAAGTAGCCAAAAACCTTGGCCGCGTCCGTCGTCACGTTCATGTAGCCGAGAATGATGAAGAGCGACGACAGGACGACGGCCGGGATGGGCACTCCGCGAGCATTGGTCTTTCCAAAGATACGGAAGGCCTGCCCGTCCTTGGCCAGGGCCCAGATGGAACGCGCAGCGAGGTAGATGTCCGAGTTGGCGGCGGAGAGGGTGAAGACGAGGAGGAGACCGTTGACGGCCTGGTCAAGCTTGGCAATGCCTGAGAGCTCGGCGGCGACGACGAATGGAGAAGCGGCTGGGAGAAGAGTTAGGATTCAGTGTTAGACTTTGATAACAGAGTCGGAATTTTAGGCGGGGGGTAAAATGCAGGTGTAATTGGGACGATTTGCTCCAACTTACATCCGCTGATTCCCTTTCCGGTGGCACCAAGAAGCTTCTCGTTGTTGCTGGGCACGGCCATACCCAGCACAATGACACCTCCGAGGTAGAAGAAGATGATACGCATCAGGGTCTGGCGGACAGCCCTGGGGACGTTCTTCCTGGGGTTGGGTGTCTCTCCAAAGGCAACACCGACCAGCTCAGTGCCGAGGTAGGCGAATGTAGCCTGGACCATGGAAGCCCAGAGACCGAGGAAGCGGCCTAGGTCACCGGGGATGCCGTTGTACTGTGCAAAAGGACCAGGGTCCTGCCAGTAGTAGAAGCCAGACCTGGTCCCTTTGGGGTTGCCACCGAGGGAGATGATCAGACATAACAAAATGAGCATGACGATGACGAGCGCTTTGATCAGGGACATCCAGAACTCCGCCTCGCCGAAGAACTTGACATGGATGAGCTATTGGGTATTGATTCGAGCAGTTAGCTTGTGTGCTCCTTGGCGAGTCGTGGGCAAACCAGGGATAGGGAAGCCATTGCTTACATTCAATGCGATGATTAGTACGCCAAAAACAGTAATCCAAACTCCCACGTTGATGTTGGGAGCCCAATACCTGATGAGGATACCCGTGGCTGTGAGGTTGTTTGGTAGGACGATGACGTATTTGAGAAAGTAATTCCATCCAGTGGCATATCCCATGGCAGGGTCGACGAAGCGGGTTGCGTAGCCGGAGAAGGACTTCTTGTGGGGCAAGAATGTGCCCATCTCGCCGAGCGCCACCATAACCACATACACAACCCATCCCATCAGTACATAGGCGATCAACAGGGAGCCGGGACCACCGTTCTTGAGAGCAGTTGCGGAGCCGAGAATGAGACCTGCGAGGACGTTAGTACAGGGAGAAAAATATAATGAAGTGAGGGGGAAGTGATATGACGTACCTGTTCCGATGGCACCAGCAATAGCCATCTATGCATGCGTAGCTGTGTTAGTGACAACGTAAGAAGCTGTCCCGATTCCTGAAGAAAAGACTAACCATATCTGGAGAAAGAAAGTTAGCACCAAGTTTCTTGCCCGTGGACACAAGTCCGGGTTTTGCACACAAAGGCGCCATGTCACCTCATGCAGCAGGGCTACCTAGGGCTTGGGAAACGTACTCAACTGCCGTGGCTTCATTCCACGATGAAGGTCATCCTGTTCGGTGTCGACCACGGGAGGCTCGCCATCGCTACCGGCCGCCTCGATCGGGGAGTGCGCCTCGGTCGGGGAGTGCGCGTGCTTCTCATCGCCAAAAGTGGCGAAGGGGTTCTTCATCTTGTCTGAGGTGAGTGCCTGGGAGGGGCACTTGGAGGTAGATGGGATGGCGATGTCGTCCCGTTTGTCGCAAGAATCTCCAAAGGCGCTTGCGCAAGCCAAACGCGCTTTTCTTTTTATTGTTTTCGAGCGGAGAGCGCGAGTAGAGAGGGTGGAGGACAAGAGAGGGAGCACAACATGACGGAGCGGAGAAGAAAACCCCAAGGTGGCCGCCAGGGCTCTTTAGTATGAAGGAGGAAATTGGCGGGATAGGCTGGGAGGCAAAGTCACCGGCTGTACCAGCACCAGTCGGGAAGGTCGAGTGATTCGACCTCGTCCAGGGTTTGTTGGTCGCACCGGAAAGCAGTCGAAGGGAATATTTCCCAGGATGGTCACCGAGAGCAAGGGTTGGTGGTGCACATCTCGAAGGCGGGGGAACGGTTTCAGTGTGATGATTGGACAAAATTTACCAATAGATAGGGACGGGTGAGCATAGAATATGGGTACATTGGGTTCCGGAAGGGCTGAATGGGGGGTTTTTGCGATGCGAACCATGTCGCATTTGGATAGCACATCCAGATATGGGATGGCATGGGTTCATGATATGAGCTGTTGGGAATTCGATCCTTCTGCACCCTGTCATATTTTCCACTTTATAGATCTTGCTTGGCTATTGACGATTTCTTTTTTTTTTTTTTTTTTTTGAATCTTCATCATCGGTATTGGGTATAGATAAGAATTTACTGTGTGGGTGGCGTAGAAACAAGCATAGAAACAGGAGGTACCTAGGTACTTGGGTAGTTACTTGGGTAGTGTAGATAGGTACCACCAAGATCAGGTGGGTAGGTGGGAGGTATTAGACAGTCAAACAAATCCGACGGATGCCACCGGTTCGTACTCAATTCACTCACATCAAGTTCATCAACCAGGCCTTATCATATGCGAAGTTGGAGGATGGTCCTGCCTAGGAAACTGGTCATGGAACCCATGGCCATGATGGCAGCTTACTAGCTGAGCCACGCGATTGACAGGCCGTTCTCGTCTGACATTATGGGGAGCGATCCTTTGCTTTGGAGAATGGGGGAATATTGGGGTAAGGTAAGGTAGTGAGTGGGTCTAGGACTAGAACTAGAACTAGATTAGAATCAGAGAAGGAAACGTTCACGGGGCGGGTTGCAATGGCGATTAATAAGGAAAGGTACCCATTTCAGCTGCCCCAAAGAAGCGGAAACTGATGGATGCCCGGGCGTTTCGTTGCCACCGGGGGGATGTTGTGTCGAGTGGGCTCCAATCAGTCTCGATAGCATAGCCCTAGAGATGCTTAAGAGGTCGCCTTGCGAGTCTTTGAGGTCCCATTTGACATTGGTGCTAATGCCACCAACCACCCGCCCAGTCTTAAATCCCAATGTGAAAAAAATATTGGAACGACAATAAAGAAAAAAAGGCCGCGAGCGTGGTTGTGCTTTGTGCTACGTTCTTTGTCGAGCCCGATCGACAAATCTGAAAGGGCAAGAAAGCCAAGTACGAATGTCGTTGGAAAACGCGAGACAATCGGGGAAACCAAGAGGAACTGCCCAGCTTTGCCCAGGACGGAGGGGAGTTGTCGTTCTTGGTTTTTCCACCACCGATTGCTTGTCTTGCTCAAGAACCAAATAGAGCGACCGAGATCACCTTGGCGGGGGCTTGGTACATGCAGGACCCGCCTTGGTTTTTCCCCACTAGCCAATTTGTCAGGCCAAGATGGTCTAGAACTAGAACTGAGAGACCATGGACCATTCCATTGAATCTCACCCACGACACGACCCCAAACTTGGATTCGGTCAATTGTTTTTTTTTTGGTCAAATACCTACCTATGTACCTATTTTATACGAGTGATCTTACAGAGGACATCGGATGGTCCAGCTCTGTTCTGGGCTCGCCAAGAGTTCTAGACTGGAGGGTGTAGGTACCTTGCGGTAGGTACGTGGGCTATGCCCTTTTTCATTTGTCTTTTTGTTTGGCATCGAGTGGCCCCATCACTCGTCCTGTCCTGCTAAATTGAACAATTAGATGCAGGAAGTAGAATGACAGTATAGGTATATCACATCCATGCTAATGCCATATGCCGTTAAAAACCGCCTCAAATTGTCATTTTTAAACACACATGCAAAGAGAACAACCCCCCCCCCCCCCGGTAGTCGAGAATGGGCGCACGTTTATAGCTTTCAACTGGAGTCACCTGACCACCCAAAGCTCCACTCACTCAACACAGCGCAACTCACTGGCGGAATGACTATCAATGAAATTTGTATACTTGAAATAACAGGTAACTGCGCATTGGATTAAAATCTCCTCTGCTGAATTCCAATGCTCCGTGCAATCTTTATCCTTTAACTTTGCGAGCCTACTTTTACTTGGTCATGTTTATATGAGAAATCACATGCAACGTTCTTCACGGACCTATCGGCTTCTCCGGACGGCTTATGCCTGATTCTTGGTGAGTATTACACTTAAAAGTAGAAGCTTCAGGCCATTTAGAGAGAAAAAACTTAATCCAGTACTATGTAAACTATCGGTACAAAGCCTGCACAGATCCGCTCTATTTCAGGATTCGCTTCATCAGCCTCTATCTCACCAACGATTTCGGCTTTGGGTCTCTGCAGCCTGGTCTCAAGAACCAATAACAAAAAGGAAAAAAAAGGTTTCTATTCTTTCATTCATAGTTTGATCATAGGCTTTGGACAAAATGGTTAGGTTCTCAGGCGAGTTCATTCTTACGCTTTCGTCGCTGTTGGCTGCTGCCGCGGCTACAACAGCGCCGGCACTCTGTTGTTTCATAGCTAGTCCCCTCGATCCCGATACAGTCATCAACAAAATGAGAGGCTTCCCGGTGCCAAAAGGGCAGAAGTACATATCGGTGACTACAGATTTTGAATCTGTGGCAAAGGTTGCTCACCGGATAAAACTCGGAGGAGAGTCGTATGTATATTACATCCACACAACATTCAGTGAGAACAAATGGATAGACCTGGAAGATGGAATCACCACCAAGAATGAATTCTTCGAGCGGTCCAAGGGAGCCAATCACGAAAAACACGACTTGGAGGGGAGATCCAAACCTGCAAATGGGATCAATCGGCCCACGAAAAGAAACCATGAAAAAGGGGAATGGATAATGCGTACACCCATCTCCAGCGACGATATTGTTGCATTCGAAACTTGGCGACCGGATATCCTGAGGACAGCATCTTTTGTTAATGGTGGATTGCCCATTCGTTGGAATGTTTGTGCCCGTTTACATTTCTTCCCCCTATTTGAAGACGCAAAGTGCTGTCAAGCAAGATTGCCTAAACGTAGCCTCAAGCCCGACGTCACTGACCTAGATTGACTACAGCGAGAGCACAACTCTCAAAGAATGTTCACTCTGCATGATTGCACACGCCACAAGGATGAATATTTGCACTAAGCTTGTATGGTTCGTCCAGGCTTTTGGATGCTCGCACTTATAGATGATGAGCTTGATGTTGGTGAAGATGACCTTTCAAAAGGTTCATAAAATATTTCTGAATTTTGGTCTTGAATCGAGGCGCTCTATGTCAAGCCATTCCTTGTTCCACTATAGTACTGAGCAAAGCCTAACTTTGCTGCAAGAGATATCTGTGATGCAATGACCATGCCGACGCGTAATGAATTGAATATAGAGTGGAAGTATAAGCCTCAAGATTCCAAACATCGCAACTGCGGAGCAAATGTATCTCTAGGCACTGAATATCGATGTTTTCGGATGCAGTTTCAACACAACCCCGATGGCCAGCGGCGCAGTTACAAATTTCTCCATTGAATTGTAGCGGCTTCAAATGTAACAATGATGTTCCAGGTCATTGAAAGATTGCAGACAAAGACAGGCTTACAATTGTAATAATAAAAAGTCCATGGACGATGGAACAACAAGGCCTTTGTCTCGTGGACAAGCCAGAAGTGTCCCGACACTTCAAAAAGGCCAACCATTCGCCTCTGAGTGCCCTACATAGACATAATTTTCAGACCCATCATAAATACTACAACTTTGCTCAACAAGGACACGGAGAAAAGCCCAAGTCACACAATGGCCTCAAACGACGACGGGAAACCCATTGTGCCTGAGCAATCAGAGTTCCTTGAATATTACGAACACGAACTGGACGAGATGGACGAAGACGAGGAGCTCTTTTGCCAGTACATGGACTGCATCCCCGACAACAACCTGGGCATTTGGTACCCGCGGGCCAGCGACGCCTTTCTCCACTGGGCCAACAACCACCGGCGCGACGGGTGGCACGGGTCAGCCACGCGCGCCGAGGCCCAGGGCTTCGCCGCCGCCGAGCAGGATCGGCACCGGCACAACATCCCCGCCGACACGCGGAGCTCCAGGGTGCGGCAGGAGCTCGTCGAGAGGGCTGGGGAGCAGGGTCGTCGGCAGCAGCGCTTCCTGCACAAGCCGGGTCAGCCCAGCAAGCTTAGGCAAGAGATATTGCCTGATGGGCTCGAGGATGAAGGCGGCAGCAAGGATGATGGTGGTGCGTCGGCCTCGGCGGCTGCCGTGGCGGCGTTGGAGGAGAAACCATCCGGTGGGCTGAAGAAAGAGTGATGGTCTGTCTCCTCGAGAGGTTTTTTGCTGTGAGGACTAACTACCAGCTCTTGATAGGCATTTTAAGTGAAGTGCAGCTTCATAATGTGATCGTGGGCAGAGGATCACACGCTTGCTCTGGGGGGCTGCTGGTCGTAGGGACGTCTTCATGAAAATATTGGAAAATATTAGATGAAATAGGACACATATCAATTCCACTACGCGATGGATTGGATGATCTGCTTTGTGATCCATTACAATTGAAAGTGAAATTATGGCAACGCTGCATGGCTTGGGCCCAAAAGCCTCGGGAAAACGTCATGCTCTACGTTGCAACACCGACCGGAAACCACTGCATTCCATTTGAATCAAAGCACTTGTCACACGCTTTTCACATGCCAGAGATACAAAGTTGACACAAGCAAAAGACCCATTTGACCACAAACGTAAAAGGACCAACGCCCTGCTCAAGCATCATACTAATACACATAAAAGCAAAACCCGAGCGCTACACCGCACCCCCCGTGACCAAAATGGCACTCTCGACATCACTCCTCCCCGGTCCCTTGGTGTCTACCTTGTACTTTGGATAGCAGTAGCTGCTACCTTCACCCTGCGTGCCGCCAAACATCCACGTGACTCCCTGGCACGAACCCTGCCCGCTGCTGGGGTACAGGTTCAGTTGCGCGCAGAGGGCCAGGCAGTCCTCGATGGTGGAGGTTGGCAGGCGGCCGAGGTCGTTGTCCTTGAAGTCGACGCCGCACGTCCGGGTGAAGGTCATGTTGGTGCCCGGGACGGTGTAGCGCTTGTCACCGTCGCGGGGGCAGTCGGCACGCGTGGCACCGTACTGGGAGCGCGAGGCGGGCGGTGTGGTGGTGTCGAAGCAGACGTTGGGGTTGCGGCTGTCGGATGGCTTGCTGGGGGCGTTGGTGGTAATGTTGTTTGTTCTGTGGCAGGGAATGACGCTGTTAGATTGAGGCTTCTATTTGGGAGGAATCAAGAAGACAAGATTGACTGGTGAACTTACGGTGCGACACACACGCCTGCTTCTGCCGCGGGCTGGTTTACGTTTCCACCCTTTGCTGAGATGGCGTGATATACCCCCAAAGCGACCAGGCCGAGAACCAGAAGGATATTACTCAGCGAGAGGTACAAGGTCGTGGGGCGCAAGCCGCATATCCTCTTCTCCTTCACCGGGACGAGACCGGCGGTGCTGTTCCAAGCCGTCTGGCTATTGGACTCTGGCCACGGGCTGGCGGCTACCGTGTGCGGCGAGACCACGGCGATCTTCTCCTCCGACATGGAATTGACCTGGCTGCTGCTGACATTGTTGCAGCGCGCACATGACGGGTGCAGCCCGTAGCTGTCGTGGACCACCTCGATCCCACCCGAGTGTTGTTGGTAGTTCTGCATGACTGGGCTGGCGGCGGCGGCGGCGGTGGCTCCTGGGTCGGGACCGGACTGCGACATCGGCATAGATTCGGGCCCGAGGTGTGGACTCGTCAACAGCGACTGCTTGGACTGGCCGGTGGGAATAAAAGTCTTGTCTGCTGACGTGCCCTCACGCGGCCGTGTCTCGTCCATTGTCGAGCGACGAGGAGGGACGCGCGGTTGCAAAGCCTGGACGGAGGGGTTTATCAACTACTGCATGAGTAATTGTTGATGCGGAGGTGGATTAATGTTTAAGAAACTCGGGAGGAATACAAAAAAAAAAATACGGAGAGGTCAGCACAGGGGAGATGAGAGCCCCGGGGCAAGCTAATCTATGGCCAGACGGATTGCATATCCACCCACACCCCCTGGAAGCTGTGCCGCAGCCATGCATGTAAAATCAAGAAATGGTTGGAAGAGCAAGCGACAGGAAAGGCTAGCTGCCGAAGGATTCAATTTGCAGGTTTGAGATTGACTCAATGCTAGATAGGATATGACACCGAATCATATTGGAACTCGTTGAAAGTATGCAAATAACCAATTGCAAATAAAACAATATAAGACGACAGACAGAGAAAAGCAATTGTTTTCATGGCCTCAATACGTAGTAAAGAATACCTTACCTCGGGATAAGTAAAGGTCGAATTGAAAAAGCGACAACCCCACCAACAATTCATGTTAGGCAGCAGTTTAAGGACAACCCATGTCAGCAATGCAGCACCAACCTGTCAATCCTGCCGAGAGAACCGAAATGCAGGGGTTAAGGCTGGCAAATCTGGATAGCTCGGAGCAGCTTTCAGCTCCAAGCGGTCAATCGCGCGAAAGCTTCCCAAAGCTTACCTACCTACCTTAGGTACCGTACATACCTTACCTACCTGATTGTAGGTAAGCAAGATACCCAAGATAGGTAGGGTAGGTACATATTTTAGGCAGGTCGACAACCACCCTCTTTCCAATTCCGACGCATCACCACCGAAGAAACATGTGCACCCTCTAGCTGGCATTGTTTCGCCTCCGCCTCCTCTGTATCTCCCAAATGGCGAGCGCCGACAGGACTGCTGCCACAGCCCAGCGCTCCCCGAGGAGCCCCGACTGTCCGGTGCCGATGAAGGCGAATTTGCCCTGCTTGGACCAGCTGAGACGGGCGTCGGTCCAGGCGGCGACCACCTCGAGCCCATCGCTGGCGGCGAACTGACCCGGATCGTAGCGCGCCCCGGCCGGCATTCCAGGGGGAGGGCCGCGCTCCAGGCGCACGAGTTTGTAGCCGTCAAAGTCGCCGTCCAGGGCCTCGATGGCGGCCCCGTACGAGTGCCGCCACTCAAACATCTCGGGCCGCATCTGCCCGCCCAGCCCGACCTCGATGGTGAACATGTACGATCGGTGGAACGAACCGGTGCTCTGCAGCTTGATCTCGGGCGACCCCGGCATGCCGGGCAGGGGCGGGACCGTCATGTCGACCGAGCTGCTGAAGGTGTGGAATTCGAGGCTCGCCAGCATGGGGCACGACGCGTCGGGGCCATTGTGCAGCACCAGGGGAGGGCTGCTAGACATGCCCGTGTGGAGCTCGACGGCGTAGAGCGGCTCGTTCTGGTGCGGGCCGATCACGTAGCTGCGGCTCAGCGACATGCCGTTGGAGTAGAGGGCAAACACCGGCGGGAATTGGCGCGCGACATTGCCCATGACCCCCGACGGCTGCGACGGGCCGGCATAACGGCTGGCGTCGCCAAAGGGGGAGGGCGGGGAGGAGCCCGAGGCCGAATGGTCATCATAAGGAGGTGCAAGGCTGCTAGGAGACGGAGGTCCGGGCGAATTGGTGAGTTTTTTGCCGTCGGTCGAGTCAATGGGACGCAGATCAGCATGTGGGTTTGGGCTGGGTGCTGGGTGGGGATTGCTGGCGCCATCAGCTCGGGCCGTATAGGGTGGAGGTGGATCTTTGCGATCGTTGCGATGAAGGAGACCCATGGCGATTTAATTTAATATCTTCTGGCTGGGAGATCCTTGGGATATAATGTAATATGAATGATAAGATTCTGGGTTTGTGATTTGAGGCTCAGCTAAGGAAGTACCTTAGGTACCTAGGTAGGTGGGTATGTGAGCGTTTGCTAGGTAAGATATCGGTGAGTGAAGGTCAATTCAATTCCTGTACGAAACCCAAGAAATAGAAATGGGGACATTGCATCTCTATACCCCAGGATTTTGGACAATCCACGCTGCTTAAGTCTTTCCAAAATGATTTCTGTCGGCTCTTCCTTTGCCGATCAAAGAAGGCGCAGGTAGTGCTCGTGTTGTTTTTGACGTCATCACACGCTACGCTTTCTACGAATGATCACCAACCAAACGACTCAAGATTTTGCTGCGCCGTTGGCCAGCATCCAAATGCGCCGCAAGGCATACTTACTACTACTACACTTGCAATCAATATCTCCGACAACATTTATCCATTTTATGGTCCCCTTTTCAATTGAGCTTGCATGTGAACAAGTCACATGGAATTCACGTGACCTGCTTTGAGTTTCTCTTTGTTAGACGTCAATCTTCTGAACTTGTAAATACCCCAATGGGCAAATGTTTGACTGGGAATCAATTGGGTCAATTTGCGACCTAATGAAAGAGTGATCTGCAACTTGGTCACGCCAGTCGCTGTCTGTTCTAGCCCAATCCGACCACCCATAATTGCCTATTCGATTCCATGTTTGTTCCCCAGACTCATCCAGCGATATCATTGCAAGGAGAGAAGTCTCAATTAACGCGGCGACCATCGTGGCAAAGCCAGACCTGCCCCAAAGCACCAAGGAAAATCCATATCCTTCATACATCGTGCCGTTTTGATCCCCTTCTAGCGCCCCTCGCAAAGACTCTGACGTTGAGTTGAGCTTTTCGCCATCCGCCACATATTACCCGTTCGAAGGTGCCTGTGTGATCTTGGACTTGACGTACTGAATCAAGAATAGTGCAAAGATATATGTCATCTTAGCACCTGCCAGTACGTTAGCCATCCTAAACCCTGGGCAACGATCCTGTCGAAAGTGAGCTTCTACTCACAGTCACTGCTGTGTGAGTCGCTGACTGTGGAAATCTTTGGAATCCACTCATCATGAGACAGAAGTGAAATGGTCGACTTTATGTCCTGCTCCAGAATTACTGGGGCGGCGGACTCAAGACGTGGAACTCTGCTGGCTCTGCTGGCCTTGTTGGCTCTGCTGGTTGCCATCGCGATGGTCCTCACAATAAATGACTCCACCGGGGGGCGGATTGGGGTTATACGTTGGAAGGTTACCGGACCCGGAGCCACCCGCCGCGACAGGGAGACTCTCCCTGGTTCCATAGTTGACCTGCTTGTTGCAGCCTTGCTGGCTGCACTTGTACCAGCCATGCACAACGATAACGTTATTTGAAGCCTGACCTGCCATAGTTCCCACTGGAAGTGCCCGTAAAACAGATAATCAGCCAAACAAACCGGTGCTGGTTAATGCAAAAAAAAGTCTTTCGTGGGAACAGGGGTAAGTAGGACCTGTGCACTTGGTATTCGGTTGATACAGTCGCTGATCTGATTTATCACGAAAAAAAAGACCTTGGCTGTCACTTGAGGTCCCCCTTATGTACAAAATTTTGAAGTTTGCTGGATGACAGCACAGCAAGGAAAAGTGATTACTTTGCATCGGACGGCACGCCTAGTTTCCTCGAGAGATTATCAGGAAACAAGCAAACCGCAAAGGGTACTGAGACTGAGACTGACAGTATGGACAGCTAACACATGAAAATGCTTGCTTCTCACCCTTCCTTTTCGCACCTAGGGGAACGCAATGTGACCCTGTGATGATGACCATGACCAGGGCTAGTAAACGGGGTTTGCTAGTACTGAGATGGAAGTTTAGTTTGGCCTAATTGTGGTTATATTATGGACCCGGTTTGCACCAAAACCTTTGCTTGGGACATGTCAGGGCGCGAAGACTCAATGTGCCGTCGCATTGATGACATTTGTCTTTCATGCTAGGCAGCTGAGGATTATGAAAAGCTAAGCTGGCCTTTTGGTCAGGAGGAATCCAGCCATCATCATTGTTGCTTGCCTTGTGGTTTGGCAGTGACAGCATTCCTCTGCGCCATCTTGCGTCTCTGAGAGAACATATGACTGAAGAGAACGTATGAAGCTGATATCCAGTTTGGTTAGTGCTTGATAAACAAGAAATCCTGCTCGTTCAAGTGGGGTGAATGACATACCAGGGACATAGAATGTGATCCCAGCCCAGAGAAGGTACTGGTACATAGGGTTCCTAGCCTTGGATGGCTCGATGATCTTGTAGCACAGCCAGGCTTCCGACAGTATTCCAGGCGGATACAGAACAATGAACATGTTGTATCTATACTCCAATCATCTCGTATCAGCCATAAGCAAGCAAGCAAGCATATTGTCAATCTTTGTCAACAGTGACCCTTCATGAAGAGCTCAACAACACCCGAAAACACTAACCTCAACCAGACCAACCACCCAGGGACCCGGCCAAAAACCCCATCCAGGGCAAAGTACGCAAAACGCACCACATCAGCAACCGCCCAAGCGATGACCATGGAGGTGTAAGCCCAGTTGGCGGCCGCGACGTCCGGGTAGTTGCGACAAATGGCCCAGACGAGGGTGTTGCGGCCAGCGACCTGCACCGCCGTGGTCAGGGGCGAGGCACGCACGAGGCCGAGGAGGGCGTGCGCGACTTCGAGCGCCGCCAGGGTCTCGGTCCATCGCACGGCGAGATGCAGTCGGGCCCAGACGGCGGCATTGCCCGCGGAGAAGTAGGTCGTGATCGCCGTGACCAGGATGTAGGCCCAGAGAAGCAAAGAGGTCGAGTTGTAAAGCAACAGGTATGGGTTTTGCGGTTTTTGAGGCCTAGAACCAGGCCCAGAGCCTGGCTTGCTTTGAGCCATGATTGCAAATTTTAATATCGATCGATAATTGCAGGAACTAATGTGAAGGCCACAAAGAAGCAACTAAATCCATGCAGACATAAAAAAAAAGTCTCACTACCTCGGACGAAAATTTTGACATTAGAGCCGATTTTGGCGTCGCAAAATAGTGGAGTTTCGGCGTAGGCTAACACTAAAATACACGGGGGGCATTGTCAAGTTTCCGCGTGCTCCTGTCCAGATAGAAACCACACATCTCACCAGGTAATTGATTACAGACTTTATGATTGAGGCAGTGATCATAAACACGATGATAGCTTGGAAGAGCTCTATTTCTACGAAGTAAATTACGTTTTTTTTTCTCTCCCTCTCTAGGTGTCTGATCTAGCCGAATACCCGGGCCTCGGAAACTGCGAGTTTTCTCCTTTGCCTGCGTATGGCATTCCGAATTTGGCATAATGCACTCCTTGGCCCTGATGGGCCTTTCGGCGGTCTAGCGGGCCGATTGCATGGGTTCTACCAGGGATAAGCTGCAGGATCAAAAAGCATTCAATTGCCGCCTGCCTGATGCATTCGCAAAATGACGGGCTACCACGTAATCTGGAAATGAAATCGCACAGTACGCTCTCTATCCGTTTTTGGCTTTCGAGTCTTTTTTTTTTTCTTTTTTTATTAAATAAGAATTTTGGTTCACCCCCGCACGCTGCTTGGCTGCCAATCTTTTGATCGCAATAGTTACAGGGGTACCCCTCATGTATCCAACAGAGGCTTTGAGAGGCTGGAGAGGCTATCAATTGAGGTCATGGAAAAATATGCGGGCGAAAGAAAACGTTACATGGATTCCCTGTGCTGCAATCCGTTTTTGTGTTCATCATTGCTATCAGAGGTCGCCAAGACCAGCCAAACTACAGTACCTAATCAATGGTTCATGAATCGAAAAGTAATTGGACTCCGAGATGAGGGGAAGCTGCGAATGACATGTTCGGGATTGGGCCCGAAAGTGCATCGTGGTACCCGTCAAAATCTTGTAACATTATGTGCGGGGAGGACCGAATTCCACCAGTTCATCCGAAGGTTGACAGAGGTTGACGAGGGCTACTTTATTTGAGAGAAACTGCACTTGGCAGAACGACACTCAAACCCGCAAGCTGTTTGATGTCAACGGCAATATACACAATGTCGACCAGGCATCTTTTCACAGCATTGCTAGCGGCCGTCGGTACCTCTTCCCTCGAGTTGTTGCCTTCGTTGCCACAAAGCGATAGTGATTTCACCACCGCAGCGACCTGGGACTTGGCGAAAACCGCAAAGACAATCTTTGTCGATACGTCATTTGCCAATGTGTCCGACACCGACGGTCTCACCCTTATCCCACCGACGGCATACGACTTTGCCTCGACTTTCCGCGATGACATTAGCATCCTGCTGTCGCAAAATTGGACCCTAGAACGCGTGAACGGCCTTCCGAACCTCAGCAATGCAAGCGGTATATTCCTTGGCAAGTTCAATGGCACCGCAAAATATGAGAACGGCTCTCCTACTACGGAGGGCTACGAATTGCGGGTGACATCGCCTTCTTCGGTCTTCATCGGTGGGAGTGGAGCACGGGGGATGTTCTGGGGGACCCGCACCCTCCTGCAGCTCATCATGACAAACTCGCCCACTGGCGGTAGTGGTAGCTTATCTGTTGGCTTCCGCACTACTGATGCACCTGCATATGCCACCCGTGGATTCTTACTCGACGCTGGACGAAAATGGTATTCGCCATCCTTTCTGAAGGAGCTATGCAGCTATGCGAGCTTCTTCAAGATGAGCGAGTTTCACTATCACCTTTCGGACAATTACCCACTTAACCGTGGGAAGAATGAGTCTTGGCAAGATGTGTATAGCCACTTTTCCCTACTGCCGGAGAAGGACACCGAGTTGAAGGCTATACTGCACGGAAGAGAAAACGAGACCTTGAGCCGCAGTGATTTTATGGATCTTCAGCAGCATTGTGCCAGCAGAGGTGTCACAGTCATCCCTGAGATCGAAGCTCCTGGCCACTGTCTGTACCTCACCAAGTGGAAGCCTGAGTTGGCCCTCCCTAAAAAGGACCTGCTTAACCTTACACACCCGGAAACAATACCAACCGTCAAGCGCATTTGGGCCGAGTTTCTCCCCTGGTTCCGGACCAAGGAGGTTCACATTGGTGCTGATGAATACGAACGCGATTTGGCCGATGACTATATCAATTTTGTCAACGACATGTCGCGCTGGGTGAACAAGACCTCCAACAAGCGGGTCAGGATCTGGGGAACAGACGAGCCTTCTGATAGGCTGACCATTGACCGCGATATTGTCATCCAGCACTGGCAATACGGTCAATCAGACCCTATCCAAGTTCTCCAGGACGGTCACGATCTGATAAACTCACAAGATACGTGGGCATATACATCTATCAAGAGCGACCACGCACCGATCCTTCCAGCCCGCTACCCGCAGTTCTTCAACGAATCGCGCATCCTCAACTTTGCCGACCAGCAAGGCTGGCAATGGCAGCCAAGTGACTTTAACCCCTTCAACAAGACGATGCAGGTTGATCCTGGGGCCAAAGGGCTTCGTGGTACGATACTGGCGGCGTGGAATGACAACGGCCCGGACGCCTCGACCCAACTTGAGGCGTACTACTCGATGCGCCGAGGCATCGCTCTGACCGGTGCGAGGGCCTGGAGCGGCAAGAGGGGCGTAGAGCTCAACCCCGATCTGGTATCCACGAGCGTGGATTTCTTTTCGCCGCTCGCCCCAGGTCAGAACCTGGACAGGACTGTGCGGGGAACAAACTTGACCTCTGTGCCGACGGGCAGCAGCAGCGCCAACCGCAACCCGATAATAAGCTGGAAGACTGGCGAGGAATGGGTTGCTGAGGGTAGTAAGGGGATGAACTATACCCTGACGCTGACCGCCGACGGGCCTTTTTCACTGAGCGGGCCTGATGACAGCCTCAGTCTGATTCAGACTGAAGATGGACACTCGCTGGTGTTCGAGGCTGATGGATACCGGTATCCTCTGCGGTCTGTGTCCAACAAGGACGGAATGGAGTTAGATCCAGGCCATCCAGGTCGGATCTGGATTAATGCCTCTTCAACCCACGAAGTCATTGAGAAAATATCGACACCGGTCAACATTACGATTACAACGGATGTCTTGCACGGGAGTCTGGTCTGGATTAGCGGGCAATTCGTGGGTCGGTTCGAGGTGTATGTGTACGGTGGTAGGAATACACAGTTTAGCTGGAATCAAATGGCGTTTGTTGCGCCTTTGAGAAGGATGGAGGGCGGGTTGACAAGCCTGGTTTTGGACGACGGGGTCAGCATGCCTGGAGGAGCGGCCAACGGGACAGCGCAGCCGCCGAGCCAAAGTGTTGGTTCTACACGTGGTGGCATGGGATCATGGACAGTAATTGTGGCAGCTCTGTTGATGCATGTCACTGCCTCGGCTTTCATGTAGGTAATTTTGTGGGCCAAGAGGACACAGTCACTTGTTCGGTTAATCTTGTAATTAATCGAGGCATTCGGAGGGCACGGAAGGTCAAAATTTGACAAGCGTTGTAGATTAGGTTCTCTCCTTAATTTAATACACTTTATCGACACATAAAATCAGCAATAAGTCGGATTTACCTATAACTGAGGAAACAACAAATGCAGACTTATTGCTGGCTGTTGGTAGTAGAGCAGGTGTAACGCGAGCGACTGGTTTGGATGTTGACGTCATTGTGAAGCGTTTGTTGGCAAGTGCGATTACATCAGGCCCCTTTCGTCCATGCCAAGGTTTCCGAAGCAGCCGAGAGACAACGAAGTGAACAGCAGTTGTCTTTTCTTTTCCTATTTGACTTTTGTAGACAGTATTGTTTTGTATTCTTCATTTGCATCAGTTTGGCTTTATTGTAATAGAAATAAATATTTGGAAATTGGTTTCGTTCAGTCACAGGTCACGTCACAATGGCAGCAGAAAAGTCAAGTCAATTACCAACCTTTGCACCCGCCGATTATGTCAAATTCTTCAGTGCAGGCGCACTGGCTGCAACGCTCACACATGGCGTAGGTTACTCTGGTGGAGGACGAGGGTCGAGGATAGATGGACACAGAATCAAGAGATTGACTGGCTGACACCACAATACAGGCGGCAACACCAATCGACGTCGTCAAGACGCGGATACAGGTAGACGACGCAATGAAGGGCCTCAACATGGTCAAGGCGGCACGGACTATCGCAGCAAAAGAAGGCGCCTCGGCCCTGCTGACGGGCTTCGGCCCCACAGCGGTCGGTTATCTGGTCCAGGGTGGCAGCAAGTTTGCGGGTTACGAGTTCTTTAAGAAGAAGTTCGTCGAGATGGCCGGCGGACCCGAGAGGGCAGTCCAGCACCGGACGGGCATCTACCTGGGCGCCAGCGCGACGGCGGAATTCTTTGCCGACATCTTGCTGTGCCCGCTCGAGGCGACGCGCATCAGGCTGGTGTCGCAGCGAGGGTACGCGACCGGGCTGACAACGGGGTTCGCGCGCATGGCGAGGGAGGAAGGGCTGCGGGGTTTCTACTCTGGCTTCGTGCCGCTGCTCTTCAAGCAGGTGCCGTACGCGGTTGGGCAGTTTGCGGTGCACGAGGCGGCGGTCGAGGGCATCTACCGCACGATCGGGCCAGAGAAGAAGGCGACGTTGACGCACGCGCAGGCGACGGGCGTGGAGTTGGCATCAGGCATCGTGGCGGGCGTGGCAGCGGCGGTGCTATCCCACCCGGCGGACACGCTGCTCTCGGCCATCAACAAGGGAGCGGGCGACAAGGGTCAGGGGGCGACGGCGCGCATGTTCCAACTGGCAGGGGAGTTTGGCCCAAAGAGGCTGCTGCTGACGGGGCTGGGGCCCAGGGTTTTCATGACGTGCGGCCTTGTCGCGGGGCAATTTGTCATTTACGCGCAGTGCAAGGCATTGGTGGGTGCCGCGCCGGGTGTTGAGATTCATAAGGAGGACTGATTCGACCAAAATGTCATCTGATGCCATGAGCGGGCGGTTTGATCAGAACGGGGGATGAGTGGAACGGGGCGGGAAAGGGTTACTGCAACGCTGGGACTGTGCGTTTGTCTTGTCAGGGGTGTTGGGGGCCGAGGCTTGGCTGTGGGTTGATTGGGGGTGATATTGAGAAACCCATCTGACCTTCCCCAAGGGGTATAGGGCGCCTTTTGCACGAATAAACTTGAGGGAAACCTACCGGTACAAAGTAACTCTGCTTGCGCGCAGCAAGCATCTACAGTGGGGTGGGAACCGCGATTTTTCCAAGCGGTTGGACCCAGCTTTTCTTAATCTCTTTTTTTTTGTCCTTTTCCCCTTCTTTTTCAAGTAAGGTAGCAAACATGTATTTTTTTTTCCGTTACGCGACTGGTCCAATTCTACAATTCTCCCGGTCGCCCTTGTGCCACCGTGTCGATTTGGGAATGTAACTGTGGCCGCTACCACGTTGCACGGGCGGCTATTCGGGACAGCTAAAAATGGAGGGCGAGATTGGTTTCTGCAGGTTCCTATTTACGGTCAATTGTCCTTAAGGGGGGGCGCGTCTTTTTTTTCTGTGTTTTTTCCTGTGTGTTGTTTTTCCCTTTCCCTGAACGCCGTCTTGGCGGGCAACCCACAATCAGCATCTTACCTACCGTAGTTAGATATCGGATTTTGTACCTGCATCCATCCATCTAGGCTACCTGCCTTACCTTTTAATGAATCTGTCCGGTTTGCTACAGTGGATAAATAAAAAAATAAACCCAATGCACAAATAACACAAAATAACGGTAAAATCGTGGGACAAGGTCGCAACAGCCTCATCTGGGTAGGTAAGGTACCTTGAGCTATTCAGGTCAAGTCCAGGTAGGGCAAGTCTAGACCACGCATAGTTTGTCGCCATTCAACCCCTTCGCCAAACGTCAAACCAATCCGAGGAAACTTCCCAGTCTGGAACCAGGTTCTTGGTATCCATCGTCATCTATCCCACGAATTGTATCCACGGACGATAGCACTGCACGGCCCTTGGCGCCCGTCGCAACCCAACAGCCAGCGGTGTGCGTGCTTTCAAAAAGCGGGGGCGCGTGTGGGGTAATGAAACGGCCAGGGCCAACCGACGGAGAGGCCACAACAAACCGTGCATGGCGCCTCCCGTCCGGCAAATTGAAGGCGGGAACTCGGGGGGGCCTCTCTCTCTACCTAGTTTATTTTATTATTATTATTATTTTTTCTCTAATTCTTTTTTTTTTCTTGCTCTATTTTTTTCCTTTTCTCCTCTTAAAAATCCCCTTTCCCTCCTGGTAGTCTGTCGCACACAGTCCAGGAGGGGTTTTCTGGCCCTCTGGCGTGGGACTCGATTTTTCGAGTTCCTTATTTTGCTCCCCGAATTTCCGCGCCTAACTCCTGGAAAATCCCTACCTTAACACCCGCCCGCCCCCCTCGCACTGACCACGCCTTATTTAATGTTTGTCAATTCAAGCGCGCCGCCACGCATTGGCGGCCAGCTGGTGGCCCCGGTGGTGGCTGGCGCGGCGCAAGCTCCGAGCGTATCATGGCCACCGCTAGCACCAGCGCCGGCGTCAAAGCCGCCACCACAACCGCCAACGACGACAACGACGAGCACGACCACGACGTCCGTCGCGTCGCGCGCGCGGGTTTCGACGCCGACGCCCGCGCCTGGGGACCGGTTTGCGCCGCCTGGCAACGGCAATGGCCCGCACCAGAGGAATCATCACCACACCCACAACCACAACCACCACCATCACACTCACCACCATCAGCCGAAACTGGGCGTCTCGGGCCATGGAGGCGCCGGCGCGGGGCCGCGGACGAGCAGCGACAGCCAGATGCTCCGGACGGCCACGGCGGCGCTGGGGATGCTTAATTCGGAAGTGCGACCCAGCCCGGAAATGTTGACGTTCCACGAAGATCTCTTGGACGCCGCCACTCGCGCGTGGAATGCTGGCTATCACTCAAGCATCCCCACATTTGCTGTCGCTGTGCGGCCGTTGATACTGGATGTCGCTGACTTGCATCGCGACAAACACGGTCTGCATCTGTAAGTTTTGTTTTGTTGTGGAATTGAGTTTCAAATTTCCCCTCATCATTTTTACTCTTGTCATCCCATGTCTTCCAAGGATGTGACCAGATTGAATCCCTGGCGATTATTGGCTTTTCATCCAAAAAAATTGTGGACAAGCTGCAAGTCAAGATTGAATGCTGACCGACATGTTCGCGCGCGGCACACAGGGACGGTGCATATGTCGAAAAAGTGACATGTGCCATCCAGCTCAAGTTTCTGGCTGCTGATGCCGATAGTCCTAAACTTCCTCCCCTCAACCTCAGGAGTGACTCTTTGGGCCATCCGGACTCCCAGGCCCGGGTCTTGACACCTGGGTTGAATCCTCCCATCCTTGCCCCCTTGAGATCAACGCTTGTCGAGCCTGGTCGCGAAAGCCGCCCACCTTCACAGCCTCAACTACCGCAACACCAACCACAACACCCAACACAGCCACCACCCCAGCCGCAGAAACCTCAGTTTCAATCACAATCACCTTCACAAACACAAGACCCAGCCTCCAACTCTGCACCACCAAAGCGCCGACGCCCGCTCCCAACTGCCTCCTCACTTAGCCTCCACGCCGCCTCCTCAGCAGCCGCCAACGCGGCAGATGATCAATCCCAGTCTGCAGCACGAAAACGGCGCCGCCGTCGCAATGATACCGTCGACCCCAACGGCTATCGGAACGCCGGTGGGTACGGCGAGCTTACGTCCTCGGGTTATGGCTATGGTTACACGGGCGAGGTCAAATGCACCGAGGCAGATTGCGACTGGACCGCCGTGACGACGTCGATGCGCATGGGGCTGCGCCTCAACGATCACCTCCTACGCTCACACGGCATTGAGAACACCCCGATCCGTCTGCGACCCAGCTACATCCGCCGCATGCCCAAGTCGCACGCCGCGATGCGTGTCGCCATCGAGCGCCCGCTGTACCGCACCGCGCGCGACAACCTGGTGCGTGTCGCCGACCAGCTCTCCAAAGAGCGACCTCAGTGGTCCTCTCCCGAATCAGTGGAGCTGCTGCGCGACGAGTGGGCCATCGAGGTGCACCGCGGCACTTCCGAGGACGTCAACCGCATGATCGGGCGTGACCTACGCGAGGAGCTGGTTCGGCTCCGCGTCGGCGAGCACCTTCGAGCTGCCGTGAAAGCCGTCGAGGCGGAGAACGCAAGAGTCGGCATCTCCAAGCCGGGCGTCTACGAGGCCTGGTACGCGGAGCACTTTAGGCCGTGGCAGGCGGCCAACGAGGAGGACGTCGAGGCTGCCAAGAAGGCCGAGGAAGAAGAGCGCAAGGGCCGGGCCGCGGAGGAGGAGGAACGCAAGGGAGGCCGTGGCGCCGAGGCCGAGTGCAAAGAGGAGGATGAAGAGGACGACGAGGACGAAGAAGATGCGAACGAACTCGAGATCAAACGACAACCTGATGATGATAATGAGGGATGACGAGTGCGCAGCGATGAGTACCGAAACCCATTGTTTTGGCGTTAACCTGGAGCCAGCCTGTTTGCATATATCTATCTGCTGATGTATTTTGTTGATTTTTTTCTTTATATTTTCTTTCTCCTTTGTCGCATTCTCCTTGATTGACGATATATACGAGCGTACATAGGCACATTCTGCCATGATAATCCAATTCATTAATCCACTACTGTTTAGTGAGGTTCTCGTGACTGGGGTGAGGTAGTTAAATAAAGTTCAATCACTATATACTACCTACCTTGGGGACGACAGCTGTCATGTCTCATCTAGGCCTCAATGACAGAGTTACTGCCTTGGTTGACTGCTGGGTAAACTCGACGAAAAGACCTTTATCGTTCAAGAGGAACCTGGGGGGTTTTAGAGTAGTGCATAAAATGCTTTCAGTGGTTTCTTTTGATCATACTCCCTTAGGTTTCTCAGCCGGAACAGTTTTGAGCCCAGAAACCAAGGTTTTAATGCTGTAATAGTCGTAAAGGACGAGTGTGCTAACATCTCCATCAGATCCAGGGTCAAAGTAACCTCTCTGAAATCAAGTCGCAATGTGCCCAATGACGCGTAAAGTATGCTCTTCCTCTTGTCCCGAAACGCCTGGCTAATAACCAAGACTCGCAAATCCCATTTGCGGAACGAAAAGACTTCCTCGAGTTTCGCCAATCATCATACTTTCCACCCCTCGTGACCTCGACTCTTCCCTCACGCCATCACGCCCGATTGGGACCCCGCGAAGCAGCTGCATCGACGCCCTTGCCCGGCGTCAGCGCACTGGGCAAGCTGTCGTGGTGCGCGGCCGCCTGCCTCGGGCTGCTCATCAGGGTGACGAAGCCATATCCGATGGCGAGCACGATGCCACCAATTCCAATCATGTACGCGGGTCTATCCACGAAAAAAACACGGGGCCATCGGTCAGTACAAGAGAAAACGAAACATTGCGCAGTTGAAGTTTTCACTTCCAAACCAGAGAATCCTTTTTTTTGCTGCCGAAACACTCACCTGCTAGTAGGAGGCTCCTTGGGCGTTGAAGGTGGCGCGCCCTTGACGGTGGCCTTGGCCGTGTCGCCCTCCAGGCCGTCGTTGGCCGCTTTTGAGTAGTTGCTGGTGCTCTTGCGGCTCTCGAGGGCCTCGTCTTTGCCATAGGCGTAGCCGCGGCGCTGCTGAACGGGTGCCCACGAAGCAGGGGCGCGAGGATGGGTGCCAAGCGAGCGCAGGGCTGTGGCTGTTGTGCGGGTTCTGAAGGCAGACATGGTGGCTCAGTGATTCTTTGGATTAAGTTGGGGATTGATGCGATGTGGCGATTTGGACAGGATGTTTAGGCAGATAAGTTTTCTTATTAATTGCTCAGGTAGCTTGGTGTTGCGTTTGTGTGAACTTTCGGCGACAAGATTGACTCTTTTTGACTTGGGGGTCATTATTTAGGTAATTTTTGTTTTTCATCTCCTTCATAATCGATCGACCGTGAGAGGTGGTGACATCAAAATCGAACATCATAACATAGTGATGTCATTGATTGTCAATGTACCGGCCATCGCAACGTACAGTAAGTACATGGCGCGAAGCGGGAAGGCGCTGTGACACTTCTCAATTGAGACATGGATGACGGGAACGTCAATGACGCGCAAAGTTCGTCAGTGTTGATGCGCAAAAATCCAACAAAGAGTTGAGCTTAAAACGTTCAGGTACTGTACCGTACCTGAAGGGGTCCCCCTCCATCCCCATTTTAGTCAGGGTCTCGCCACTAACTGCTACCGCACACCGATGCAAAGCTGCGGACAGCGCTACAGGGCCGTCAGAGCCGCGTGCACGCTAACCCCCGCATTTTTAGCCCTTCCCGAGAGGGGGCTGTTGTTCCTTCGCCGAGACGGTCGCAGCGCCCTGCCGATCCATCCCGTCAAAACACAACGACATCCTTGCCACCATTTATGTAGAACGTTCGGTTTTCTTTTTCCCTCTTTCTGTATAGGTTTGATGGACCCCTTGGCCACGTTTCACCGGAATCGGTGTGCACGAGGCATACATGCGAATTGGCGGCGCACAATCCCGACGAGGACGGAACCATATGTGGGTTTTACATTGTTTGGTTTCTAGCAATAAAAGCTCCACTACCCATTCACTACCAGCAAAACAAGTTGATGTCTAAAGATCACAAAGATGGAGATCCTTGCGCTTCGGGGGCTTTTTCGTGAGTCCTGCCCCGTTTGCCCCAACGATAGCAAGGCCAAGTTCCTCCGCCACCGACGGGGTTGAATGCTCTTCGCACATTAAGGGTGCATTTCCAGAAAGTAATTGACAAAGTCGTGAGAAACGCGGTAAGTATTTTAGGAGAGAATGATTCCTGAAACCCACCAAAATGGATATCGCCCCAATTTTTGGTCTTACATGCCCAGTTTTTTGCACCTTTGTGTCCCGCCCTCAGGTGGCTTGGTTGATTGGGTACGTATGCGTTTGTACTGGCAATAAGTGCATGCAAGGGGCCTATTGGCCGGCTTCTCGGATACCAAATGGAGGTATGCCAGCTTTGTTCTATCGCCAAGATCGAAAAAGTCGGTGCCTAGAGCTACGTCAAGGGCGAGAAAGTAGCTAACTAGGGAGTATGGAAGGATGGTTTAGGAAAGTAGAAAATCAAGGCGTCTGCTACTTACCCATTTGCTATTCAATTGAACGAGTATATATATGTCAATGATTTCTCGACAATCAACATTTCAACTTTGTAAATCATCCAGCCAGCAACCGATACAATTAAGAAACATACAAGCACTTAATTTGAACATAGTTTATTTTTATCTCAAGGCAAAACCCTAACATAAAATGAAGTCCAACGTTATCATCATGGCTCTTCCCGCCACGGTCCTCGCCGTCAACCTCGAGCCTCGCCAGACCGTCCACACCGCCCTCCCGGCCTGGCCTCCCACCGGCACCCAGGCCTTTGAGACCGCGTGCTCCAGCGCGCTCAACATCATCGAGACGTCCCAGCCCCAGCTCCCGAGCGAGCTCAAGTCCATCATCAGCGCCGCCTCTGCCGGCACCGACCTCTGCAAAGCCCGCACCCAGACCCCCGTCATCCCCGAGTCGCTGTCCTCGACCTACGTCGCGGTCCTAGACCAGCAGAGGGCGTGGTCCACCGCGGCCGACAACAAGAATCTGATCTCATCGGCCAGCCAGGTCTGCTCCGAGGCCAGCGCGAGCTCGCTCGCCTCGTTCCAGGCCATCGACCGCTCCTGCGTCGCCGCCAGCGCCACCAGCGCGCCCTCGGCTGCCAGCACGGGTGGAGTTGCCGTCGTGTTCCCCAGGAACACGGGGACCACCACAACCACCAGTGCGGTGCCGGCTGCTACGGCCGGAGCTGGACGTCGTGAGGTGGGAAGCATCTTTGTCGTTGGTGCAGTCCTTCTTGCTGGAATCTTTATGTAAATCAGGGAGTGCGGGTGGGGCAAAAAAGCACAACGTAATGTTCAAAGTTGGGGCTTTTGGATGGGTTAATAGACTGGCGTTAATGAGATAACATGTTCCCTTATATACCGATATAACTTCTCGCGTGGACTTTCTTGTGCAATTAATTACATCCCTTGGTTACCCCCTCCCCAAATTCCCTGTCAAGCCATCAATGACCCTATTTGTCAGCATGCCAGCCAAGGTCATCGACTAAGTAGGTTTTACAATATTTCCGTGGAGTCGTGCCAGCGATATATAAGGAGGCCAGCGTAAACTAAGAGGTAGCTGCTATTTTGATCGAGTTCGTGTGGATCACTCAGAAAAACTAAAGTCTCTTTGCCCAAGGGATATGAACCGAGAGCATGTGCAAAGAACCCAGGTCTTATCATTTCCGTGATGAAGCAATGAATTGCACTTCTCTATGCGCTTTGGCTTTGGTCCCGGCATTGAAACCGTCAGCGATGCCTCCATATCGGGACGATCTGCAGACGATATCTCTTGCTCCGTTACTTCATTGCAACCGTCATAGTGAAAGTAACATCCTGAGTCGCGTCTGTCAATATTTGCCCGTCCGCGAAAGCATTGCTGTTACGCTATCTGGGTAAATGTCGTTTACTTTTCAAGATACTGATTAATCGAACAGCGAGGAAAGAAAAAAAAACATAAGAGAAAAAAAAAACCAATGCCAAAATTTATGTATCAAGCATTCATGAGAATTAGCGACACAATCCCGCTGCAGACCCAAAAAAGGGGATCCAGTAAGTAGTAGCAAAAGAATAATTTATGATGCATCAGCCGTGAATCGAACACGGGGCCCATCGAAAGTCTTTCAAAGAATGGCAACGATGGATTTTACCACTAAACCACTGATGCTATCAACATTGGCGATGTCTCTGACGCCCGGAGCAGCATTTCATGAGGAGGAATGAGCGGTTTCTAATGCAGATTGAGGGTGCATTATAGCTCTTCCAGCGGCGAAACGCAAAAAGTTCATTGCGAATTCTCTCCCATAGATCATTTTGTCCCAAAACATCGGTTATGATATGTCTAATTGGATTGAAACGAAAAGTGAAGCCCGTCCTCTCTCTCCCATCGCCAGTCTTAAAGGTTGATATGGATCTTGACGATGGCTTTCTAAGATTCTACTGGGTTTACTCTGTTCGAAAATTGAACCTTGTTTCTCATGGTGGAAAGCCGCGATGCTTTTCGCGACTTCCTGTATGATTTCCTTGGTCTCAGGTCTCTAATAATTCTTAAACAGTTGGTCAGAACCCAGCTGCCCATGGCGCATAAGCTTCCATGGATGCTTTACCACACCTTAGTCGAAAGATTAAATTATATTTGTAAATGTTCAAGCCTCACTTGACCATCAGAAACGTTGCTAACCTTCTGCTACAGGCTTACATGACCAAACACGTTAGGGATCAGGATCAGCTGCGACCAGTCGCCACACCCCAGAAATACGCCGACCAAGATCCGAGAACAAGTATAATTAGGGCCCCGAAACAAGCCTTTGAGATGGTCTTGTTCCACACCCCATTGTCCTCGTAAAACTTTCTTTTGCGCTTGTTCCACAGCTCGCCGTTGGTGATGCGCTGCTTCCTGGTCCACTGCAGGTTCCCTAGGTCGATGGACCACCAGGACAGCGCGACGAGCACAGCCGACACCACGACCGACGCCGCGGCGAGGGCGACGTAGACGATGACGACGTTCTTGTAGCTGTCGTTGTCGGCGTCTTGAATGGCTCCGGTGGCGACGCGTACGATGATGTTCATGCTGCGAAAAGAAAAGGTCAGATCTTGTATGATCCACGCATCTAGGTTTTGCTTGCTGGCAGCTCTACTTACGCATTGTTAGTGGCGATTTTGACGGCATAAGCGGAGCCAAAGGTAGACGCGTCCCACAGCGAGGTACGTATACTGTCGATGATGGAGGTAGGACCCAGGACGTAGGCAACCGCGTATATGCCAAAGGCAGCAGCTGTTCCTTTGACGTCAGTGGCCCAGTTGATCAGGGCCATTGCCAGGAAGACTCCGGTACCACAGATGGTGACTGGAACATTTTGTTAGTTAGTACCAAGTTTTGTATGACCGGGTAGTCGATAACCTACGCAATGTTATTCGATTGCCAAGAATGTCAATAAAGGCGCCGATGCACGGAACTATGAAGAAGCCGGCGTACTGCAAAGTTGCAGAGTACCAACCGGCGGTGATAGCGTCGGTCTTGAACCTCTTCTCGGCTAGTTCCGTAGCGTTCTGGGTGAAGACGATGGCGGTGCTGGTCTCGAACATGGAGAAGGCGATCACGGCCCAAAAGACCCATGGCAGCTCTAGGACCTTCTTGGGCTCAAACTTCTTGGACTTCTCGGTCAGCTTCTCGCCCGTGGCGGGGTCAGTGACGTTGCTAAACTTTTTGTGTGCGATGCCGTTGAAGCGGTGGAAGACCCAGGTGAGGACGTTTGTGAAGACGTTCATGAAGACGGCAATCCAAAAGACCCAGGCGAAGTTGCCCGTGTTCTTGGCGATGATGTTGGCCGACGACTTGCCGACGAAGCCGCCGATCTTCTTGATGCCGAGCTCGAGGCCCAGCGTCGACGCGAAGCCGTTGTTGGGCGAAAACCACGAGCTGAAGACCTTGTACTGCGCGACCTGCGTCGCGATGTCGCCCAGCGCGAGGATCACCCGCCCGCCAATCATGAGGTTGAAAGAGCGGACCTCGGCGCCGGCGGCCACGATGATGGATCCGATCGAGTAGATGATGTTGCCATACAGCATGGCTCCAGCTCCTCCGATCCTATCCGTCACCATGCCGCTGAAGAGGATCAAGAGGGTGACCATGAAGTCTTCGCTAGCCTCGAGCAGTGAGAATTGCTTGTTGTTGATGTGGAGCTCCTTTTTGAGTGTCGACTTGAGGGCGCCCGTTATACCCGAGCTCCACGACGAACCAAAGCTGATGCAGGAGATCAGCACGACGGCCATGATCTTCCATGACAGCGGCGGATGCGGCTTGGTCTCCTCGACATCCTCCCCCGTGGCGGACGAGCTGGACGATGGCTGCTTGGGGACTTCTTCGTTGACGAGAGTTTCGGGATGCTTCCCCGCGCGGGACTCTACATCGGGACTGGTCGCCATCGTTCCTCTCTGACGTTTCCCAACCGCTCCGTGGACAGCTGACAAAGGGTACAGATTGGCAGAAGTGAAAAATGAGAGGCCATGACGCAAGGCCAGACGCCGCCGGAGAGGATTGCAGGCTGGTCCCAACCCCTTTATAAAATTTGCGCGATTAAACCCCCAGATCCGCTGGCGTGGCGCGGGCAATGGGACCGGTGGGCCAAGGTCTGGCGATAATCTGCTGAGATGCCATCTGATAAGATTAATCGGGTTAAGAGGCTCCATTAAAGTCCACACCGTTGCGGGTCAGGCGGGTTCTCGGCTGGAAGAATTTGCATCTGATAAAATTGCTGCTATTACGAAGCAACCACATAACATCACCATCATGCAAAGTTGGCTTCATAGCGACGTTCGCGTAGTGCTATGGACTGCAAGCTCTTCTATAGGGAGGGCAAAAGGAAGAGAAGCGCCACGCGCTTAGAGCACGGGGGTGGTAGAAAAAGCGGTGCGGTACCTCCTGTTTTCCCGGACGGGTTTCTCCGCGGCGCCGTATGCCGTGGATGCCTGAACACTAGCGGCGTGCGGTAAGTTGCCCCGTGAGTTCATCGCTGCTAACATGGAGTTCAAGGCATTATTTTGCAAAAGGCTAATACCCCTTGCCTCTTTAAGACTGCGTTAGGTGAACAGGAAGTAGTGTATTTGTGATCTTGCGGCTTGCCATAAATAATCCCTGAAACAGAATATATTGCAGTGGAACGTAGCCGTTATTATGGCATAATACTACTCCTGCCCACTGTATCTGCCTTTCTAGGTAATACCTTATTGTAGTAATCTCAGGGCTTGAGAGTTGAGCCGGCGCATTGCGAGCCCCGGCAAGTGAATGACAGTGTAACCCAGCTTGGAACAAATAAATCCATACGGCATTACTTCAGCCTGTTGTCGTTCTGATTAGTTACAACATATTGTTTGGTCTACTTATCAGGGCCTAGTTGCCCTTCCGGACTGTGAGCCTTTCAAAAGGCTGGTATATTCAATAAACCCCACAAGGACCATTTTAAACTCGGTGAACGAGATCAAGGTCATCAACTAGCTTGCAGGTATTCAAACGTGATTTGACGGTCCTACAGTGCAATGCATGATAAATACTTCACAAAGCTGACCGGGATCCGCCTTGTATGGTGTTTTAGTATAATTTGGAACGTTTAATAGTCGATCATTATTTAGTTTTGTAACAATCAAACAAGCGTATACTATTTACATGTCAGTTTGTAATTAGGCTTGGCCTCTAAGTTATAGGTAGCTAGTTAGCAAGCTTCTCTGTGTTGTTCCAGAAGCCTAAGTGATATATTGATAATGTCTAGCTGTAGCCTTTAGCTGGGTATAAAGGATGGCGTTTCCGTAACGCACACAGCTCACGCAAAGGTACGAAGGGTTGCTCTATATAATTCCCGTTTTATGCTTTGTACCTGTTTACCATGAATCAGGGGCTCAAATTAACCTCTCTCTAAAGGTGCGTAAAGATCCGGACGGGAGATTATCATGTTTACCATGAATCGGCCCGAATCCTATATCCCTTTTTGACGATCGTTCAGTTTAATATGAATGCCGACTACTACCTTTGTTCCATCAAAGGGAAGCATAAACCTTAAATTGATTAAAAAAAGAAGATCATCAGTTAAGCTGCTTCTTGTAATAAATCTGGACAACAAATATGTAATATTAATATTATAAACGACGAGTCTCCTTTCAAGCTCATGATATATTTCCTAGACATTTCCTACAGCTTTCTTTCCGATCAGGCATTTAATAATAACTGTCCAATCATCCAATGTCTACTTCATCAAATTTAGTCATTGATAGGTGCCAACCTCCTCAATCAACAAAACGAAAAGCAATTCAGAGTTGTTACTTTGGTGACTCGCTCGGTGAAAAAAGTGCCAAAGAATACTCGGGTATGTTTATTTTATGATTTGGACGTGGAAGAGGCCGGAAAGTAGCACCAATCTATCAAAGCTAATGTTGCAGCTGTCCAACTTGCCAGCAATTATCACGGAAAACAGAGTAACCAACTGTGGCTCCTCTTCAGAAGGCGAGTTCCGCCTTAAGCTCATCTTCTAGCCTTGAAACACAGGTTTAAATCTCTCTACTTCAGACCATCCAGTCTAGTAGCCGCATCCTGTTTCCCTATAGCGGTAAGAGGCCAAGAGGCATTCATTGCAGCGTGGATCGACTCTCCTTTTGAAATGCAGCGTCAGGACTTGTCGCGATTTTGTTCTTCACAACATTGACAAAATCACCTGTGGAGGAGTATGCGTAACGATGTCAACATATGAGACTTGCCATTATTTACCTAATCAGCAGTGCCTAGTATAAGAATTGGTTCAATTACAATATTGAAGGCTAGAAAGGATAGCTGACGACGAAGCTCCAAGGAAAGGCTCAGGTCGCCAGCAGGATGACTACCACCGTCAACGTATCCATGATCCGGTGTCATCCAAACCCGAAGGCCGAAACTAACAAACGCAATCTTGTTTCCAGCTGACAACCGATATTGTGGCGAAAGTGGGCAGAAACCACATGTTATCGTTCAAGTGCACCTCGAAACAAAGTCCTAGCAGGGTAGATGGAGAGCAAAAGTGCAACCCTTGTGAACTTGGTGCGTGACAAATGTGGATTTTATGGTCTCAAGCCCCCAGCCGTGAAAGAAAGGCAGTCTAGCACGATTTCTGACTGGATGTTCACACTCAAGGCCATAATTTTGGACCTCAAGCTTCCCCAGTCCAGGTAATTTTGATATTTTGAAACAAAGTCTGCCATCAAAGTGTTATGGTGAGGGGGCTATAATCAAGGAGGGGAACAAGCAATGGCGACATCAAAAGAAGACGGTTGAAAGTGTTGCACTGCAGCCAAGCGACCGAGGTGTGATTCTTGGCATCTGACTCGTCTAATGGCAAATGCGTCCCTTTTTGGACAGGACTTAACAACACCACCACTGCTTTTGCCTACGTCTCATGACCCAGTTGAAGGGGCACGCTGGACCCAATTGATCTACCGAGAAACAAGAGCAAACTACCTCACTAGATAGCACACCCCTCCACGGTCCCACCCCCTGGGCCACATCCATGCATGCACCCGTACCTCCTATTCCTTAGTGTGCCTCGTTAGTCGCATTCGCGTTAAAGCTTGCAGTGGCAGTGGGTGGTATCACACAGCTCTGAGGGTGGAGGAAAATGTCCTAATGGGTGGACAATGCTACCTTAAACCGCCTGTGTGTTGAATCCAACTTCTTGCGATATATAGGGGCAAAGCTGACCGGGCCGCTCCTGTCACTGATGGTGAAAACTGAGACTCTCGTCAGACATTTCCACAAAGCAAATCCACGATTTCATCTATCCATATCTAAACCATACATACTCTTGGAAACATGGAATTGCAACAACATATATGTATTATTGGTGCAGGGCCCGCAGGGTTTGCCCTAGCCGCAGACCTCATCAGCCAGGGAAAGCAGGTCCTACTATACTCGCATCCAACCCACATGCGGCAGGCGAGTGCAGTGATTAGGAATGGTGGACTTGAAATCAGCGGAGCCATAGAAGGCTTTGTCCGGATCCCAATAACGACGAATATAGCCGAAGCCCTTGCATTTTCACAAGTTGCATTCCTCACCGTGCCGTCGACCGGCCAAGAGACAATACTGCAAGAGATGGAAGGGTACGACCTACGCCACCACACCCTCATCGCCATCCCCGGCAACCTCCTATCTTTTGTCAAAAGCGCCAGCGTCGAAGTTGGCAACATCCTAGAAACCAACCTGTCGCCATACTCGTGCCGGATGGACGGCGGCCGGCTGCACGTGCTGGGCCGCAAAAAGCGCGTCATGATCGCGGCGCTGCACAACAACCACGAAGGAGGCTCCGCCGCCACCTCTCAGTTCCGCACCGCAGTGCAGGACCTGTTCCCGGCGGGCGTGGCGCTGCAGTGGTGCCACAACGTGGTCGAGGCGTGCCTGGCCAACATCAACGGCGTCTTCCACCCCATCATGATGCTGATGAACGCCGGCCGCATCGAGAGCACGGGCGGCAACTTCCTGCTGTACCGTGACGGTCTGACGCCCGCGGTGGCGCGCGCCATGCTGGCCATCGACGGCGTGCGCGTCGCCATCGGCACGGCCCTGGGTCTGCTCGTCCCTTCGACTCTGGACGTGTCGAACGCGTGCTACGAGCAGGACTTTGCCACGCTCGTCACACTGGCGGAGCAGTCGCCGCCGCACAACCGCCTGCGGGCGCCGGCAGAGTTCGCCGCCCACCGGAACATCTCGGAGGACGTGCCGGATCTGCTGGTGCCGTGGTGCGCGCTGGCGGAGGCTCTGGGTATCGACGCGTCGCCCATCACGGCGGTGATTCTTTTGGCTGAGCTGTCGACGGGGGTGAACTTTATGGAAACGGGGAGGAATTTGAAAAAGTTGAAGCTGGATACCTTGTCTCGGGGTGAGCTAGTGGCAAAGTTTAGTCCGCCTGTTGCGAGGTACGAGAGCCGGTTGTGATGCTTCTCGAAAAGAATGGTCTAGTCCACTCCACGCCTAGAAAGGGTAGTTTGCTTTTTGTTGTAGCGCTGGTGAATTAGTTATCTGTATATAATACTCCTTTGCAATCATGACATGACCTTTATTATACATAACGTGGATGTACATGACCCGGATCAGGACATGACCCGGATCACTTTTCAAAACGCGTTTATTTCCAACCTGAATTACAACGCCAGCGTTGCTTATTTGACCTCAATGCAATCGGAACTATATACATCAAACATTTCTTCATCCTCCTGACAGGTGCGCGAATTATATCCGGTGTTACCGCAGTTGCTACAGCGCCGTTTGGTGGCATGTTGCGCATTATTTCCTTCCCCATTTTCACCTTCTTGCTCCTGTATCGAACCATTATCGTTCTTCAATTGCAACAAATTTTGAATCTCTTGTACCGTAGATGATCCTCCTTCGCGGACACGTGTTTTTTTGGCCCTGCGTCGCTTGCTAAACGCTTCGTTAGCCTTCCGAAGGCTGTGGTTCTCTGCTTCAAGAAGTGTAGTTCGATGAGCAATTGACTCTAATCCTTTTGCCAACTGCTTTACAGCTTCAAAAATTGGTGTAGGAGAGCTATTTTGGTGACGGCCAATTCGAGTTTTAACAAGCGTTGATTGACAAATAGCTTCTGTCGGGTTATGCGGCGTTTGAGAAACCCAAGATTCGGTGGTGGGAAAAGTAGGCTCTTTGGGTGAAAGCGTCCGTAATTTAACATCCAGTTTAAATATAACCGTTTCCGGGTTATGGGGAATAATTCCAGCTCCTCGAAAGCCCCCAGCTATATTTTCTTTTGTTATAGACTTTTTGTAGGCCGCTGCAAAAGCCAAAAAGAAGTCGACTTTGCCGATGTTAGTGATGTGGGCCCGGATAAAATCGTTGATTTCTTGACCGTACGCCCGTTTTAAAGCACTAAACACTCCGACGTCAAGTGGTTGGGTAAGGTGAGATGAATGAGCAGGCAGGCAAAGCGGAATAATATTGTGATCTTTGCAATAGCTTTCGAATTCTGGCGATTGGTGGCTAGCATGCCCATCGAGTACCAACATCCGATATGCGCCTTTTGTCCGCGATTTTGTATGATGATCGAAATGCCGAACCTAATCCAGGCCTGTTTCGTTATCTGTCCATCCATTGGAAGTAGTTTTTATACGCCAAAATGCGGGAAGACCGCCCTCTATATACCAATTCGCGAGATGGTGGACGCCTTTAACGATGAAATATGGGGGCACATCGTAGCCGTCGCCACTAATACAGCAGATTGCAGTCGCCCATTCTCGATTGCCAGGCTGTACTTTTTTGCTTTTTCCGCGTCTTTCGGACCCGGTTACAACCATATGGCCGCAAATTTGACCCATCATAAAACCGGTTTCGTCGAAATTGTAAATGTCGCAGTCCTGGATGCCGTATTTGGCCTTTATATTGGCCACCAAACGAAACCACGCGTTTAACGCGTCAGAATTTTCGCAAAGAGCCCTTTGGAAATTATAGGCGCGAGAAAAACGCGTTTTTAGTTCTATACGTCGTTGGATGAAGCGATTTGCCCAGCGAGTCCCGACTGGTCGCGCGTTCCGCGCAACGAGAATATGGTCGGCCATCGCGGCCACGTCAGCAATCTGGGGCGGAAATCCTCGGGAATCCAGGTCCAATATATATCGGACAATCACTTCCTCTTCGTTTTGCGTTAAAAGTTGATTGCCTGGCCGACGGTCGGCCAAAAAAGCGCGACCGTTCATTCGGGCGTGTAACGTAGAAAACGGTACATTATACCGTTTCGCCGCCGCTCGAATGCTAATTTTTGTAGCCGATCGAAGGTCTTTCAGCGCAAGATTGATTTGGGATTCACGGTTTGGCGATTCCATTGTTGGTGGTGGAAAAAACACGTGTCGAAATGAAAAGATGGTCAATGTCGGAAAAATGATCCGGGTCATGTCCTGATCCGGGTCATGTACATCCACGTTATGCTACTCAGAATTTGGCCGTTACACTTCTATCTTGTTACTCTTCATACCCCGAACTCGCTCCCCATACGAACGGAGTAACCACGGCAAAGGCGCAAAGAAAAGCGACAAGAACCCCAACAGACTATTCCCCCAACCCCAGCCCAGCGCACGGTACAGATTCAGTCCACCCACCGGGATCAAAGCACCGGCGAGACCCCGCAGCACCGCATTGGCACCCACGACGCTGGCAGCGTGGCCCTCGAACGCATCGATCAGGTACGTCTGCATGGCGACGAATATCAGGATTGACCCGAACCCAGTGATTGCGGTGCCGATCTGAGGTACGATCCAATGCACTTGCATCTCGACCGTCCACCCGTACATGAACAAGCCGAGCGGAAACGCCAGGGCTCCCGGTACCGTGATGATCCGAGTCAGTCGGGCCTCTGCCGGAACGGGCCCGCCTGCCGCAGCGCGGGTTCTGATGCTCCTGTCGCTGAAGTGGGCGATGTACGGGAGCCCTGCCAAGGTTCCGAGGCCGCCGGCCAGGAACACCAGGCCGGTGCCTGTGCTTGAGAAGCCGTACACCTCGCTGAACACAAAGGAGTAGGTTGAGAACAGAAGGTATAGAGTGCCGTATAGGAGCGCCACGTAGGTGCATACGATGGTGACGATGGGGCAGCAGAGCAGCATTTTTGTTGGCCGCACGATGCTTTTGGCGAACAGGTCCCTTGGGGTCAGATTGGATGCCAATCTAGATTTGTACTTGGAATTCCCAGTTTCCTTTCTCAATTTTGCAGCCTTTCGCTCCAAAATCACTGGAGCGTACGTCTCCTTCAAGACGAAAAAGGCAAGGATTGAAACCACACCGACCTGTTCAGGGGTATTAGCAATCTGCATCCACAACGTTCACATAACCTTTCGGCACCCCTTTCCCAAAACACCAATACCTCCAGCAAAAAGAAGAAAAAAGACTCACCACAATCGACATGATCCAAAACATCCACCTCCACCCAGCCACATCAGCCACATATCCGCCGATAATTGGCCCAACCATGGGGCCGAGGATGGTGCCGACAGACCAGATGGACACGGCACGACCCCTCTGCTCCCGCGGCATGAGGTCAGCGATGGTCCCCGATCCGATCGTGATGGAGGCGACGCCAGCGAAGCCCGACAGGAAGCGAAAGGCCAGCAGCATGGACTCGCCGCGAGCGAGGCCGCAGGCCGCTGTGAAGAGCAAGAAAAGCGCGTTGGTGACGTGGTAGACGACGACGCGGCCGTGCATCTCGCTCAGCGGCGGGAGGATCAGGGACCCGCACGCGAAGCCCAGCACGAAGATGGACACGGCAAAGGTGGCGAAGCTCGTCGAGTCGGTGTGGTAGTCTTGCATGACGGCCGGGATGCCCGGCGCCAGCATTGAGGACACGAGAGGGCTGCGGGAATAACCAGAGGCTATGGTCAGCAGCAATTTCTAGAGGCTGTCTGGGTGTTAAAACTTAAGGGTGCTTACACGAGAAAGGCGATGACGGAGATGGTCAGGATGTTGAGCCATTTCTTCCTGCTGGGCCAATTTAGGGGGTTGGCAGGATCATCTTGCTCTGGATCTTCCCACCAAACATCAATAGTAGCTCCAGACCCTGTGTCATCGGTCCCCAAGGACGAGGACGAGGGAGAAGGTGTGCCCTTTGGCTCCATGCGATTGTTTGTAAAACCTACTCAAGTATAGAATATCTTTTGGTTGGAAGGTGTTGCTTGTGAGGGAGGGTCTGTTTGTGTAGCATTACAGTGATAGCCCCAAAGGGAAAGGCACCATCATTACCTTACTGGCCACAGTCCCCTTCACTACATGACAGAGAAGAAGTGGTCATCTTGAGGACACGTGACTCCTTTCATCACATTCCAAATATGTAACCATCAATGTTCGCATTGACATATGTACTTATGTATAGACTGGGTTATCTGCGCTAACTTCGGACCTTTGTGGTTGCGTGATGACCGGGGTGGGTGTCATTTGCGATTTCCCTATGCAGAGGGTGTTACATTTTACCTGGATAAAAAGCGGATAAACACAGTACTATGCTTGTAACAACGACTAATGTGCTCAAAGAAGCTCACGCTAAAAGCGTCGCATTTCCCAGTTGCATCCATTACCTTACCGCCCCGCTGAAGAACTCCCCGCCGAACTCCTCCGTCGGGAACTAGATACGACATGCATGTTTTAGGCAACACGGGATTCAGGCTATTCCTGGATAGGCAGGCATTCGAGCGACATGATGAAGAGTTCGAGTTCAATGACAATTAAGTACACATCCTAATCGAAACACCAAAGTCTGTATTGGCCGCTATGGTTTGAAAGCTACAGTAACCAGGAGATCGAGTTGCATCTTGATTCCCTCCTCCGTGGTGAGCTTGTCCCACTCCACAAGCATCTCCTTGCGCGCCTGCGGCCGCATGTCGATGGGGATGCCACCGTACGTCTTGCCCGAGGAGCTGCTCTCCAACCACGAGATCATCTCGTCGCCATTCTTGGTCGACTTGAATATCGGATTGATGGTGAAGTTGCGAGTGCCAAACCCAGCCGCGTCGAGGAGCGACTCCATCTCCGCCTTTTTCAAAAACCGCGGCGCCCCAACGCTGTGGTCGTAGCCGCTGTAGGGCTCGCGGCTGAGCACCGTCTTCTGGATGGCCTCGTGCGCGGCGACAAAGTCGCCCGACTGGCCCGAGACGCCGAGCCGGCCGCCAGGCTTGAGCACGCGCGAGAACTCCCGCAGCGCCAGCGGCTGGTCGCGCACCCAGTGCAGCGTCGAGTTGCAGTAGACGGCGTCGAAGCTGGCCGTCGCGAAGCGGGAGAGGTCCTCTGCGGTGCCCACGTAGAAGGAGAGCCTCGCGCCCGTGGCGGCCCCGCTGTCGCCCGGAGCTGTGATCTTGGCCCGCGCCAGGTCGATGCGTTCTTCGCTGGGGTCGACGCCAACCACCTCGCCGCTTGCTCCGACCACGTCGGCCAAATAAGATGTGATGTTGCCGGGTCCGCACCCGACGTCTAGGACGCGCATGCCGGGCTCAAGCCCGAGCTGCTTCAGGAGAAACAGGCCGGCGTCATATTGTGTGTTGTTGACGACGGTGTAGGTTTCTGCGAGTTCTTTTGTGTCGGCCATTTTTGGATCCAGTGGTGACACGTCAAATAAGGATGAAATGAAAGATTTGTCAAATGCGAGTTTAATTTCCGGGCACTTCTTTGGTCGGCATGAGGAAAATTGGATATAAAAAACAAAGCAAACAAAAATACCGGTCTTCCTAATGCGGCTCAGATGATAGGTGGCCACAGGCACCAAGCCTCGTTAAACGCATACCTACCTTACCTAGGTACCTAACCTAGCCACGAACCTACAGTAGCAGTAGCACTGAACGGACCGAAACTTCACTAGTGGAACTTCTCAGTACGACCCCTAGTGCGAGAGTTTGAGCATATATCAGGCGGCGCAGCTAATGCAGTGCAACCCCCGACTCATTTCTGACCTGCCCAAGTTGGCCGCCCCTCTGGTTAACCCAAAGGAGCAGGTTTAATACCGGGAACTGTACCCACGTGTATGTCCCGCTGTTGGCAAAACTGATTGAACAAGCTTCGGGGCAATCGGGTCGTCCCGTTTTATATACGGAACAAGGCAAACAAACCGTCTGTTTACAAGAAAGAAGTGAATCACTCGATCCACATTCTTTGGCGATCAACCCAAGCCCCCGTCGTCCAATGTTTTTTTTCTTTTTCTTTTTTTTTTTTCAATCGCGCATCTCCAAACACTTGATAACTTTTCTGTGTTGTGGATTTGACTCACTAATCTGTTACAGAATTAGTCATTGGAGGCCAATATTGAGGAGCTAGACAGCGGTTCCCCTGCAATTAACTGCACGGGGAGCATTAGTGCGCACATATCGTGTCAAGTTTCCTACGTGGTATATGCACGGAAAGTCCAACGGTTGCTGCCACATTTCAAGGTTCCTCTTGCTCCCCCGCAAATCCGATCTTGTTTTTAATTTTGGGCTGAACAGTGCAATTTTATTAGGAAACCTTTTTCGTCTTGTAAATCCTTAGACAATAGCTTGCAGCGTATGGCATTGGTGTAAGAATGTCTGCATTTGGTTTCATCAATTCCCTGGGGAAGAATGCCCCTACAATCATAGCGATTGCCGCACTGGTAGGTTGCACCCCATAGCACAACTGATCTAGGCTCAGGACTAGTTCTAGATCTAGTGCTTGTGCTGACCTCACTCAGGCAACAATCGCCACCATCGCCCAGTTCCTCTGGAGGAGGCGCTCTCACCCTCTCCGGTCAATACCAGGACCTTGGATCAATAGCTTCTCCGAGATTCCTGCGGCATTGGCTTTGGTCAAGGGCGATCAGCACCTCTACTACAAATCTCTGCACGAGAAATATGGCCGCGTGGTTCGCGTCTCTCCCAATGAGCTTAGCTTCCTTAGCACCGAAGCGCGGCAGGAGATTTATGGCTTGCGAGTAAGTCGCCTCTAATGGGCTTGTCCTTTTATTCTTTTCTCTGTTTCCTTGAGACGCATTGCTAAAGTATTCACCGTAACAGAAAGGTGGACTGAACATGGAAAAAAGTCCCATCTTTCTGGGCGCGGTCGGCGCGGTGGGCGGAGAGACGGGCGTGAGCCTCGCCCTCAACGCAGATCACACTCGACAGAGACGGGCGCTGGGCTACTTGTTCACAAACAGTGCGCTGCTCAGGTTCGAGGCGTTGATGAAGCTGCAGGTGCAAAAGTTCATCGCGGTCATGGAGGAAAACGCGCTGAAAAGGGAGCCTGTGAATGTTGCTAACTGGTGTAAGTGACTTGCTCACATGCAAAATCCACCAACAAAAAGTGTATGGGGGGAGTTACTGATAATGATGATGAGCAGTTACCTATCTTGCATTTGACATCATGGGCGATCTTTGCTTCGCGGAACCGTTTGGGTGTCTGGACCAGGCCGCAAATACGGAGTGGTCCACCTCGGTCATCAAAGTCTTTGTGTCCGCCACCTGGACTCAAGGAATCCGCAGGCTCTCCGGAACGGGGACTTGGCTTGAATCCCTAATGACGCGGCTACTCGTGCCGGCCAAGGCTGCCGAGTGGAGAAAAACACATCTCAACAACTCGCGCGAGAGAACCCTACGTCGGCTGGCGTCTTCGGAGCAGGACCATGCAGACTTTATCTACCACATCCTCAACAGCGAGGGCAAGAGCACCCTAAGCCACAACGAGGTCATATTAAACGTGGCCCTCATGATCAGCGCCGGCACCGACACCACGGCGACGGCCCTGACTGGCTGGGCTTATTTCGTCAGCACGCACCCAGAGGTATACAAGAGGCTGATTGAAGAGGTCAGGGGCGGTTTGCCGACAGAAGACCACATCAAGTGGGAAAACGTCCGGAAGCTGAGCTATCTCGAAGCGACGATACACGAAGCCCTGAGACTCTACCCCCCTTCACCGGCGAGCCAGCAGCGCGTCGTTCCCAGGGGCGGCGCAACCATTGATGGGTATTTTGTCCCCGAAGGAACGACAGTCGCAGTCCCGCCGTGGGTGTCGACACATTCGGCGATGCACTTCCACGATCCCGAGTCCTTTAGGCCCGAGAGGTGGCTGGGAGAGGATGAGAGGTTCGCCAAGGACGACTTCAACGCCTCGCTGCCCTTTGGAACCGGACCTCGCGTCTGCATTGGCAGGAACCTGGCCTACATGGAGATGCAGCTCATCACTGCGACTTTGCTCTGGAATTATGATATCGATGTGGACAGAGAAAGGTATTTGGACGTGAACTCTGTTTGGGGTTTGGACGGCAAGATGAAGCGCATGAAGGTCTTTCACTCCATGACCAAGCCTGATCTCTGGGTGAAGTTGACCAAGGTCCGGCAATGAAATGTCATGGGATTGATGATGTCCGGGATTGAAATCCGGTGGTTCGTTTAGTACGCTTGTGTATGTTTATCTTGATACCTTTTCGCATGTCATCTTGAAACATGGTAGTAGAAAGCTTCCATGATAGATTTGAAATATACAGTTATGATTAGTTTTGAAGTGCTACTGAATCTACGATCCTGTGACGTCTCCCCCGTGGAGCTATGTCACTTTCAAACATGGACTATAGCAAATTCATGGCAGCTTAGAGTAATACCTCCCTACCAAGTGTACAGCTCCTCCACCAAGTTGACCTTGTATCCCTGCCCCAAGTACCGAGAAACGTGTCTTGTAGTCTCATCCAGCATACCACCTGGCCCGCAGCACATGACGGTTGTGGCAACCCCGACCTCCAGGCTGTCCTGTAACACTGCACCGATGTCCATCCTTCCAGACTCTGCAGTCACATCTGTTTTACCAGAGGCTGATTTCCCTGATGCTTCCGACTGTTCTGCACCCTCTGCGGGACCGGTGCACCACAGCCTATACTCGACACCCTCAACATCAGCCAGGTAGTTTTCCTTGACGTACTGAATGAGCCCGGCCTCCCTTGCCGACCAAGCAAAAATGAACCGCGTCGTCTTCTTCATCAGTCTCTGGTCGCCCAGGGCTACCTGACCGTCGCGTCTACTCTCGACGTACGACTGCAGGAACCCAAGCGCGCTGGTGACGCCGATGCCTCCCAAGACACACAGGACAGTCTCGGCGGCCACGAAGGGCTTGAGATTGGCCCGGTGGCCGCCGTAGGGGCCCTCGTTGTAGATGGAGACTTGCGGGCGCGACCCGGGTGCAGACGCAAAGAGACGTTTCTGCAGCGCGGCGGTGGCGCCAGAGTGCGTTCGGGCGAGCACGCGGATCGACGGGACGGACTGGTTCTGGTCGCCGTACGTCGTGGCCCTCATTCCGGACTTGGATTCCTCGGCCGGGCTTGCGTCAAAGGGTACCGCATCGCTGGAGGAACTCGGTGATGGCTGCTTCGGGGTGGTCCAGCCGGCAATGGTAAAAGGGTGGTTCTCCCAGGGCTTGCCCAGTCCGGGAATGTAGAGGAAAGTGTGCTGTCCCGGGCCGAAGCCCACCATTGTTCGTGGGAAAAAGGTGAGCTGCATCAGGTCGGTGCCCGCGATGGCCTCGACGACCGCTTCGGATCGTCCCAGACGGTTGAAAAAGGCGACGCGTACAAGACGGGCCAGTCTGTCGGCAGACCAGAAAGCAAACGCGATGTAAAGCCAGACTTGATAGCCGTAGTCGAAGCCAAAGTGCGGCACGATGTGGTACCAGCAACCCACGAGGCTTATCACGACTAGGAAGATGTGTAGAAAGAGAAAGGTCTCGTAGAATCTCGCGCGGAAGGGCAGGATGGCCAGGCCCACTGCGAGGCACATGGCCACTGTGGCGACGATACCCCATTGCTGTAGCTCTTGTCAGCCGTATCCTTACATCTGGCACAGGAGTAGCGTTTGGCTGGAAGCTTACAAAGAAGGGCTCAGTAGTCTTTTCAGCATATGCGGCTGCACCGGTGTATCCCGGCTGGAAGTACGCTATTGTGTACACTATGGAGTGCACGACGGCCTGCAGGGCAGAAATCCGCGCCGTCCAACGGTGAAGCACTAAAAACGTGGCATGGCTCCATCCGGTCAAGGCGATGAAAACGTTGTTTCGTCCGGCAAACAAGATGGCGATGGCCATGTTGACAAAGCTGAGAACGCCCGTTCGGTTGCCTACATACTCGCACAGCTCAAAGCCCATCGACATGAAGTAGACGTTTGGCTGAAAACTGCCAAAAGAGACAGAACAAAGGACGACATTGAGAATGGCATAGAGTGCGATGAAAATGCCGAGAATCCTTCTTGGAGCATACCCCAACTGGCCAGGTAGAGGCTCAAGACGGCGGGAGCCTAGAAATGGAGGGATAACGAGGTTCTGTTGGATCCAAGGCGAGACTGAGCTGTTCTCCAAAGGCTTAGCGAGGCTAGGAATGATGCTCCCCAGCTGCATCCAGGCTCCATAGATAGTGAGCAAGCCGATGATGAAGAGAACGATAACTAGTCTTCACGTTCACGGTGGTTAGATCTGGACATGGGCGATTAACGAAAGTGGAGAAAAGGGGCACGAACGAGTAAGTAGAATGCAGTCCCTCCTCTCGGGCAAACTCCTGGTACGTCCCGTACGTAGACGTGTAGAGCGCCGCATTCACCAGACTTGTCACGTTGAGCCATGTAGCATTATCTGCAACCTCCACAATAGGGTGTGAACTCGGAAGGCTGGCGCGAAAGGCGGGCTGGGAGGAGCCAGCAACGGCTCGCGTCGCAAAGCATTCCGCCTGCTTGTGTGCCGGAAAGCCGACGGCGTCACAGCCCTGCTGGATGCAGTATGCCATTGTCTGAAGCCATGGGAGATTCGATGCGCGACAATCGTCGCTCGTGACTGGCATGGGCATGTTCATGTCCATGCCGCTCATGTCCATGCCAGCCATAGAGCTGCTGTTGTCAAAGGTGGTGCAGCTGAGATAAAGTTTGGAAAGTGAATCGTAACATGATTGGCAGCAGAGATCGGGGAACAAGTCGATCCCATAGCCGACGATACCAGTCGAGGCATGAGTAAAAATTGCTTGCGGTATGGAAATTAGGGAAATAACAAGAAACGCCCGCGAAGAGGCGATAATGGGTACCATGATGCTTGCGCTGCAGAACCAGTGGTGGGACTTGAATTTCTAACCACCAAGGCCTCGAGTCGAAAGAAGCTTTTTCCCAGTGGCACTGCCCAGACTTTATGGAGGATATTAGTGTGGGCTTGTGCATACGACCCGGGGACGCGTAATGGGGCCGGCCGGCAGATCACCACTGCAGTAATTTGGTTAGTATAGGCAAAAATGGATATTTCTTTTTTGGACCGTTTGACCGAGGAATTCGAACCCCACCACCACTGCTTCATCGGTTATATATGAGAGTCTTTGAGGAAGTTTGCGCAAATTTAGAGGGACAGATCTGGAGCTTGTTGCAACGTACGAGTCAATCAGCTCGCTCCGGCAGGCCCCCACGAGGTGACCTGCACGAGCTCTAACCACTTTTGAAACGCTAAAGCGGAACGCAAATCGTTCGCTTTAAGCATATATTGTCCGGTCCTTATCACCTAATCATAGTCAAGCAGCGTCCCCCCTTGACACTCGAAGTGGATACAAATCGGCCGCACCATTTTGACCGTGCAGCCTTTGGTACAAAGAAGAATCGCGCATCGTTATAAGTGGGCTTTTTGATATCGAATAGCAGATAGGAAAGGAAAAAGCCACAAGTCCAGCTGATTCGGAATAAAGTCCGACCAACTTCCCAATTCCATTTGTTCCTCTGGACGATGGATGCAGCTTTCCCACCCGAAACCTATTCATGAAACGCATACCTCGACCAGCTCCGAATCCTAGTCCCCCCTCTCCATAACACGTAGGGAAAAGGGATCAACGCGGCGCAGATTCCGCCCATAACGGAGCCGCCGACTGTCAAGCCCAGCTTCGCAAAGAGCCTCCCCGCGGCGTAGGGAAAGGCGGCGGCGAAGACGGACCGGATGAGGTTGTTGATGGCCAGGGCGCTGTTGGCGTGGATCAGATACACCTCAATCAGGTACACTACGCCTGACATGAAGACGAGGATGGATCCGCAGCCTATCAGTGTGCCCGAGAAGGCCTGGGGCAGCCAGGGCAGGGAAGGATTCGAGGTCCATGCAAACCAAAAGATGCCTGTGTTTGCTGTTTAGTGTGTGCACAAGTGTATATGATTGGAATTTCAAAGGCATAAAAGCAGGAAAAGAAAAAAAAAAGAGAATAGACTTACCGGCAGGCAGGATGAAGGAGCCCGCTATCATTGGTGGTAGGCGCCTTTCGGGTACGTGAATTCTTGTTTGCTTAGCCAGGGGCCCCAGGTAGTATATGCTATGAACCGCCAGCGCGACGCACGCGACGACAACACCTATAAAGATGCTAATGAATGGTAGGCTGCCGTCTACCTGGCTGAAGTGCCGCTCGACCACAAAGGCGAGCGGGTACATAGAGAATGTCAGATAGATGACGCCGTATACAAGACTCATGTAGATGGTAAAGATGAGCAGCTGTTTTTGGTCTCATATCTGGTCAGTCATGACAATTTCCCGTGCTTGGAATTTATCGGGAGCTTGAAAGCTTCCTCTGTGGGAGCACTCACGATCGGCTCGAGTACAAGCATCTTCGGAGGTTTGGTCAAGTATTTCTGGACAAACACAGAAGCAGTCGGCCTTGCTTGGCCAGTCTTCTCGTCGCTCAGCCCCATCCTCGCAGCCCTACGACGGAGTATGACCGGCTCAGAAGTCTCGGGCGTCGCGAGGAACGCGGCCGTTCCAAACACAGCAACACCGATCAAGGTGACCCACGAAGTCCACCTCCAACCGACATAGCGGGACAGGGCATTACCAGCGATGGGGCCGGCGGCTGGTCCGCAAAAGGTAGCTAAACTGAAGAGGGCCGTCGACACACCCCTCTCAGCCGGGCCGGTGAGGAAGTCGACAAACATGCCGCCCACAATGGCCAGCACCGACGAGCCCGCCAGCGCGCCCAGGAACCGGAACGCGAGTATGACGCCCAGCGAGTCGGACGCGGCGCAGGGGATCTGGAACAGGGCGAACAGGAAAAGACCAGCAAACATGGGCCGTGTCTTGCCGTACAGCTCCGAAGCCGGGCCCCAGACCATGGGGCCTAGGGCGAAGCCCAGCACGTACAGAGCGATGCCCAAAAGGGCGACGTCGTTCGAGACGCCAAAGATGCGCTGGATGTCGGGCAGGGCCCCCGAGAAGACGCTGCTGCCGAAGGAGACCATGAAGGTGGCAAGCGAGTTTGTTGCCACAATAGTCCACTTGCGCCAGGGGGACCAGTTCACGGGGTTCTTAGAGTCCTCGGTCCAGCCAACCGTGTCCATTAGAGACGGCTCCATTGCTAGCGCGGCCTCGCAGCTCAGTAAACTGCTGCCGGCTGGTGTTGTCTCTTGTTCTATGAACATGCTTGCGTTTATTTCCTCCTGAGACAGGTGGTGTTTTCTGAGAAACCTGATGCTCAGGATTAGGTGCAGAAGGGTCAAAGAAACATGAAGAATCGGTAATCATGTCCTTGCCGCACAAAAGAAACAAACACTCAGTCCGAGGGGAGACGCAGAGTGCAACAAGAAATAAAACCAAAGTAAACCCCGTAGATGGGATTGCCATGAGGTGGAGCAGAGAATATCAGCTCGGGACAAATTTCAATAAAACCAAAAGGTACTTTTGCCTATACCTCGACTAACTGATGAATCAGGAGCCCAGTCCCCTACCTGGAAAAAACTGTTGCAGATTTAACCACTACCAAAACGTCGCAACCGCTTTCGTATGCAAGCTCGACGTATAAGGGAAAGACGAGGCGAACTTGGCGGCGACAGAAAAGAAATAGGACCGATAGCTCCACCTGCGATGCTAAAATGGAGAGGCCAACTGACGGTGCATCTTTTGATTGCCTCTTACGTCCCTTAACCCACCGATTCAAGATCACAGAAACGCGAGTGCATTTGTTTCCTTGACAAAGCCTACAAGGGTGAAACATTTCGGACTGTCTTAGACCAGGTGTCTAGATTGTAGACTATCTACCACTTAGGATCTGACTGAAATGTGGTTTCGAGTCAAGGTGCAGTTTGTGCAGCTCTGACGGATATTCAAATATCCTGCTTGTGATTCTTTGGTGGTTAAACGTATTGTATTTAGAGTGTGATGCATATGCTGATCTGTTAAAACTTTGTTTTCAAGTTCTATTTTTATTTCATTTTCTCCTCTTTTTTGCCTTTTCAAATTTGACAGTCCACATGGTATGTATGGTACAGCAGTATATTGAGCGTGGACAGCTGGATTAACCTTCCAAATGACCACGTTGCGCGATAAAGTGGCAGGACCCTGAAAATCTGCAGAGTATCACGTAGAAGTGCCAACTTTGATCTCATTTGCCACATAGGTATGTCAAGATCTGAACTCCGCTGCACTTCATCTGAACATCTCCCCAGGATCTCGTGGGATAATTGCGCGCCAGTTGGATACTGCGATCAGGTGAGCGACGCGTCCCGCGTTGAGCCTAATATCCCACAAAAAAAGAAAGAAACTTGTTATTCAAAGCAGAGCTTGCTGGGGTAGGTCCCGGACGCTTGGCGCAGCATGTTCAAGGATCCCGTTAGGGTCAAATACTGGAAGAGGTAAAGTGCATGAACAAGATCTGCATCTTTCCTAGTGTTTCAGGGTCTCATAGCTCAGGTCTGTGTAACCTGCGGACGTACTGTAGCCAGGCATGGCATTTGCACCGCGTAGTCAACAGACCAACTGCTTGCCTTGTGTGGATAAAGCTTGGCAGCTGAAAAGGCTATTTTGACTTTTTCGGTGGTGTTCAGACGGATTTCGCGGCTGTCCCGGACGGGATTTCGGTCCTCAGTCTGAAAAATTGGCATTAGCCGAATCTCCGCGTGGGCATGCTGCGTGCAAAACGTTTATCCTAATCAAAGTAAGCTCGGTGTGCATAGTCTGATAGCTTCAAGGAAAAAGGCGTGCTGTTGAACCTTAAAGAAGAAAAAGCATATGATCTAGGAATAGCCGCATTTGGCTGACATATAATTTACTATTGTATCTTGACAGACGTCCTTCAGTGAAGGGACGTTGGCGACAGTCGAAATGAGGTCTCGGGGTACCATTGTGGCGATTTCTTGATTTCTGGGAGTGAAGTCCTGAATCATATTTCGCATGGACTGCTTCAGTGCCGCCATGGTGGTGTGCACACCTACACGAGTCGCAAGGCTTTCTGATCTTGATGGAACTTTATAAGTCATGTGGATACAACTGGCCAAGTAAGCTGTTGAAATAGTTATTTGAAGACTTCTAGACCTCCATTTTAAAAACTTTGAAAACTTTGAAAATCTTGTTAAATGGCTTGGCAGAAGCCCAGATGCTTTTATTTGAAGTCTGGAGGCCTTATGCTGGCTGTTAGTCAGGGATTACAGCTTGAGTCTGGCAGAAATTGTGAGCGGATGCCACGGGTGGGGCGGAAATTACTGTCATTATCATGACTGAGGCCCAGACTCGGTATCCTTTTAGGGAACACGACTGGCCTCGCGGTCACGACCGTGACAGCCTGGGTAAAGCTGCATGGTACCGGGGTAATAAAGTGAGGACCCTGAAATAATACCGATCTTTCTAGCTTTTTGCAGCATTGAATGTCTCGGATAATCTTTGAATGTTCGCGGCCCACAATAAGCTGCGCGACCTGGTGGGAGAATATCATCAAAAGACAGGTCAGGCCACGGGTCGAAAGCTCCCCGGCGCTACTTACAGTTGCAAAAGTACTACCACCATCAATAATTTGTGCAGTATTGTGTCCCATCTATGACTAGCAGGTTTCGGTTGTAGAATGTATAACCATCCAGAACAGGAACATGTTTTCACAACGGCTTGTGAGAACGAAGTCCCTCCATGCCAGCTCCATGCCATCATCACGGCATGCTCGGAGGCTGTAAGTTTTGGGACCCTCTTGAAAAGAAAGGAGAGCCCACAAAGTACAGCCCTGTGCAGTCCCCAGCATGAAGCGTGCGTATAAGGTGTCCGCATGAAAATATTGGATCATGGACCGAGAGGGAAACAGGCATTGCATATAAGCTGTGAGCCATTGTCCCTTTGGCGCCATTTGTCTCAAGTTACAACGCACTCTTTCTCCCCCAGCTATTCAGATCGATTTTATCTTCAGCTCGGCGCCACCACAAGTGATCGTAAAGCTTTGTCGTCCTTGACAGAAATGTCCATACCGATAGCTACGATCGCTTCGGCGGTCCTATCCCTAAGGGGCCTAGCTTGGGTGGCCTTTACATTCCTCGTCAGCTACTGCATCTATTCTTTGCATCTCGAGCCCTTGCTTAGCCCACTGCGCCACCTTCCGGCCCCCAAACAGGGCTTTCTATGGTTCCGACTCCTCAAAGAGCCCAAAGCCGTAGAGATTGAGCGGTGGATGGACGAGCTTCCCCACGACGGTCTCTTCAGGTATTATGGCATCTTCAACAGACAGCGCATTTTTGCCGCCAGCCCTGAGGCCACGGCCGACCTGCTACACGGTCCAAACGCCTCCAAGTATGTCAAGCCCAAGCTGCAGTTTATATTGGCCAACAACATCGCGGGCAAGGGTCTCCTGATCCAGGAAGGGGAAGAAAACAAGCACGCCCGCAGGGGTCTAGCTCCTGCTTTCAGCCCCGATCAGATGAGATCATGGTTCCCCGAAATGTGGAAGACGGCCGTCGAGACCATAGAAGCACTGCCAGACCACACAGACAAACCAGCCCTCGGGAGTAGTGGGAATGACAGCACCGGCGTCGTCGAGCTGCTCAAGCTCATATCGGCCGCGAGCATTGACATGATCGGCCACTTTGCCTACAGCACCGACTTCAAGGCCATCCAGATGAACGGACCAAAGCACAAGCGGCCACTTGATGCCCACAAGTCGCCAAAGTCGATCCTCGCCCGCGCCTACGTCGAGATGTTTAAGACGACATGGAGAGGCCAGCGGTCGCTCGAGGCCGCCTCGCTAATCGGCGCCAGCATTGCCCTGGCCCTGCCCCTGCGCGCGGTCAAGACCATCAAAAGCATTATGGCACTCGTCTGGCAGGTGTCGGAAGACATAGTCACCGAGCACGAGCGCGTAGCGGTCAGCGAGCGCAAACACACTCTATACCAAGACAATGAGAAGACACTCGCCAGTACCAAGACGGCCGCGATCCGAGAGGACATGCTCAGCGTGGCGATGCGGTCCAGGGCCTTTTCGCACCGGGATCTCGTCACGCAGACGGTGCACTTCCTCGCCGCCGGCACAGAGACGGTGGCGGGCAGCGCCTCGTGGGCCGTGCACCTCCTCTCACGACACCCAGAGATGCAGACGCGGCTGCGCGACGAGGTCCGTGCCGCCATCCCGGATCCGAACATGCCCCAGCAACAGGCCAAGTTGCGGGCGTTGTCCTATCTCGGAGCTGTGGTACAGGAGGTGCTGCGGTACCACTCCATCAACACGCTATTGTGGCGCAAGTGCGTCGATCCGATGGCATCTGAGATTTGCGGCGTCCACATCCCCAAAGGCACCGTCGTTGTCTTTTCACCTTGGGCTATGAACCGCGATCCCAAGAGCTGGGGACCCGATGCTCGCACCTTTAACCCGGATCGTTGGTTAGTCCCCGCGGACCAGCGAGAGAAGCACCGGCGCCACCCGTGCTCATTCCTGACCTTCGGGTCCGGCCCGCGCCGATGCCCGGGCGAGCCCTACGCTCGCGATGAGTTGCTGTGTCTAATCGCCAGCCTGGTCGGACGCTACCACTTCTCGCCGCTCCGACCAGAGGCGGAGTCAGACGAGGGTCAGGAGATTGGGGACGATTTTGCGCTGACGCTTTTCAAGATTTACGAGGGTTGGAGGTTGAACGTGACGAGGATTCCCGGGTGGTAATTTCCAAAAGAAACGAATCTGAAAACAAACAGCGATTGTTACTCATATTTGTGGGCTCTGTTTCATGGAGCTCAAGCTTCTAGACTTGAAGTTGAGTTTCTTACATACATGTACGATTTGGGCAAACTCCGGCGCTTCTCTTTTGTGTCAATCATTGTTTCCCTGTTTATTCAACAGTTTCATGTCAGGAATAGTCCGTTTCTTTCCATTGTTATTTTTGTGCGAGGCGCTGAGTGTGGCAGCTAGTTTCCATAACTTCTACACGGCAAACTAATGAAGGGATATCCCTGGTATATCCACGCAGGAGACAGTTTATCGCGGGGTTGACTGACAAATATAGAATCTTTCTGTTGTACAAACTTTCATATATGTACATGTGCGTAGGACAGGGTAAATGTTGCAGGGAGACACATCTGGGGAAGCCGTACTTGTTAAATGGAATATGTCGAGATCACACGTAGGGAAATATTTTGATCTCGCTTTAGGTTTCGGGAGGCTCATCTGCTTTTTCTTGTTGTTAATTTTAGAAAGCTCCCTGTTTCCGTGAAACGTCGATTGCCGCTGGGTTTCCATATGGAGCAAGGGCTAGGTAGGGGATGAAACCCCATTTATCGTGACCAAAGGTGGGCCAGATGATCCCAACACCAACTCGATCCTACAATTTAACTGCCTACCTGGGTAAGGTAAGTACTTACATTACCCATCTACATACATGTGGACTAACCACGGGTATGTTTTATTGGAATGTTGTTCTGAGCTTCCAGAATGATTTCCTCTTATAGTGCTTCCCTCCCAATTTGTATTTCTCAGTTATTGATCATTTGGCCGAACTTTAATGGTGAGAATCAGGCAATACTTGCCGCAAACTCTTGAGTTGTTGCCACCATACCTGGCAATGCTACGATTTGTGGGATGTTAAAGAGGGCAATGCAATGATTATATGGTACAAAAAAATTAAAGTAATAAGCCGAAACGATTAACCCTAGATATATCATGCGCAACCTGATTCCCAAAATAGTTTCTGATGCAGTACATAAACCACCAGAGTGCTCATGTTTGGTAGGAGTATTTTCCAAGCTTTTTCACATCATCAAACATCACGTTTTATAAATCATTATCTTTTTCTTAAAATTGCGTACGTTCGCCGGGCCGACGATTTCATTTCTCTCGTCGAGGCACGATTATCACATCATCAGCTACCTTTATCTACAAAATCTCGCATCGATACCATACACTTTGGCAATATGAAGTTCTCCGCCGCGATCCTCATCACATTCCTTGCTGCTGTCAGCACAGCTTTGCCACAAGGAGACAGTATCGATAAGAGTCCCTCAGCCGTGGACCGACGGGATAAGAAACCGGCAGCCGCAGCCAAAGGCTTCAAGTGCCGTATCAACGAAGGGACAGGTGTTTGCAGCGGCGTCGACACCTGCACCGTCAAGGGTGGCGACGGAAAGGTGATCGGAGTCGACCGATCTAATGACTGTACCGCGAAGAGGTTCCCCATAACCTAACTCAAGACGGGGAATTGGGAATGTCGACAGATTCAAGTCTGGGCAAGGAAGCTTGAGTATTATTTTATACTTGTATATAAATGGAATATTACTCGGAGCTTTAGGTTCTACCTTCTTATCTTTCCGTATGCTGCGGCATCCTACAAGAGCACCTCAGTGATCCAGTGAAGCCAATCTTACATTAGTGTTGCTTTGTCCCAGGTGTACGCGACAATCTGGGTTATCAAAGTCAAACAGATGCAAACTCTTCTATCGAAAACATTCACCGGGCGCGAGAGGCTCACTACGCAAGGTTGTGTTTTAATATCAGAATATCCTCACCCATACTAATTGGCGTACAAAGATTGCATCTCGCGCATTTTTGCGGGGAGCGAGTTCGAAAGCACTAATGTCGTAACTTGCCAAGCTATAAATAGGAAATAGAGTCCACGACACAGTTCAGTGCGTTATGATGTTACACATAGTTGCATAAAATCTCGAGAGGAAAGAAAAAGAGAAAAAAAAAACACCTAGCGTTTTTTTGTTTCACCAGACGTGATTTCTCGGCCAACATAGACTCTGTGGTCTCGATCCCCAACCACAACCTCTTTGGTGTAATCGCTCAACGACTTGTACTCAAGATCCGGGTATAGCGTCTTGCCGTCCAGATAACTGGGGGATTAGGCACGGTCGGGCGCGTTATCTCCCCTCACCGTACAACTATACATATACTGGGCCATGGCAAGGTCTAAAGTTGTCTTTGGGCTAGTCGGGTCTGCGGCCAAGGAGCTTTGCAGCTCCGCGAGACGGGCCTCAAGTCCGGAAAATCGAAATAGAATGCCATGGCACTTCCTTTCCTGCCGCGGGCTTGAACTCGGCCCAAATATTCGTTTGTCAGGTTACCTCGCCGTATGTGAACACGGAGCGATTGAGCGTCCGCGGATCCGTTACAATGAGGTTTTATCTTGATAATACAAAGGCTCGTCCAATTATACGGCTGAATGAGACCTTTTCCTTGCAAAACTACCTGCAACGCTATTTGCACAACTCCATTGCACAACTCCAGCATGATACGGGAGTAGTCATCTTGGTCAAGTGGCTTTAAACCCTCAAGAGGGCATGGGTAACATTGCTGAAAAGTCGGTCCCGGTCTTTGTGCCAGCAAGGGACGGCGCATGCCCAGAGCTAGTTCTATGTCTCGCCTCACTGCCAAAGGGCGGCCTGCAGATGTTAACCTTCGGTCAAGAGCCTGTTACCGAGTACAACAGAGTCCTCCGGTCCGCATGAGGCTATATCATTGACCGAAGATCGAATCGACGTTTTCGTGTGGGCCAAGGCCGATGGTGCGCTGCTGCACAGGACCTTGTCGTTCGATAGCGATTCGGTTGCCAACCACAGCCAGTGGGCAGTGGTGGCTACCGGCATAACTGGGCCACCGTCGGCGGTCAGCGATGCCAAGGGCAGGATGTATGTCTTTGCCAACTCTTCCAAGCCGCTCCAGGTGGTATGGGGAACGTGGGAAGAAGGTAAAGGGTGGCAGCAGCCAGTTCTGGTAATTAGCAGCCGCCTCGATGACCCATCCATACAAAACACAAGATGGTAACGTCTAACTTACCAGTCTACTTGGCGACAAATTGAGTCACTAGATGCAGCAGAAGAATGTAACCTAAAAACGTAATTCTTAAAACAACGCCTATCAACTATACATGCAATCATAACAAAAGACTACCTCTGATCGTGTTTCATAATCGGCAGCATGGGCCACTCATCACTATCCGACCTCACAGAATTGACCGCATCGCCACCCTTGCCCAACCTCCCACTCCTCGACGCCGCCCGAATCCTCGACGAAACGGAAAGCTCAATCTCGGAGGTGACATGGACATTGTCCTTTGGCGGCGGGGTAGGCGCCGTGTCGGCCCTGCGCAGCGTGGACAGCTTGCTCCCGTTCCCTTCCTCCACGTCCTCGATGCGCTGCCGCCACCTCTTGGGCACGAGGGTCTCGCGCATGTACCGCCTCAGCGGGGTCGTGGTGCCAAAGATGATGAAGATGAACAGGCCCGGCGTGACGCCCGGCATGAAGAAGATCCAGTCAGCGCTGGCACGCTCGGGCGACATATCGGGCTCCGCAGATGCCAGGTCGGCGTTGGCGTTGGTGACGGCCATGATCTGGAACAGGGTGTTTGTGACCTCGAAGATGCTGAGGGCCACGAAGCCGATGGTGAAGCGGAGCATCAGCCAGCGGTCCCAGATGCCCTGGCGCTTTTTGCGGGGCGCGTTGCTGGTGACGGTGGTGGTGGTGGTGGCCTTGGGGTCGCGGGTTGCCGGGCGGTGGCCGCTCTCGAGGGTGGATTCGACGCCTGTGCCGGTGCCGGTGCCGTACGTGCCGGTGTTGCTGTCCTCCCCCCAGTGGAGGAACTTGCGTTTCGAGTTGACGTATCGGGTAAAGATGAGCAACATGAGGATGCAGCCGAATAGGAGGCTCAACATGACTGTGCGGGTGGTTGTTGTTAGCGCACTGTTGCATTCAGCGTGTCACGTGGTCACCTTGGAGGATGCCAAACTTACGGGGCAGGTCAGCCAGCAAAATGAAGACGACAAAATTCTCCTGCACCTGAGGGATGCGAAGGAGAAGAATGGTGGTGAGGGGGAAGAGCACGGCAAAGATCTTGCCGCCGCGGTTGATCACGTTGAAAACATTCTTCCATTTTGAACGGGTGTTGGAGGTTTGCGCGAGGTAGCCGGCCCTGGGTTACATTAGTAAAACTGCACATGTAGGTATGGATCTATTTGGCAACTTCCACATACCAAAACATAACTAAATCAGGGATCACTATTAGCAAAGTTCACGTCAAAATCGAAGAAAATCTTTGAAAAGCTTACCAGCCATTGCTTCCACATTATAACAGTAATATTCTATGCGGATATAGGTCCAGGTCAATTACTTTCGTCCTCAAAGATAGAAGATTGGCGGGCCAAACTCACGGACGTAGTACAAGACCAAACTTAGGCCCACTGAGCCGTTGGCAATAGCGATCTCGGGGTTGCCTGGATGAAGCTTGCGGTTCTCGAATTGCTCCGTGACGAGAGCTCGGTAGCGCAAAACGTCGTGTGCTTGCTGGGCCAAGGATGCCAAAATGCTGAGGGTAGCAAAATAGGCAAGCATGGCCACATCTACAGTTCATTGCAGGGAGGGTTATTAGTCTTGTCGTGAGAGCTGGATCAGGATTGCACCATAGGGAGCTGCGGTCGGATAGCTTACAGCTCGTCCTCTCCTGATGCGTCCATGTGAGCCAGATCATCATGGAGCTGGCGATGAGGCAGATGCTGCAGTAGATCATGACGCCGGCAACGGTGCCCTCGGCGCCGGCCGGTACCTGTGACGCCATCGCGGCTGTTGGTGACCCCAGTTGCTGACTGACTGATAGGGTGTTATTGCTTTCTGGCCATGGAGATCGACGTGTGATTTTGCTTCTTTGACACTCTTTGGCGAACTTGCTTATTGAAGTCAAGAAGAAAAGAAATGCTTCTTTAAAAGATGGGCCCTGGTAGCAGTTTTTCGATGTACTGCGACCACATGTAGTTTTACGATGGATCGACTTTGCTCGTGCGCAGCTGTGGAACCCTGAGCCCTCTTTCCCAAGAATAAACAACCCGAGCCCTCGGCTTGATCCGTACGGAGCCTGATGGGGGTCGCTAGAGCACCTAGTACGAAGTATGATGGTATACTTGGTACGTTGAGGACGATTCAGCTCAGGGGGGAATGGATACTTGGGTTCGATCCGCAGGGTCACCCCAGCGAGGGAGGTGGACGAATGCCTGGGACGACAAACGAACGGAGGAAAAAAGAGGCGCAATCAACTCAAAACATCGTCAAAAATTCTGCAAATAGGTCGCGGCTCCAAGCTTCAAGCTGCCGAGGCCATCTATTTATCTAATGGCTGCATACTTGCATTGATGCGTGTTTGTGTCGCCTCGGCACCCGGCTGCAAGGGGCAGGTAGGCACTAACTTCATACACCCTCTTTTTTTTGAGAGAGAGAGAGAGCGAGAGAGATTCCAGCCACCATATCTTTATCTCTCTATCTCACGTTGTGTGCGTGTGCTGTGTGTGCTGTGTTGTGTGAGCGGGGGGCCCAGCTGCAATAAATTGAAGGGTTCCATGGAATAAAGATTCGGTACCAGCTTGGTGGTCACTGATCTGGGCACCATAGCTTCTTAGCTCCCCCCATGCTAGGTATAGCAACTTTGCCTCTAATGGTGATGGTGTCGAATTGCTTGGGTCAAGACCGTCAAGTTGGGAGACGTGGTGTGGGTGGAGAGTCTGTGCGCAAGCAGCATCAACCGGTCCCCCTGTTTTATCTCCTTCCTAATATAGATGCTAGCGCCAACAACTGGGCGATTTTACGTTGTATCGGAAAAACCTGCAATGCGACAAACCCCTCAAACCGCTGCAACTTGTGGGCGAAAACATGATTATAGTCTGCAACCACTCACACTTGCCTCGAGACACGTGCTTGAAGGAAAAGCTTGCGCACCACTGACCCAGTACGAAGGTAATTTAAGATGCAGAAACCCCATGCAAAAGGACTTGATGCTCCGACAAGACAACAAAACTAGAACTAGGCATTATTCGCAGGTGCACCAGCCCCATAGATTATGTACGTCGTACGGAGAACCTGCCCTTGGACGCCTACGAAGAACTTTGTACCCCTCGCAGGCTTTACTTCATACGGAAGTTACAGCCCGAAAACAAGGCCGGGCCACTCGCTTAACAATCTTGGTTACCTCCATTCGAAAATGCCCCCCACTGAAGGCATCACACTGTGCCTACCAAAAAGCATCTGTCCCTTGACCCTGAACGTAGCTACCTTTTGGGACTAGATCGGTGGGAGGACCACTCCAGGGGCCGATTGGGAAGCCTGCGACGTGTTTCAAGCAGCATTGCGGGAGGCAAACGTGTGATGATATCCACCTTGCCACCACTGCCCGACACGACAGGCTCCCGTTTGGCGCATTTGGCACATTTGGCGCATTTGGCGCCTGCGTTATCACCCGAACTCGTCCCGATTCTCTACTGCTTAACCCGCATGTACATGGGCAAAAAAAAGGTTCGATTGACAGTTCATGCAAAATCTTCGTCGGATGTCGGAGCCGATTTGGGATGTTTCCTCTTGAAGAAGTTGCTTTGTCAATCACGGCAACCAAAAACCAACTACTACCGGTATTGCATTCAGGTAAGCAAGGAGGCCAGGGCATTGGAACATACCTAATTAGTTGTATAAAAATTACCAACAAATTAATGATTATTACATCCATCGTCAAAGCCATTATTGTCGTAATTAATCCTTCCCAAAATTGTCCCAGACAATGAAAACTCGTAAAACCAGCTCACACAAAAAGAAAAAAAAGAAAAGCCCAATGCGATCTAATACCTATGCGACCATCGATGCAATCCAAGCGGCGGCATCCTTGGCGTCAATCTGGTAGTTCTTGTGTGGATCGTTGGGAATAATGCCACCAGTGCAAATGCTGTCGCCGTCATGGCAGATGACCTTCCACTTGGAGGCAGGAATGTTGGCCAAGGTGCGCTTTTGGAACGGGTCACCAAGGGTGAGGACTGCAGGGATAGAGAAAAAAAGTCAGAAAAAAAATAAGCCCAAGGTTGACATGGGGGCTTTCCCACGAGGGACCCCAAAGGTCAAACTTACCAGCCGAGACCTTGCCAGCGACATCCGCGGACAAGAGGCCTGCGGCCCGGTGGACGACCTGGGCACCCTGGCTGTAGCCTGAGAGGACGATTTTGGTGTTGGGGCACTTTGATGCTGCCTGTGGGAATGCATTGAAAACATTGTGTAAGCGACGATTTGACTTTTTTCTCTCCTTTTTTCTTTCTTCTTTTTTGTCCTCTGGTATCCTCTTTTCCCCGTCACGTCTGTAGTGGAAACTTACGGTTGCTGCGTCGGCCGCCATGACCTTGCCCCCGTTGGGGTCTCCGCCCAGCAGGAAGCCCAAAATGTTGGCCGCGTACGTGACGCCCTGGACCGCCAGCCTGTCGGTACCAACGATGGCGGAGAGGGCGTTGAAGATGAGTGGTCCGACCGCTGCTGGGTCGCCGACCTGATGGAGAGAGTAGAGAACGTTGTCAGCGTCTGGGCACAAAGCAACGACTAGAGGCTAATCCAGGGAGAGAAAAAAAAGAAAAGAAAAACAAAATCAATTCTTACATTTCCGTCCTGAGTGGTTCCGCGAGCGTAGATAACGGTTATGTCCCGGCAAGGCGTGCCGTCCGTCAGCTGGTTGTAGGTATCGCCCCCATATTGACGGGCTTCAAGGATGGCAGTGGGAGCCGCCACCACCGTCGACACGACGGCGGCAAGGGTGGCCAAAGTCACGGAAACCTTCATTTTTGCCGATTAAAGGGAGCTGCGTATTAAAGTCGGATGATGTCGACGACTCAGAGGAAGAACCAGGTGCAGCACAGGTCTGAGGAACTGACTTGATAGTGGACACACAGCATCACGACTTTTCGAGATCCAGGAGAAGAAGCAAATGCTGGACTCTTATATATTCACTTTCCCTTCCCAACAAAACGAAATGCTGCGACGAATGTATTACCACAATCGCTTCCACCTGCAATAACAGGAAGCTCTCAAGGCCCGCAATGTTACTCTTGTTAATGCAGTGGCGCAGGGCACGGCCAGGCCCCGAGTACCCCATCTTCGTGGTAGATCAAGCGAGACCGATTAATTAGCCAAGATATTCAATAGTCTGGCAAGTCTGGGTATTGATGGAGACGAAAAAAAGGGGCTAAATCTGGGGACAACCCTGGAATGGGAGCATTGGCCCCAGTCATAGGACGAAGAGCTATCACGTGGATCGCCGTCTGAGCGCCTTTCAAGCAATTGAGCACGGTCGCCAGTCTGTTCTTTGCCGGTAGTCTCGATCTGCTCCTTCTCGAACGCGTTAGGTCTTTCGCGAAAACGCGTCAAATCTCCATGACGTTTTATTTTTAGTATTGAATTTCATTAGCTTTTGCTTAGCTTTGCTGCACCAAGGTAAAAAAAGAAAAAGACACAAAAAAAAGTAAATGGAAAAACGGCAGCTGGAATACTTCGTAGGTTCAGCTTGGTTGCAATTGCTGTGATAAGCTGTCGCAAAGGGCGCTAAATCTGATAAAACAGCCAAGATTTTGGGAACGAGAGAAAATAACGTTTATCCATTAATAATCACGTGATTGAATCTGCGGGAGTCCTGCGCGTTCCCCCCCATCGGCAGATCCTACCTAGCTCACGTCGCAATCATTGAACGATCAGCACTGGTTTGTGGGCAACATCACAACCAAACTGTCGCCTTGGCACATATGTTTTTACTTTAAACTTATTCCCATTAACCAACTGAACATGGGACAGGGTCTTGAGCCTTTTTTTCTGTCCTCCTTAAAGTAGAGCAATTTAAGTAAAATGGCAGGCATCAAGCGCTTGCGACTCGTGGTTGTCGCAACGGTCATCTTGGTCGCGGTTTTTTGGCTCGTGCAGCGCGGTGATGACGACCAGATTCGGCCCGCCCCGCTTCCCAACCCCAACCCAAAATTGAATCACGGGAGCGCCGGCAGCAGCAAGCACACCAGTGGTGACGCGTCATCCAACCACGACGGAGCTCACAGAGGGGGAGCTCTGGCCAAGCCTCCACTCCAGGAACCGTCATCATCCAGCAGCAGCACGCCGCTGACCCCGACTCGGCTGCGAGAACTTCCAAACGCCCGAGTCGTCAAAGATGCACACACACTGCCTACCGCAGACGATTTTGTGTCGCACCTCTGGGCGGTCACGAAATTGCCCGGGTTGGGTTTGAGGGAGGCCAAGCAGGCTTGCACTTGGAAGCCCGACGAAAAGGTCAACTTTCAATTCGACCATGCAGAGGACTGGGTCAAGGCCGATCGGCCCGATGCCGAAATCGAGGCTCGCAGGGCCGAGTGGCACGCCTTTGTCCGCGAGGGCATGATATCCTATTCTGCGGTGGCCGATCGCTTCACCAACCGTCGGGGTCTGGTCATTCTGGCAGGCAACCAGGACACTGTATCCCGCGTCGGCGTGATACTGCGCGCCCTGCAAAAGCTGGGAAGCAGGGTCGCCATCGAAATCCACTACTTTGGTGATGAGATGTCCGAGCATGACAGGATGACCCTGTCCTCGGTCTGGCCCAGGATGTTCTTCAACGACCTGTCTGGATCGCACAACATCATTACACCAAAGAAAGACGGCCTCTACATCAACTATCAGCTCAAGACGGCAGCACTCGTCAACTCGCGATTCGCCGAGCCGCTTCTCCTCGACTCTGACAACATCCCACTGATAGACCCGGATACGCTCTACGACTCCGAGGTCTATCGAGAGTACGGGACCGTGTTCTGGCCCGACATTGCTCGAACCTGGCCTCAGAACCCAGCTTGGGCCATCACCAACACCAAGTGCCGGATGGACGAGTATGAGCAAGAGAGCGGGCAGCTGCTGGTCGACAAGACGCGTTTCTGGTACCATCTGCAGCTGGCGGCGTGGTGGAACAACCAGCACGGCGACTACTACAACAAGTTCCTGCTGGGCGACAAGGACATGTTCCGGTTCGCGTGGCATGCCCTCAAAACCGAGTACGGGAAGCCCAAGAAGTGGCTCGCAAGTGTGGGCACGGAGAACGATGGCTTCTACTGCGGCCACTCATTCGCCCAACACCACCCCGACGACCATAGGGTTGCCTTCATCCACGGCGGTCTGGTCAAGACGGTGAGCCTGGAGGTGATGCGCTGGAACAAGGAGGTCAAGGGCGGTTATTTCCGGCACTACAAGCGCGCGCCGTCGGACGAGGATCCGTCGGTCAACGTCCACGTCGGCATCAAGTTCGACTCGGCCACGTACAAACCCGACCATCTACCCGACTTTCATCCAGCCATGTGCACAGACTTATACGACGTGAAGGCACGGGATCTCAACGAGTTGGTTCCAATGTGGGAAAGGACCATGGATGAAATTTATGGATATTGGCAATTGGGACCCGACAAGGCCCACAGCGGGAACGGCTTCGGGGGGACCGACTATTAGTTCTAGACTAGATAGGTATTTATCATCAGTTAGGGGCCTCTCCTGACTAGAGATGAGTGGATGCAAAATGGTGGCTCCACAACAAAAAAATAAGCTCAACAAAAACATACAACACCGAGGATTCCCCAGTGGTCACCCACCTGAGTACTAGTTCGGCCCTCACTGGTTTGACTAGGGGAGAGCGGACGGGATCCCGTATATTCCAGTGGGTATGGTCGTATGTGGTTGCAATTTGTAGGTGGTAAATACAAGTAGTAAAATGTTTTCAGAGTAAGGTAGATAGATTGACAGGAGGTTTACAACTCTCTGTATTGTATGTACATCAAGCCTACCAAAAGAGACAAATTTTCGCACGAATATCAAAACTTGGAAACTTGGAAGAACGCATCATTCATCGCCACACCTACCTTCATACCAGCCCCAATCTGAATGTACCGGCTGCATGCAATATTGCAGTGAAGGCTTCAGGGCGGTTTCAGCGCTGATAGGAACACAAAGTCTGCATCGTCGCAAGCTTGCGGGACTTTATGAGTGTTCCGGAAACCTGCCCAAGCCCATTTCGGCCTCAACTGCATTCCATTTAACTTGGGATTGTACATAGGTAGTTTGCCCAGATCTAGAGACAATTCCCTGAATACTTCAGATCGACGAGCCTGTTTCACGACACAGATGCCCCGAGGCACACAGAGACCAGGCATATGCAATTTGCATTGTATCAAGATATCAAAGCTAGCCCAGCTTGGTATTCTCTTATCTATCTACCGAAAGACAGAGTTTATCAAAATAATTATCCTACCCATTATCTATCCGAGAGCATTTGCTGTGGATATGAAAAGGGGTGCCTCGGCGAAAAATTGTTGATCTTTACGAGGACAACAACACCCTTCGTGCTTCACACAATATTCAACGAGCCTTTTTGCTGACCAACTGGCAAGTATCATGTTTGTGGGGTCAAAGCTGAAGCGATGCGTTCAGCCGGGGTAAGTACGGCCCTGTGTTAAATCCTTCCGTATGGCGGGGACTGTGAACCCGAGAATGGATCATCTGGTCGGGACGTGCACCATGAGCTGGGAGGTGTCGGACTGTCGTAAATGAGGAGTCGAGGGCTTATGGGGACCAGGGGTCGTGGGTGGTGGATGGGAGTGTCATATCGACGTTCGTCGGGGCGAATGGTACTCCAGGCCCCGGCATTCTAGTTTAGTCTGAGAGCCTCCCCCATAATATTGGTAGTGCTCCTCGCTAAGAAATTGCCGACTCGTGTGTTATAGTTCAAGTTTGGGTAGTCTAGTTTAGTTTTACGTTTAATCACATGGACCGGGAGTTTGGAGGTGGCAACGTGGGTTCTATGTATGCTCCACCGGTTCAATATCTAAGCTGAGCCGTTGTCAGCGCCAGCGGATCTGATATAGACTTGGTAGGCGCCTGGTTTGAATATAATTGAAGATCCTAATGAAGAAACCATTACTATCATTGTTTATCTGTACACAATCCGCTTGGCATATTTAAGATGTATTACATCGCACTTCCAAACACATATATATATTTTCTCCATATCTGAACATAAAATCGTTCATCAATAACACTATCTGAAGCTTTTCATCCAGTTGCGGTTCATTTTCATCTTTTCCCCCATATTAGGATGCGTTCACTTATTATGGCCTTTTGGCTATTTCTTTGTATCGACGCAGCCCTTATATTTTTGGATGCTCGATTTGGTCTTTCCGTCGGCACGAAGTGTCTAAACAGCCTGTCTGGCTCTTGCTGTTCGAAATACGGGTAGTGGTAAGTGAAAAAAAAACAAAAACTGGACTGGAAAAAAACATGGTTCGTTTTCCGCTGATATTTCCCAAATTGATGCCAAGCTTCTGGCGGCTCTTCGACAGACTACTGTGGAACTGGCTGTCAAGACGCATGGGATCCTGCAGCAAAGCAGCCACCACGACGTCGAGATCCACGACTTTGCCAACGTTGTCACCTTCGCAACCGATTTCTAAAAGTGTAATGTGTGGTTCTAGCTTTACGGGGGGCAGACATGGCTGGGGACTGGGGAGTAGATGGGGGTGACTGCTGCAGCAAATACCACTACGTGAGTCTCGTTGTCCTACTTTTCGTTGTTTCTGTGATCGATAGTCCAACCCTATATTGTATTGCCCATCTGTCTATTATCAAAATCTCACAATATTTCGGTTTAATCAGTGTGCAACCGCATGGGACCATTACGCCCCTCAATCTTGCCAGGCGAAATAGGGTCGGTCCGGTACGGCGCCTTCCAGGAGTCGATCTTCAACGACGACGAGCCGGACCGCGACTTCAAGCAGCACCAGCAGCACTCCCCCAGCCAGCTCAACAAAAACCACGCCTAACCAGCAAAACCCCAACCGTTGACACCTAGGCGCGCCCTAACCGAGCCATGTCCTCGCCCCCCTCGCCTCCGTCTCCGTCTTTAAATTTAACGACGATTGCGCGCTGGTCAACAAGAACGACGGCAGAGTCGCCAACCACCCGGGAGGGGCAATCGATAACGTGATCTCTTCGCCTCACCCCAAGAAATCTCGGCCAACGACATAGTACCCGGCAGGGGCGACCTATACCCCGAGCTTGTGTGCGTTTTCGAAATGGCCGACACACTGTCCGTCTGCGGACATTAATCTCTGCGGAGTAGCTGCGGGGTGCTGAACGGTTCTCAACGGGCGAAAGTGCTCCCTGGATATCGATTTTCCGAGGGACTAACTTTCACTGAACCACATCGTTACGTTTAGACGAGCCAACATCAACTTTAAACCGGTTGACCTGGGTCACCTGTTGAGTGGTCCAAACAATTCTATACCTGTAAGCGCGGAGGACAAGGCGAGGCTGCATAGGTATACATTCCATTTTATCCCGCGCTGACCTAAACATGGCGCGGGAGCTAGCATTTCAGGTTGCAGTTCCAGGGATCTAGCGCATAGGCTGGGCATATCTTGTAAGACTCTAACAATGTTTTACGGAAGAGGGCATCAAGATGATTATAGTTTTATTATATTTAAATAGTAAACCAACTGTAAAAGGTTATCAGAAACTACAGCCACCTCGTATTTGCGTGTCTATTTTGCTTTGGGCGGCTGAGCCGGTTGACAAGTGGAGCCGAAGGCTCCTCCGATATTCGCAAAGCAAAAGGTGTAGCTATTGGCGCTCTGGTCGTAAGCGTAATTGAGACTGACTTTGCCTGCTACTTGAACCTATTGTGGAAGGAGATTACAGTCAGCTCAGATCGCCTGAACGGGGCCCAGCGTCTTCAAGCTCTTGAACGTTTTGACCGTAGAGTCAAATTCATAGATCTATAGGACATGCAATAAAAGCGGAAATGGGCAAAGACTTACAGCGTAAAGAGGGTTTTGGTTCGTGACACAATTGCCAGAAGCCAAAGTGGCCGCGTGGGCTTCTCTTAGATTGCCCAAGGGTCCCGAGGGTCCCACCATAGCCGCCATGATCTGGTCTTTGGTGATGCTGGTACCGTCGGTGCATGTAATGCCGCCGTCAGTGAAACCCGGGGTGGTAGGGGGTGCTTGGGCAGATGCGACAGCGGCAAGGCCTAGGATGAGGACGTTCTTGGCGAACATTTCGTAGTTTGAATGTGGTATTTCTTTGTGAAGAACGAGAAGGAAATCGATAAGTAAATGGGCAGACGGCAAGGGATTAGTAAGAATCTGTAATCCAGTAGTCGACTCGTTCGATTGTGTCAGAGGTGAAGACGAATAGACTTCTGGAAAATCATATTCTGTGGGAAGCTCTTTTATAATATGTTCGAATTAAAATTCAATGCAGTTTATTTATAAATTACGAGAAGACGATTGGCGAAGCACGCGTTGTTGCAAGGTCAGGCACTGCAAGAGAAAATAACGTAAATGTTTTAACTCGGTACTTAGGTGAGGGCCTGCCTACCTTACCTTAGACAGGCACCTAAGAGAAATTGTACCTGGTAACGGCAATACCGGTAGCAGCTTGCATAACCCCCGGCTAGCGTAGCTTTTAATACTGTGGCATTGATACGTGGAAAGAAACAGGACTATTCTTAAATATGCTAAATCGAAATAGGATAAATCCCCTCAACTAAATTTACATTTGGCACAAAACTTTGCCCCCAGGACCCATGCTCACATCGTTTGGCTGTTGCCCTAATCAGTCAGTCAAAGCAAGTTTCAAGCCATTGCAAGCTGTGAACACAAGCAAGTAAAACCGACCTGGAATACCCCGGCAAGAAGACTGCGCGTCGCATCAACGTTCAGCCCCCAAATTCCCACAGGTTCTGGGTCATGTCAATTACCGGGTCTCCGACTCAGACGCGCAAGGTAGACTACTCTGATGGCACGTGGAGATTTGACTGCAAAAGAAAAGCGGCCGTCTCCATTGCTGTGCGAAGCGGCGAAGTAGTGGCTTCTAATCGGGAAGACCGATATGACGGAGGTCCGACACGTGAGGGCAAAGATTGGCGGTCCTGGTGTACGTTGGTGGGCATAGAGTACTTGCTATGCGAGTTGTGGACAGCTCAAAGCTTGGTGACGGTTGTCATTGTTGGTAATCATGCCGTCATGCCGATCAGTCGAGACTCAACTGTCGTAAAAGCCAACCAGTTCCGTAGCCCTTTACTAACCAGCCCTCTCACTCCCCTCAGGAGCTGAGCTGGGAGGACGGTGGTATTTAAATAAAACAAAACAAAATAAACCAGGGTGATGAAATCATGTACGCTGCAGGGCCATTCGGCCTGTAGTTAGCATATACTTAGTTAGTTACGAAGGAATGCTCAACTTGTGAAGTTGATAAGACAGGCATGAGCTTATGATGAAACTCGTCGATTGTATATCAAAGGTCGGAGCAAGTTAACCAAGAAGTCTTTGCATGTATATAAAGTGAAACTGATAAATCTAGCCCTAGAAATTGTAAAGGCAAGTCTCATGGAACAATGCTCTGAATGCATTCCTATCGATTTGTGAATGAAATAGAGTTTTTTCGTTATACTCAGAGCCTCGACAGCTAAAAGCTAAAAGCTTTAAGAACAATATGTGGTTATTTCCGACCATCAAGGCGTCAAGCCAGCACAGCGTAGACCACACACAGTTCGAATAAATGTCGGTAAATATATACATGCAACCTAAAGCCATGCCCGGGTGCTGCCATGTACCCCTTGCACGGCAGATTAATTATATTGTTAGCAGCCTTAACTGTGATAGCGTACTCGATCACATCATAAAACAGGCTTTTCCGGCGGAGAATCCTTAACCATGCTAAAAATAGGGGTTTGAATTAAAATTTGGTATAACGTGGATGTACATGACCCGGATCAGGACATGACCCGGATCACTTTTCAAAACGCGTTTATTTCCAACCTGAATTACAACGCCAGCGTTGCTTATTTGACCTCAATGCAATCGGAACTATATACATCAAACATTTCTTCATCCTCCTGACAGGTGCGCGAATTATGTCCGGTGTTACCGCAGTTGCTACAGCGCCGTTTGGTGGCATGTTGCGCATTATTTCCTTCCCCATTTTCACCTTCTTGCTCCTGTATCGAACCATTATCGTTCTTCAATTGCAACAAATTTTGAATCTCTTGTACCGTAGATGATCCTCCTTCGCGGACACGTGTTTTTTTGGCCCTGCGTCGCTTGCTAAGCGCTTCGTTGGCCTTCCGAAGGCTGTGGTTCTCTGCTTCAAGAAGTGTAGTTCGATGAGCAATTGACTCTAATCCTTTTGCCAACTGCTTTACAGCTTCAAAAATTGGTGTAGGAGAGCTATTTTGGTGACGGCCAATTCGAGTTTTAACAAGCGTTGATTGACAAATAGCTTCTGTCGGGTTATGCGGCGTTTGAGAAACCCAAGATTCGGTGGTGGGAAAAGTAGGCTCTTTGGGTGAAGGCGTCCGTAATTTAACATCCAGTTTAGATATAACCGTTTCCGGGTTATGGGGAATAATTCCAGCTCCTCGAAAGCCCCCAGCTATATTTTCTTTTGTTATAGACTTTTTGTAGGCCGCTGCAAAAGCCAAAAAGAAGTCGACTTTGCCGATGTTAGTGATGTGGGCCCGGATAAAATCGTTGATTTCTTGACCGTACGCCCGCTTTAAAGCACTAAACACTCCGACGTCAAGTGGTTGGGTAAGGTGAGATGAATGAGCAGGCAGGCAAAGCGGAATAATATTGTGATCTTTGCAATAGCTTTCGAATTCTGGCGATTGGTGGCTAGCATGCCCATCGAGTACCAACATCCGATATGCGCCTTTTGTCCGCGATTTTGTATGATGATCGAAATGCCGAACCCAATCCAGGCCTGTTTCGTTATCTGTCCATCCATTGGAAGTAGTTTTTATACGCCAAAATGCGGGAAGACCGCCCTCTGTATACCAATTCGCGAGATGGTGGACGCCTTTAACGATGAGATATGGGGGCACATCGTAGCCGTCGCCACTAATACAGCAGATTGCAGTCGCCCATTCTCGATTGCCAGGCTGTACTTTTTTGCTTCTTCCGCGTCTTTCGGACCCGGTTACAACCATATGGCCGCAAATTTGACCCATCATAAAACCGGTTTCGTCGAAATTGTAAATGTCGCAGTCCTGGATGCCGTATTTGGCCTTTATATTGGCCACCAAACGAAACCACGCGTTTAACGCGTCAGAATTTTCGCAAAGAGCCCTTTGGAAATCATAGGCGCGAGAAAAACGCGTTTTTAGTTCTATGCGTCGTTGGATGAAGCGACTTGCCCAGCGAGTCCCGACTGGTCGCGCGTTCCGCGCAACGAGAATATGGTCGGCCATCGCGGCCACGTCAGCAATCTGGGGCGGAAATCCTCGGGAATCCAGGTCCAATATATATCGGACAATCACTTCCTCTTCGCTTTGCGTTAAAAGTTGATTGCCTGGCCGACGGTCGGCCAAAGAAGCGCGACCGTTCATTCGGGCGTGTAACGTAGAAAACGGTACATTATACCGTTTCGCCGCCGCTCGAATGCTAATTTTTGTAGCCGATCGAAGGTCTTTCAGCGCAAGATTGATTTGGGATTCACGGTTTGGCGATTCCATTGTTGGTGGTGGAAAAAACACGTGTCGAAATGAAAAGATGGTCAATGTCGGAAAAATGATCCGGGTCATGTCCTGATCCGGGTCATGTACATCCACGTTATACCNATTGGTGTAGGAGAGCTATTTTGGTGACGGCCAATTCGAGTTTTAACAAGCGTTGATTGACAAATAGCTTCTGTCGGGTTATGCGGCGTTTGAGAAACCCAAGATTCGGTGGTGGGAAAAGTAGGCTCTTTGGGTGAAGGCGTCCGTAATTTAACATCCAGTTTAGATATAACCGTTTCCGGGTTATGGGGAATAATTCCAGCTCCTCGAAAGCCCCCAGCTATATTTTCTTTTGTTATAGACTTTTTGTAGGCCGCTGCAAAAGCCAAAAAGAAGTCGACTTTGCCGATGTTAGTGATGTGGGCCCGGATAAAATCGTTGATTTCTTGACCGTACGCCCGCTTTAAAGCACTAAACATTCCGACGTCAAGTGGTTGGGTAAGGTGAGATGAATGAGCAGGCAGGCAAAGCGGAATAATATTGTGATCTTTGCAATAGCTTTCGAATTCTGGCGATTGGTGGCTAGCATGCCCATCGAATACCAACATCCGATATGCGCCTTTTGTCCGCGATTTTGTATGATGATCGAAATGCCGAACCCAATCCAGGCCTGTTTCGTTATCTGTCCATCCATTGGAAGTAGTTTTTATACGCCAAAATGCGGGAAGACCGCCCTCTGTATACCAATTCGCGAGATGGTGGACGCCTTTAACGATGAGATATGGGGGCACATCGTAGCCGTCGCCACTAATACAGCAGATTGCAGTCGCCCATTCTCGATTGCCAGGCTGTACTTTTTTGCTTCTTCCGCGTCTTTCGGACCCGGTTACAACCATATGGCCGCAAATTTGACCCATCATAAAACCGGTTTCGTCGAAATTGTAAATGTCGCAGTCCTGGATGCCGTATTTGGCCTTTATATTGGCCACCAAACGAAACCACGCGTTTAACGCGTCAGAATTTTCGCAAAGAGCCCTTTGGAAATCATAGGCGCGAGAAAAACGCGTTTTTAGTTCTATGCGTCGTTGGATGAAGCGACTTGCCCAGCGAGTCCCGACTGGTCGCGCGTTCCGCGCAACGAGAATATGGTCGGCCATCGCGGCCACGTCAGCAATCTGGGGCGGAAATCCTCGGGAATCCAGGTCCAATATATATCGGACAATCACTTCCTCTTCGCTTTGCGTTAAAAGTTGATTGCCTGGCCGACGGTCGGCCAAAGAAGCGCGACCGTTCATTCGGGCGTGTAACGTAGAAAACGGTACATTATACCGTTTCGCCGCCGCTCGAATGCTAATTTTTGTAGCCGATCGAAGGTCTTTCAGCGCAAGATTGATTTGGGATTCACGGTTTGGCGATTCCATTGTTGGTGGTGGAAAAAACACGTGTCGAAATGAAAAGATGGTCAATGTCGGAAAAATGATCCGGGTCATGTCCTGATCCGGGTCATGTACATCCACGTTATCATATCAAGTTATATACAGGGCCGCTTTAACCGCTCGCCGTACACCGAGAACATTAGCTTCTACTAACAACTGCCAACTTGTTCACAAGGTTGATAGGAATAAGTATACTTATATGTTCAATATAATATATATTATTAGTCAACCTAAGTAAATAAGATGCCGCCCATTTGCTGTAAATTTATCTTTTCTGTCCCTGTGACCTTTTCTAAATCTTGCCTCGTTTGACATTGCATTTGAACGTTGTCCAAATAGATATATTATTATTAAAGATGCGCACCTCCTCAGTTTTCGCCCAAGCCCCTTTACTGGGTGTCTCTTTTACCTTGGCAGCAAACGCTGTTCGAATCGATATTCGTGATCCCGAGACCATAAAAGACTGCAAGGGCTTTTCAACGGAGTGTTCCGGAGGCAAAAGGTTTGGACACTTCAAACCACTTCATGAGGATTTTAAAGACCCCTTTGGAGCGTCATTCCCTCTTTTCTACGAAGCGTACACATATATCACGCAATACATGCCTGATCAAACTGCCTCGATGTATCAACTTGACGTTGACAAGGAGCACCTCCTCAAGGACTTTGCCCTTTCCTCGAACACCCCGGACATTATTGGTGGCCAGCCTCAGCCTGACCCTTCTCAATTCACCTGGATCGACATCCGTGAACATTGGCACTACGTTGAAGGTGTCCAAGAAGGGCTCGGTGTTATTAATCGGGGGTCCAAGAAGCATATGCTGGGAAGAATCCACAAATGCACAGGCAACGCGTGTAGAGCCATAACCTATTAGCCTGCTCTTTGGCTGCGTGCTCCAGAAGGTATCGCCAGCAGTCAGGATGCCTCTGCGCATGTTTATCACAAATGGAAGAGGTATTTTTATGCAGGCTATTTGGGCGGAATCAAACGGCTGCTGGACTATGCAGGTTATGGAACAAAGCTTGGCAAGGGGTCGGGGCGGAAAAGGGGGTATACAGCGCAATCCAGGCGAAAAATGAATCTTGGTGTCGGTGATAGCCGCGCGCTTAAACCTTTCATACGTGTTTCGTATTAAAACTCATTGGTTGGGCGCCGGCTTGGTAATTGCAATCGGACCCTTATCACTAGTTTTTTGGTCTTCGTGGTATGGGTTAAGGTCTGAAATCAATTTAACGCAGTTGCTTGATAATTTCCGTTCCCTCTCGGGAACCATGCTTTTTTCTCTCCAGCCCAGGCTGTTATTCCGCGGGCCACTGCCGCAATAGTGGTACCAGCATTACAATTTATGTTCTCCATCTACTTATTCCCCACGGCCCAATTTTGAATCCTCCTGTTTAGTGGTGCCTGAACATTATCCCTATTTCTCTGTTCCGAGTTAGCGCCAGAGCGTCCAGACTTGACGCATACAGCTCGAGTTACGGTTGCAGGCGCCGTAACAGGCGGACCTGCATATGGTAATTCAGGGGGGCAAAATAATGGGTGTGTGACCAAGCTGCTGCATGAAAAAGGAATCACATCTCCTCGTAGTTCTTTCTGTATAATCACAATCGTTTTCGTTATAAGGATCCCAGTATCCACAGAAGCAAACAATCGCTTGAGGGGCGAGGAAGTACGCTTTGGAACTCTGGAAATTTTGAGGGCCCCATTGTCGACCAGGCTAAAGATACATCCCATCTCTTTCTTCAAAATCAGCGGCGGAAAGCTAGGAAGATGTGAGCGTAGTTGTTAAGGCATGAATTAGAAAGGCCACGGGCGCCATTCATTTGAGATACCTCTCAGGTTTAGTAGCTGCAGCGGTTTGATGTTGCGAACAAATTAGGCTAGGGGAAAGTCCCCTGGAAACAGCTTTCGGGAACTGCACATTGCAAAGCCTCTTGCAGGATTTCGCAGAGACTATGCGCGTTGGACGGCGCTGGGCGTTCGCCGCTTATGGACCGAATGGCCAAAGGAAAACAGGCAGCCATACAAGTGATCCTCAATCGAGGCATCAATCGAGGCAATGGCACCGTCTGGATAGAAGAGACAGCTTCGTGGATTGAACCCTTCTATTACAGGAATATCTGGGTATACGTGTGTTTTACTGTCTTGATATGTGACGTACTCGTACCGAACTAAACTTGACTGTTGTAATTGGAAATTACCTTCATCGCCACATGTGGCAACGATGGTCACTATGCCCCAGGTATTATACCGGCATCCTAGCCCAACATACCCCAGCATACCTAAAATTACTTATGCACAGGATACAAAAAGGTCCTCTTGGGACTGGCATAATTGTAGTCGTGCGGCAAAAGTGGTACTTGAGCCACGTTTGGAGATTGGTAATGGTGTCTTTCACGTGATGCAAATGATTCGAGGTGTTATTCATTCGCAAATTACCTGGTTTGTCGCGGACGGAGATGACAGCGCCGGTGACGGGAGTGGAAGACGTGTCCTTGCACTGCATCAGTGACGGCCGTACCCCAGAATGTTACGGAGAGGCCGAGAGGCCGACATTAGCGAGTTGCGTTTTTGGAAAGTCTAAACCTGGTGATAGTCAATCTCTTGGAACAAGCGGCTTTCTCCGTTCAGTAACCATGGGCCATGGCACAACCTGACTCGAGGGCAATTAATGCTAACTAGGTAGATTAACCCATCCTAACCTTAAGACTACAGCACCGGAGGCCACTGCTGGCGTCACTGACGCCCTTCCCGTTGTGCTCATAAGCCAGGGCCCTCCCGAATTTATATCTACTTCGTTCCTGTTAATAGTTAAAATATCCCTGAACTAACAATATACCATTCGAATGGTTTTCTAGCGGACCCTTGACCATCATGCTAGGCTCTGGAAATTATCGGCCACAAGCTGTACTTGCCATCACTCTTAGGATATTCAAAGCTTCTTATTTTATCTGACTGGCTAAAATAGCTATTTGGGAACGATCCAACCTCAATTAGTGTGGTCATTCTCGGGCATGAGCAACTGTCTTTTCGAAATGGAAGACCAATAGCAAGGCAAAGCCGACGATTGATCACTTGCAAGTAGTCGCGAGCTATAATTAACAACGACTTATCGTAGGAAAAGCTATTTTAAACTGGTTTGACATATGTATTGAACACCACATCCCGCCTTGTAATCTCAACACTACAGTTGAAAAATCTCGACATTACAGCCCACTGTAGGAAGGGTTGCGACGACATCCTCCCTCTCCATGTGGAGATGGAGCGGAAGATACTTGAGGCGTTTCCTCGTTGCAAATAGAATATTCAGGTACATCTGGAAGCTAAGGGCAAAGATGGGGTTTAATTTACATATAACTAGGTAGTACACACTAATTTTAAACCTTCATTATGTCAAATATTCGGATAAATAGACAGCCTTATAGATTTAAGCTTTGAGACTTAACCAACATGGATCTCCTTCAACTCCAAGTGAAATACGGTATATGACGTTTCTGTAAAAAGGGCAAAGCTTGCTTCCTGTTCCAATTCCCGTTCCGGAACAGTTCATCTTTTTGCTGCTATAGTAACTGTACTTGAAATGATTTCTATGTCGACCTTTACTGGCGAAAGCCATATTGAATTTGCTATTTGCCCATCGTCCAAAATACAAAATTCCTTCATTTTAACAAACTTGGCCAGCGATGTGTTCCGCGGGGAGCGCATGCGCCCAGCGACATTGGACGGGGCTTGGAGCTTGCGGGTAACTCGCCTCGTTCCGCTAATCGTTGGAAGAAAGAAGCGCTTACTTAGCTCCTCCAGAAGAGGTATGTAACCGTTGGGGGCGGTGATGAGAATTTGTGTTCGAAATCTTGAATACCATATTTGATGGACACGAGGGCAACATCTAGAATGTTAATAGCCGCCACCTTCTTTTCACCATACCCGTCCTTGGCTATTACCGGGGGGCCCATTCAAGCCCTCCTCCGGCCGGCTACACTTGAGTTGGCCGCTAGCCATTATACCCAAGTCGGGTGCAGCCCAAATTAAAAGTTGGGGCTAGAATAAATATTGTGTTATAATTCTTTGATAAGGTGTGCACACTTAATACCACTTTCGTAAAAGATTTTCTATGGTTACATTTAGAATTTTACTCGTTGGATTTTGATTTAACTGGGACTACTAGGAGGGACGCCCTTGACTTGTTAATATAGAAAGATTAGTAGTCCTGGGTTGTAGTTAAAGTCATGTGTATTTTAAGCGCCACATTTATGCGACGAGGGCAGGCTGTGAGGAGTTAAGTCCAAGATACAACTAAAAGGAAATTAAAAATACGTGCATGAAGATGTTTTTACTTTAGGGACTTGACTGGAAATAGACCTGTCGCCAAAATACGCCGTTGGCTTGGGCTCCTATCATAATCGAAAAAAGAAGAGAAAAGAAAAGAAACGAAAAATATATAGTTCTGGCGTCTCTTCGTAAAATAATAATTTTGTTTCTAACCAGTTCCACTCATTCCCATCAACCTTTTACATACAAAACAATTTGCACATTTATTTTCGACCAATATAGTTAGACCTGATCTAATTCTCTCAACAATAACAATGCTAATACTACTTATTTTCATTCTTGCACACTTGGCGAATGGATTTAGTTCCAGTCCGTCTCCACGACAATACTTTTATCGAATCGATACTCGCTCGCCTGATAAAATCGCAAGCTGCAATGGCTTCGTTTGCAAGGAGCCTAACTGGAAAGGACGCCCCGAAATCTACGATTTTCAACATACCTTTCGCGATGAATACGGAGGAATATTTGATCGTCCTAGCTTCGCCGAGAACTATGCTTTGCATTACTACAATGTGGACAGCTGGGTTTATCAAGTCGACGTTACTGGTATACGGGTGCCAGCCGAGAATGAGAGGACCCCCGCAACAACTGGCGGGGCCAGGGCTGTTTTCCAAGCACCGTATTCCAGAATTGTAGGAAACACACCTATCAAAGCTTTTCTAGAAAGGGGGGGTGGCATAGGGGACTTTATTCCCAACCCCGATTATGACAGTGCTATTCCGCCTCCTTCCTGGCACGCCAGCAATGATCTTAAGAAGGGGACTTGGATTGGACCTGAGCATGAGAGGGAGCCACCAATGATTTCAAGTTATATACGATCTGATAGGCTCCAATGACCGACTAGACAAGATCGATGCAGCTGCGTTTCATTTGCGCCGTGGAATAGACAACCAATAAGTGGTGCAGCACCATTTCAGGATACATTATTTAGAGACGCCAGCGACAGCTAACAGCAATATGACATATCTTTCTTGCTTTCGATATTGACACTCGCGAGATAGGGCCAACCAGGGTCTGAGACAAGGATGCACTGTTTTAAGCCATCAACGACGTTACAATTGAACAAAGCAACAGCTCTGCCTTGAAACGGAGCTCTGCATGTACCTAGCGTGGCATAGCGAAGCCCAGTTTCTACAAATCCACACTACCCCCACCAACATTTCGGCTAGGTCCTTCCATCTTGATCAAAATAGCTGTTCCTGTCCCGTGCTTCCTCTAAAGCAGATAAGTCGCAATAGCAACAGCAGCAGCCGCAGAAAAGACCTCCATGTTAATCATGCCGACCACACGTGGACCATCGGAGCTGCTGGGTGGCTGGTAATCCCCATCCGCTGAACCCGACCCCCCATATGCGGGACCCTTCGGCTTCGATCCTGCGGTTGGTTGCTGCTGCTGAGGCGGCCTTTGCTGCGTGTTGGGGATGGCTCTAGGCAGTAGTTGTCGATCAACCATGGCCGGTCGTGGCTGTTGACCTCTTTTAGCCGCCAGTTGCAGAGGGGTCGTTGTTCTTGCAGCCACCACTTTCGCAGGTTTCTGTTCGCGAATCTCGACTTGTTGCAGCTCAGCTTCCTTTTGAAGGTTCGCAATGGACTGCTCTGCGGCTTGCTGAAGATGCTCCATGGCATTCTTGCTTTCGGCTACCCCGGGCGCAGAGGCCGTCATGCCGGCGAGTGATACGAGTGTGACGATGAAGAGGGAGCGCATTTTGTTGGTTGACTTTCTTATTGAAGGCTTGGTTTGTTTGGTTTGGTGGTTGATGAGGAAAAGTAATCAGGAGATCTTACAGGTATAGAAATGGCTTCTTATTTATGTCAACACGAAAAACAAACTATGGTGTAGAATTATGTCGATTATTATCAAAGTAACCTCAGTATACTCCATCTCCAGTGGCGAAAACAAATACCTCAGTAAAAAGACATGCACATGTGAGACATTTCTGGACGCTAATTCAACCAAAAGAGCACTAATAAGTACCGTTTATACGCATAATGTCGGTTGAACAAGCCGGGATTTTCAGCTCCAGCCGCAGCTGGCTAACTGACCGACACATGCAAAGCGGTCTGGATTCTTCACCTCCACACTTTTGATTTTACCCTGCTTTAAAGCGGCCGCAAATTCCCTAAATATTTTAACGCCATATCGCCAAGGAAAAGCTGGCTGGACATCACACATTCACGTGATATACAAGCTATGCAAGCCATCGGTGAAAGCTTCAGCCTTTGTGCAGCCACTGGATATACGTTTTCTTTAGTCTATGGCAAGAGTTTTGCCCCTCTCTCATCATCTTTAATAGGCTGTGGCTATTTTTACTGCCGTATTTGGCCAAGTTGTCACGCAGCGTAAACCGGTAAGGAGACTTTATTGTAGGGCCGCATTACTTGGGGTTGTACGGTATAACCCCTATTTGAACGTGCCCTTGAGGGCAGCCCTTTATGGTTTATGCCACCTAATTGACAGTTGATATTCGGGCGATGAATAGAGCAAAGAAATATGGAGAGTACTTGACAGTCTTGAGCAACAGCGGGTAGGTGCAGGTAAAATTTGAGTATTTCCCATATCCCTCCACCAAATTCCTAGAGCGCATTCAAACGGGGATTAGAGTGTATGTTTTTGACCCCCTCTCGATAAGAGGGGAGGTCGCAAAACTCTGAAAGGTTCGCGCTGAGCAGGCGACTCAAGAGGCTGCTTACCAGCATCAAGACGAGGATATGGGCATCAGCACAATACAAGAGCAGATTGCCAGTGGAGGAGCCCAAGGCCAGGTCTTGGAGACGCTCATGAAGACAGATGCTCATGCGGCTTCAATGCCGCAGCCAAAGCGTATAGATCCGGCCAGGCGGGCGCGCAAGGGTTGGGGCCAGAAGAAATAAGTCGATGATTCAAAGCCCTTTTGTTGCAGGTAGACAATGAAGTTTGCATGCCCCATCCATTGTGAAATGCATTGTGAAAACACCTAAGGTTCCCGTGAAAACCAAATTCTCCCCGTTGTTGATAGGCCTTCCGTAATGTCGATCAATCAACAGAACGTTGTATACGGGTAAAAGTTGTTATATTATGCATGTCCTACGAAACTGTCTAGAGGTGAGCTTCTGAGCGTCCTTCCGTTTTATACCCACAATTGGGCAATTGAGTCACGTGCAATCGGCCTGTGCGGCATTGCACGTAAGTCATCGCTCCATTGATGAATTGAACGCAATAACCTCTATTCCAACACCCGTAGAACATAGATCGTCCCGTATCCCTGTCCTCCTCCCTGTAACCCTGGCGTCCACATAGGATCCATCGTCTCATTTGGGAAGACCGTGAATTAAAACTAGTTTGGAGCTTGGTTAGGTGCATTGTCATGGCGAGGATTAGAGCCAACTTTGCTTCCCCCTTGTGCGCCTTCCTCATCATCGAGTCGTATCGTCCCAGGCCAACCCCAGTTAATAATCTTTGTATTTGCCCTACCGCTTGCGGTGTAGTACTTTTGAAAGTTCTTTCTTGCCCATCCTGGGTTAGACAGGTCGGCTCCGGCTGAAATGGGTGGGAACGAAAACGATTGTTATTAGCGTTCATAACAGAAATAAACCCCGGTTAATGGAATAAATATATACCTGGAACTCCACTAGGATACTTCACAAAAGTGTCGTATAATGCTACACAAGCACCGGAAGTAACCATTGGCACAGTAACAATAGCGGCTGCTACGGCTGCAGTAGCTTTTCTAGTCCTGTCCTTAATCACTCCGCAGCCTGTAATGCGAGACCCGTAATTAGCATAAGTTAGGTTTAAAGTATTTGTCTCCACTAACAACTGTGTACGATTCGATTTAGATGGAGAAATGGGCAGTATTGGGGGGGGCAACTGTGGCCACCCTGTCAAACTCCAGATTCTCACTCCTAGGTTTGCGGCATTGATATCTTTTTGCTGACAACGATCAATTACACCAGCCTTTAAAGAAGCACTGCTGGCTATTAAAATATAATCGGCAAGTGCTTTCCCTGTGAAATATCTAAAAGGCTCGTAACGGCGTGCAAAAAAAAACAGTTTTAGGGGTTTTACCAGTGTTCAGGAGATATACTCTCGTTTCGCTTACCTTTTTTGCGCTGAGGTCTAGCTTGGGGATTGTTGTTTGGATCAACTTGTGCAGAGTTGGAAATCGATTCATGACCGGACTGACCACCAGCGATTGAAGGGGGTTCGCCTGGAGGAGTTCTTGTAGGGGCAGCGATGGCGAAATGTGCCAAGGCGAGCATAAAGTATACGGAGTTGAAACGCATTCCGAACGGAGAACAAAAGAGACAGGGAAATTTAAAGATATAACGTGGGAATGAAATAATAAAGCAGAGAATTAAACGAACGTATTATGCTATAAACCCGAGAGTTGAGCATGGCAAGTAAGGAAATAATGTAAATGATATGGAAAATACAGAGATTTATATCCGCCCAAGCCGCAGCGAAAGGTATGATTCAACGGAATTGTTATTTTAATGTTTGGCGAAAGGTGGGTTGAAAGAATAAACGACAAATTTGCGCTCCTCTAATAGATATTATAAAAAGACGGTAATCAAACTCCAACGTGGTAAAAATACAACATGCCGATTGGTTTGTTGATTCTATCCCACTTCTTGAGCCGTGGGATGCCCTTCCACCTAAGTAACCACATGTACCTTTGGGTGAGGGGTTTCACGGGATATCCCTTTCGGACACTGGGCGGCTGAATCGCTCACTGCACGTCTTGTATTACCGTTGGATGACGGCTATTTTAGGAATTTATGGTTGCACGGCCTCGAATACTCGCACTGAATCACGCCTGCCGACCTTAATAATAACCCTCACTAACCTGTGCAGCTCGGATCGCCTTGTTTATAAATACCTATGCAGCGATTCACTCCCCAAAGAGAGATCACATGCATCTCACGCTGGAACTGCCAGGTTGCGCCGCTAGTCCTGTCCAAAATGAAGCGTGTTAGTGGTTCTTGATCAACAACCTACTTCAGGGCCCAGGGACATGGCCTTGGCCACGGAATGATGTATTTCAACGTCTAAATAAATTTAGCCGCCGGACGGAATTTCTCTGTGTCGGCAGCACATGTGATCCAGCGACCCTCCTTGCCCTTTCGCAAATTGTTTTGTCATAAAAGGGTATTCTGGGCCCAGCACCTTTTTTGGAACCACTAATTTGGACAACTAAATAAAGGAGTAAAATTGAGTTAGTTTTGTTCAAATCTTTGCGATTCGTTCAAAATTTTGAAGCCCCCTTTTTTGTTGGTGTGAGCCCTCAATTCTGGTTGGCAGCCGTCTATAGCGACCCAAACATCCAACAAAAGTTCTCATCAAATAAGGGTCAAGAAGCCATTAATAATATTACAAGAAGAGTTCCTGCCTCCAATTAAAAACTCTACCACGGGAAGATGCTATCGATGGTCCGGTCAAAGAACTTGCCGGAGTGGTCTACTTTGGTGGACTTTTCAATCTTGAATGAGACTCCAGCATTAGTAGCTACCTCAACAAACTAAATCCGCAGCGAATTACTTACAATCTCCGTTGTGTCCCTGGTACACTGGTCGATTGTAATTGGCGCGAACTTGAGACCAAAGGCATCCGACGCCAAGTCGCCCATGTCCGTTTGTACGTGCCTGCAAGATCACCACAAACGTCAGTTAATGACTGCACAGCTAACATTGCATCATACTAGGACACGAATCCGGCAGCAATACAAGAACAACCTACCCCGGGTGGATGCACAGCGTCACCAGCCAGTCGTTCTCCGCGCCCATCTTGACCACCAGGTAGTTGGAAAGCGCCTTGGATCCGCCGTACGCCCCCAGCGGGAGTTTGTTGCCCGCAAACACGCCGATGCTGCCGCCAGCCGCGCTGATCAGGGCGAACTTGGCAGAGACCGAAGCGCGCAGCAGCGGGAGCGTGGCCTTGTACAGCAGCAGCACCGCGACCGAGTTGACGGTGATATGCTCCTCGAAAACCTCGATGGGCAGCTCCTCGAGGGTCAACACCTTGGCTACGGCTGCGTTGGAGATGACGACATCTATGTGGTCGACCCCCTTGGAGCGAATGTCCTCGACCGCCGAGTAGGGGTCTGTCTTTGAGGTTCCGTCGAGCTTGGTGATGATCAAATTCGTGTCAGTACCCCGCGGCTCGTCAAGCAGTTCCTGAGCATGTTTCAGGTCGCGAACTGTCCCGATGACGGTATTGTTGGGCTGTGAGGCGTAGAATTTAAATAAGCCACGGCCAATGCCTGATTTCTCAAAATGTCAACGACCATGAAGTCCTGCATACTGAAAAAAGACTTCTGCCCCGGGTTGCGTGTACGTACCCCTGTTAACGCCAGTGATCAGATATACTTTACCAGCCATCTTGGATAAGAACTGACGAATGAATTAAAAGCAAACTTCTAGGGTACAGGTGTTCTTTTATGTTGGGAATCGGGCTTGATTCTGAGAGTGGAAATGGGTGACACGAGAGAATCCTGGATATGTGAAAACAATAAATTGGGGATATTAATTCTTTTGTATGTATTCGGTATGCTGACGTGAGATTTCAGTTCGGGCTTTAACAGCGTTGGAAAAGCCACATCGGTGATAAGCTATGCACAAGTAAGACGGGGAAACCTGTTCCTAAATCCGCAGCACCTCCGGGCTTAGCCGCGTCGAAGCCAGAGCTGCACAATGGTGAACATTCTGGCTAGAGAACGATGGGATACCGATACCTTGTGCTTCACGTTCACCTCCCACGACGATTTACCCTCTAATGAGGTTATAAGCGGGAAAACAGTACAATCACGATTGAGGTTAATTCAGTCCAATGTTTGGTAATCCGTAGGCCAGTACACCAGGATATCTTCTCCCACGCACTGGTTGACGAAAGATACACACTCTAGAACTATATAGACTAGTCTAGATCTAAACGTTGAACGTTATGTTAAATCTACCCCGCTTTCGAAATGGTCCACTGCCCAGAGCTTGGAGAGCTTGGCAGTGGCACATTTGCCGAGTAGGTAAGGTAACTAGGTTAGCGAGACATGTCAGTTGAGCATGCTGCTACAGCGGTAGTTATATCGTTACCTTATATATTCGAATCTTTGGAACCTGTCTTGGAGCACCTTTGACCTTCATGTTGGTCAAAGCGATTTTCCATGAGGTATCTACCTAGCTTGCTCTTGACTGGTATATAGATCAAGGTCAAGAATGACTGAATTTGTTTGCACTCTTTTATGCCGGGCTTTACAGCGCACCGGATATTACGGTGTTGCGGTGTTTACGATGTTCACGACAGTGACCGTCCCCCTCAATGTATAAGTAGCTGGAAAGATGTAGTAGCAGACATGTCGTTGATTTGAGGGCTCTCTCATGTTATCTTCCTCGTCTAGTTGAGCTCTGATCATCCAAATGCGCCAGTCCGATCATTTTTATTCATTTCCTGAAACGGAAATGGAATGCTGATGATGTTGAACAACAAACATAGAGTGTTCGACTCATTATCTCCCTCCCGCCTCCCGCCTCCCGAACAAACAAAGGCACATAGGAAAAAAAAACCTTTGCAACAACAAGGCCCCAAAATGCTATTAAGCCGGACGGGCATCAATTTTGTAATTTTCAGGGAAGAGGGGGAGTCCAACCTGGGCTTTGACACCAAGAACCCAACACGCACATATGCTGCCTGACCGTGATTCGAGTCATCGGAGCGTCCGTGCCGGAGCCAAAAAAAAACCTCAGCGTATTGGCGGGGCCAAAAGGGAACCAGACGTCAATTTTTGCAATTGATTGCCGAAACGCCCGTTGGAAGTATGCCCAGGGCAGTAGCGGCGGCGACACCAAAGAGGCTTGAGAAGTGCATAACGACTTTTCTTTTCCTATGGTGAGGGGAGCAAATATATTTGCCCGGGTCAGTTTTCTTGGCTGGACAGGAAAATACAAAAGGTATGAAATTTTTGAGGGTTGGAGTTGAACGTACCAGGTTTGGTGATATGACTGGCAATTAGGAATAAGTTATTAAAGTCAAGATGTATCAAGAAATATGATGACAAATGAGTGGATATTGGTTGATGAGTGGGAGGAGAAAGCGTATGACCTCAATGGCAAAAAGGAATACGGGCCACACACTAAAGATAGTATCCTGGGAGCGAAATGCAAGAAACAAAGCAAAAATGTATGCTTGAGGATCATAGCAAGCGAAATTAAGCACAGTTATGGATAAGTGGCCTTGCCGATTCATCCAACACTAAAATGCCAATATCCCGTATAGCCCGGCCTCACCGAGCCACCTAGTCATATTTGCTAATGTACCTGGGCTAATGCCCATTGGGTTCCGAAGTCCACACCGAGGTGTGCGCTTGTTGGTAGAGATTGGCGGTAATATAATGCGGGTTGTATGGCACAGACCTAAGGAGGGATGTTGCCGGCTCGCATTTTCAAGTTTAGCCAGCTATTTGGGAAACGGCTAGCACTGGGCTAAGTCTGACGGGCATGTAGCTGCGTACATGGCCATGCATGTATGCATGTAGCAATGGCGTTTATTTTTTGATTTGCTCATTAAATTCTCAACCTGTGTCGGGGAAAGACAAACGCCCATTTATGCAAAGTATCAAAGGGCATTTTGTATTGAACAAAGTTATCGATCTGTAGCAATGTTACAATACTGCATCTAAACGCAATCCCTCAAAAAATATCGTTCTCCCCAAACAAAAAGCTTATATACCCGAGTCCTCCTGCAAAACCTTGTTGGTGGTCTGGTACGAAGCCCAGGCGGCACAGCTGCTCTCCAGCTCGGACTGGTCCATGAGTCCCAGAATCTCGCTCTGGCGCTCAACGAACTGCATGGCGAAGCCCTCGCTGGTGTGCCAGCCGATGTGGCAGTGCATGAGCCAGGCGCCCGGGTTGTCGGTCTGGAACGCGATGACGAGGTGACCCGACGCCGGCAGCATGGCGGTGTCGCGACGTGGCGGGTTCGCGAGGTTTAGTGATGTAGTCCCGGGCTTGTAGCCGCCCTCGCCCTGGGCCAGGACGTAAAAGTCGTGCCCGTGCAGGTGGATCGGGTGAGGCACGGCCAGGGTGGTCTGGATGGCGAGGTAGATCCACTCATCGGGCTTGTCGAGTACCATGACTGCGTTGGAGGTCTCAAAAATGCTCGTGTTGCCGCTCGCCACCTGCATCACCGTGGGGTTCTTCCAATCCACCACCATAGTCGTCGTGTTGAGGTACCAGCGGAACAGATTCTCGGAGTTGAACGACACGGATGCTGTCTGGGTGTCTGCCCAGGTGCTCGAACCCACGTTTTTGGCCACGTGCGGCACTAGGTTCGCGGGGTCCTCGTCGTCGCAGCCATCGTCGTACTCGAACCCGGTTGTGGTCGGGGTTTTGTCCGAGGCCTGGCCGTAGTAGACAATGCCGCGGATGTTATTGGCGTTGCTGTTGGAGCTGCAGGCCGACTGGGGGATTGCGCGCATCCAGAAGGCGTCGGCGGTGGAGGCTTGGTTGGCCGTCACGATGATGTCGTACCGCTGGCCCATGCCGATGTCTATAAAGTTGGTGGTGTACGGCTTGATGGGGACAAAGTCGCTCCCGATGACGGTCAAGGTGTGGTTGTCAATGGAAAATTTCCAATGCGTATCGATGGCTCCGTTCACCAACCGGATCCGGTAGGACTTGCCCTCGGTGAAGGTCGTGTTCCATCTGTGGCCGGTGGTCTGGTTGTCACTGGTTGTGAAGACGTTTGTGCCGTTAATTAGGCCTTGGTCGAGAGTGGGTGGGCCAGAGGCCTCGGCCTCGTGGTAGAGCTGGTCCACAGTTTGGATGTCCCAGTCGTTGAGGAATAGCATGCCCAAGTCTTCGTCGTAGTCTTGCGTTGCCGGTCCGTTGATCACGATACCGCCCAACATCCCTTGCCAAGCCTAAAGTGTACGGTCAGTCAGCATCGTGGCAAATTGTACTTCCGTGAATACCCATAAAACGGGGGAAATTAACCTGCAAAGCCCAGTGGGAATGGTACCAACTCGAGCCATATTGAGTAGCACGCCATTTGTAAGTCACGGTCGACCCCGGAGGAGTCGGGCATTGCGTGATGGCCGAAACACCATCGTTTTGGTTGGTGTAGTTTTGTCTGATGCCGTGAAAGTGCATGCTGGTACCGTTGTTGGATGCAGGGTCGAGATTGTTGGTGACGTGGACGATCACGTTGTCACCCCAGTCGGCGATCAGCGTGGGTCCAGGGATGCTGCCGTTGATGGCCATGGCACTGTATGTGCTGGTTAGACTTGTTCCACAATCTCATGGGAACAGACACTGCTTACCTGCGTTGTCTGCCGTCCGGAGCGACCTGGATGTCAGACAGCTCGAGCCAATACTCTCGGGTGACGCCAGTATCGGGGACTACGGTGTGATAGTCGGTGTCGATGCTGAAATCACACCACTGAGATCTAGTGGTCGCCGTGTTACCGGCACATGAGTTGGCGGCACGAGGAAGCACCTGAGGAGTGCTAAGGGCTGTTGCAAGACTGCAACTCGAGGCCAATGCCAAGACGAGTGCGTGGCGAGCCATCTTGATGGAAAGGTTTTGTGATAGACAAGTAAAATTGAACAAAAAAGTCCTGAGGAACCGGCGGTAACCAAGGACGGCTGGCCAAGGCCAAGGAGGGGACGAAAGGGAGGGTGGTGGTGAGGATGAGTGAAGAAAACCAGGAAACTTGACGAGATATCGTAGACTTGTAAAAGGGACCCTACAACTAATATATTCGGTAAATCTCTGGTGTTTCTGCGTGTATCGCGCATGGCCTCCATCCTTCTCCATCTCTGGGCATCACTATGTTGCCAAGAAACACAGTCCCATGCGACTGTGATTGTAACCATGGGCCTCCAGAAGCTTGGTTCCTTTGCCATATCTCGTATTGCCTAGATCCTCCTTTAGCCACAATTACTACCAAACTGAGACGTCTAGCCGGTCCACATCATCATGCAGCTGTGCAATCCGCAGGGGTCGATTTTCATCATAACGTCAAAGCACTCCCGCCTGCATCCATTTCCATATACACGTGTTGAAACAAATCACTGAATGCTGATTGGGACTGTGGACTCGACGCATGTTCCTGTCGAGATTTTACGTACCACCATGCCCAGGCCAGGATGATCGCAATAGCAGACAAAGGTCCTTTTTTCCTCTAACTCCACAGTCCCTTAGAATGCCGGCTGTTGACATCCTGGTGAGCGGAAACTTTTGCATAAACTATTGCTACGATGTGGGGTATAAAAAGATCGGTTCATCTTGATATCGGGACCAATGCCGAACAATTCACCATGAAGGTGTATGATCGGCAAGTGGGGGACGAACAACTACTCCGCCTGGTGCTACAATCACATCCAGACTATTGGGGGCAGGCATACAGTTGTAAAATGGGAGCCTAAAACGACCCAGCTTTATCAGCCTAGAACCAAAACAATGTTTCGAACGGGGCCCTCCAACTTCGTTTCAATGCCCCCTTCAGAGGCTCAGCCCAATTGCCCCCTTTCAAGGCTTCGGGCTTAACATCCGTGCTAAGTGCCAAGGAATTAGGTGCTTGCAGTTGTGGGTCTTGGTAGGTTATTGTGGCCCGTTGCTTGTTTGTTTTTTCCCTCCCACATACCGAAACCACTACCTTCCAGCTTGCTGCTACTATCAAGGTACGATACCTATAGTGCAAGCAGAGCCGAGCCTGTCATTCGGCAAAAAAGCTCCGTCACCTTCGAATAAGCAAAGAAAAGCACAGCTTTTATCTTGACTCGATGTAAAAATCATGCGTGTCGACATAACTTGGTAACTATGGATACAACGGGAGAGTACGTCAAAATTGCAGCTCGCGGTCCACGTGCGGTGCTCCGTTGTTTGTATATATACGGCGAACCCTGTCTTTCAACCCGTACAAATCTAGAGATTTCACTCAAATCTCACCTCGATTTCTCCATTTACTGCCACTTTCAGGTCACTCGTTTAATTTCACCCTCATTAGTCCACACTAAGCCCCATTATCCCTTTTGCAAAGATGCTCCGCGCTTTCATCTTGGCACTCGCCGCCGTTGGCGTTTCGTCCCTGCCGCAAGGAAAAACACAAGATACGGTTGCAGTAGGCTTTGGTTTATATGCCTATGGTCCTAAGATAGGCGGTTTCGCTGTAAACCGTGTCAATGGTTTGTCAAGCATCTTCCCCTGTCACGAAAATATTCCGTATTTACAAAAGGATTTGTGCACGGCAGGTGATGTGTTTTTGAACAGGACAGTCGCCCCTGGCGCTGGGATGTTCACCAGTACGTTGCGAGCCCTCTCTACCCACCTCCTCTGCCATTGGCTCCAACATATAAAGTCCCAGCAGCTCACAGCTAGTTCACAGTCGACACATCGGCCAAGACCGTCTCTGATGCCAAGACAGGCGACAACCTTGCCATCCCCACGACACCCGGCCCCATAACGTTCCTGCTCAAAGACGTGCCCAAGAACACTTCTTTCGCAACGTCGGACATGAGACTCTTCGGAAGCACGCTCTTCTTCGTGAGCGCAAGCGGCCAGCTTGAGACGGCGTGGACCGCTGTGCCAATCGGCGAGGATGGCACGGCGTTCAAGTTGGGTTGGAACGTCACTTCTGACGGTGCCGTGCCCCTGGCTCTCAGGACCATCGCTCCAGGACCTCGCACCGGGGCTATCCAGGCGGATACGAATGCAACAGCCCCTGCGGCTACATCTTAGGGGTTTGTCCTGGGCGGCTTCTGAAATTGTCTGGGCAAATCGCGGAGGGTCTGAAGCGACGTCGACAGAGCCAAGCATTAGGTGCTCGCAGGATAGAAATTGCGACCACTCGGTTAGGTCGGTTTGGGGTTCCCTTGGTGGCCGGTGACTTTGAGAGCAGAATGGTTCACGTTGCATACGCGGTATCATCAGAAACCATGTATCTGCCATTTCTATATGAACGAGAAAACAAAACAAGAGACTTTGGTTAGATGCAAATCATTTAAGGCAAAGACCACTTGCCAAACCACTCGAGAATAATGTCCGATGCGTTGAAAGCCGCCTTTGGCCCTCCAGCGTTGTCAGAGTTCTCAACCAGACTGGGCCAGTCATGCGGAATGTTGTCGCCGTCATAGAACAACGTAACCCTCTCATCCTTCCAGGCGCTCTTGACCCCGTTCTGACTCCCCTCGATGGTAGAGTTGTCCTGCGTGCCCTTGAGCCCGTCCCTAAACGCCCACTCCCTCACCCAGTGCCTAATGTCAGGCAGGCAGCTCTTTGTCCCGGTCCGGTACTCGCCACGGTACGGGATCGTCTCGTCCGCGCCGCCGTGGAACGCCAACATTGGCGTGTCGGTGCGCTCCGTGTCGCATGGGATGACGACGTCGGCCGTGGGCTCGCACGTCTTGCGGGTCTGGTCCAGGATGTAGTACGCACCACTGACGGGAGCGAACGCGGCAAACCGCTTGCTGAGACTCTTGTCGCAGGCCAGCTTCTGCCCGATGAACCCGCCGCCCTGCGACTTACCGGCGGCGTAGACCCGCTTCTCGTCCAGGCACACCTTGCCCCCGAGTATCTGCAGCACGTCCCTGGTGAAGCCCAGATCGTCAATTTCCCTGGCCTGAGGCGCGACCTGCCACTGCGCCTTGTCGGTGCCGGTCGGGGTGGCGGCCTGTAGGTAGACGACGACGTATTGGTCGTTGCGAAAAATATCCGTAAAGCCGTCCAGCTTGACCTGCTTCTCGATGGTGCCGCCGGCGCCGTGGTACGAGAAGACGACCGGTGTCTTCTTGGACTGCTGGTAGGATTTTGGCAGGTGGACGCGGTACCGCCTGTTGGTGGTGGGAGTGAACTGGTCGGCGCTCAGCTCGCCTGGTGTGAATGGCGGTGTTTTGGCCGAGCATGGGCACGAGGCGGCGGCTGCCGTCGATGCTGCTGCGAGCAGGGCGATTGGTTGTAAAAGATGCATGGCTACCAGTGGGGTTAAGTTGAGTGATGGACAGGCGATAGACAACAAGGTTGGGATTTTTATTTTATTTTTTTCGTTTTTTTTCCTAATTCCAACTCAAAACTCGATCAGCAAACGAGATGAATTTCAGGGATTGAAGGCAACGGGTCATGCACCGGCAGCTTCCGCAACGTGCCATCTTATTCACAGAACGAGACGAAGATCGACTCGACCCGAGCCGGATAGCGCGGCGACTTTTTAGTGTTTTTGGGGGGCTGAGCAGCCACTGTATTACTGTAAGTGTCCACTCAGGTGATGGCGCTTTTCCCCTTGGAGATTGGGCTATGCGTCAGCAAAGCTATTGTAAATTTGAATGGACTGGACTGGCCCTGGCTCCATTGGTGCCTGGACCAGCCCCAATTGGGATCCAATCGGTTGCTTTTACCAAGAGCTTGGGCGATTAGTGGGAAACTTAGGTTGCCAATCCCTAGACCTAATTCAGCATGGAACGACGGGTTAGCGCGTGGCATTCCAGGCTTGCTTCAATGCCGCCTGTCGTTTTTATTATTCCCGAAGAATTGGGTGCAAGTTCTGGAAAACATTGGGAATGGGGGTAACATTAAAAAAGCTTGCCACAACGTCCAACTTTCCGCATCGGCTGCAAAAGAAAACCGACTGTGTTATTGTCTGTTTGACAAGGCGCATTTCGAACAATTGTGTTGATATCACTGTTGTCAACGAAGAACTCACCATTGAATTTGAACAAAGTGTCATCCAAACTAATGGCAAGAGATTTCTGCAAATTTCAAGACAATGAAAGCACAATGATTAAGATTTATGGGGTATTCAACCAGGTCTAAGCTTCTCATAAACAGCTACCACGACAAAGCTTGCATTATCTTCAAATTAATGATAGCCCATTCCACACATCCACCCAACTGCGTTCCTAGCTTGGGTTGGTAAGTCAGGGAATCTGATGTAGGATGACGCTAGACAAGTGATACAAGAGGTGGAAGCAAAGCAGACGAGCCAGGCTACACCATGGAACCAGTAAGCCAAACATGATCTCAATCGCAATCCAAGCAACTTTACAGTTACTTCTCCCGAGGAAAGAACACCAACCGGCACTCCTCATTCCGCGGCCTATTACCATTCAACTCTACAGCCTCCATCGTCTCATCCGTAGTCTCAGCCGGGCATCGCAGCGCACAATCCCTCACCACGGCAGCGACGGCGATCCGCATGACCATCCACGCCATCGTCTTCCCCGGACACCTCCGAATCCCAATCCCAAACGGCGCTGTGCATCGATCACCCCCACTGGCCCCTCGACCACCTGCGTCCATCCACCGCATGGGATCCCACACATCATGGCTGCCCTGCTGTTCCCTGCGGCTGAGCGAGTGGTTGTGCATGACGACCACGGTGCCGGCAGGCAGGAAGTACCGGCCGCCGAGGACCGTCGCCCCACCCGCTCCCACGATGCGGTTGCTAGTCAGCGCCACGGGCCCGCGGTACCGTAGCTCCTCCTTGATGACGGCGTCGAGCAGGTCTGGCCCCGCCTTGGTACCGCCCTCCACCCCCAGCTCGTCCCGTAGTTGTTCTACCAGAGCCGGGCGGCGGCTCAGCTCAAATAGGATCCAGGCCAGCGTCGCGGCGGTGGTCTCGGAGCCGGCGAGAAGGCCGCCTGCAGTGTCTGCGCTCAACAGGTCCGTGTCCTCAAGGCCGTCGTCCATGTGCATCTGCTTACGCTGGAGGTAGAAGGCGGACGATTGTACTTCCAGATTGCTTCCTTTTGCTGTAGCGAGGGCGTTCAGCTTCTCCCCCAAGGTGAAGAGTTTTGCTCCTGACCCGAAAGTACGGAAAAGGCTGGTTTGGGACAGAAAGTGCCCCCTCGAGGGTAGCATATCCAGAATCGAGACGAGGACATCGGGCATGCAGAGCCGGTTGGCTACGCAGCGGTTGAAGATGCTGTTAGCCTCGAGGACCTCGCGCGCTGTGGCGTCCGAAATCTCGGTGCCGACCAGGGTCAGTGCTGAGACCTTGATGGTCAGCATACGTAGCGGCCTGACGATATCGACAGTTCCACCAGATCTCAGAGCACCCAGCAGCAGCTCCACTTCCCGGTCGAGTTCGGCCTGCCATAGCTTCATGTTTGCCTCTGTGGTCGCCGCCTGCACCGCCTGCCTCCGGCCCCTGACCAGCTCAAACTCGGGCGCCATGATACTCCAGCTATGGCCGCCCAGGTTCAGGGCACGCACGATCTTGGTGCCGGTGGTGGCATCTTGCTTGCCAAACAAGGTCTTGAGAGACGGCACATCATTGAGCAGGACGACGGTGGGGCTGAGGCGGACAATGCCGTTGGTTTCGTCGCCGTGAGAGAGGAGGATGGCGTGCGAGGCCGGAGCCAGGCCGCGGTTCCATCGTTGATAGAAGAACCAGACATGGCTGACGCGGGTGTACCACGGTCCCGGTATGTTAGACAGATCTGGCTTGCGGGCAGGGGCGAGAGAGATCTTGAGAAACAGGTGGAGGGTGATGATGAGAAGGATGGTCAAGACGTAGGTGATGTCTGGAAGAATAGACATGGTATGACGAACTGCCGAGTAGAGGCTCCAAAAGCTGAACATTTTGGTCTGTATATTAGATTCGATCGACCACGTTCCGGAGAAGCACAATAGGGAGGAGCCCTAGGGAAGATCAGGCTGGGAAGAGAACGGGGAACCACATAAGTCTGTATTCTATCGCCCTCCCAAGCCTCTCCCCTCTCCGCCTGAGATTCTGTGGGGGCTAGGGGGCCGAAAGCACTAATCAGCCCATGTTGGCGTTATAAATATTTTGCAGTTCAAACACTGCAGCACCACAAGTCCAATCGCTTCCATCATTTTGATCTCTTGTCAAGTTCAGTGGGGCTTAAAGTGGCGAAGAGAGAGGGGGAATCATCAGGGGAACTCGAGTGTTTGAAAGTGATCAGTCATTGTCCTTATATATACGTTTGCAAGCAGGCACGTTTGTATGGCTGATTCTTTGACAAGATGAAACCAGGTTTGAGCCATCAGTAAACGATAATCCCTTGCTTTCGCAAAGACTTTGTCACATTTGAACAATTGAATGACATTCTCTATTCATCACAGATTGTTTGACTGGTCGGCTTGTCCATTTATACCGCAAAATGCTCGTTCGTTGCTATTCTCCACGATTTCTCATGTCGCTAGTGACGTGCGCCAACTGATGCTCCCTTGACATGATCCACAAATGCATGTGATGGGGTCCCTAAATGGTATGTAGGTAGTTATCACCTTCTGAAAATAACTGATACCGGTGTTGTTGGCCCAATCACAAATGCAGGTCGTAAATGTGCAACCAACAAAAGTCTCCGCCTAGACTATTTTGAAGTGGTTCCAGTACCGGTGGGTCGGTAGCGACGGGGCATGGATTCGGCTGGACCTCGAGGCAGAAATCGGAGACATTGTATCCCTTGCACTTACAAACACTGCAGCACCAAATGTGAAAGAATCATGATGAGAATTGATAAGATATACAGGAAGTTTGATCAAGTTAGTGACAGGATAACTGTTTGCAGACACTTGTATCGCCTCGAAAGCATTCACTATCACATACGACCATACCCACTGGAATATACGGGATCCCGTCCGCTCTCCCCTAGTCAAACCAGTGAGGGCCGAACTAGTACTCAGGTGGATGACCACTGGGGAATCCTCGGTGTTGTATGTTTTTGCACTTTTTGTCAATCGGGGCTGTTTTGTTTTGTGGCTTGCTACATTTGAACAACACATACATGGAAGCGAATCTCTCCGCCCCTAAAATGAATTTTGCCAAACCCTCAGTGCGTGTCAAGTGTAATAACGCGCTGATGCTGGCAAGTTGAGACCTGGTTACAATTGGACGTGTAGATGCAAGCTTGACAGCTCCTAGCCTCAGAGGACTTGTCAATTTGTGCATTTAGCTGGCTGGAGAGTCATATCTGCTGTGAATACTATAATTTTACAGCTTGTCACATCATAATGGATTGATAGTAGTTCCCTGCACATGTTTTCTTTCGACAAGTAAAATTTGACATGGAGTGCTAGAGCGCCGATTGCAAAGGTAGCCAAATAAGAAAGACAGAAGAATATTGATATGTAATTATAATGCATAGGTAGTACAGAGTATAGCCCTCATGAAAACAAATTGTGCTTGGGATGGAAATATTAGAAGAAACAACAAACACACACATATTTGAGAATTTTCCATGATGACTTTTGCATGTAGGTCCTATACGAGTCACGCAACAACAGCAACATTCGGGGGCACCGGTGAACTCGCACCGGCGCACCATGGGGTTGTTCACCGGTTAGGTCCCGCTGGCCCGAGCGGTGGGCTTGGCGAGATGCAACCCGTTTTGGGTCAGATGTGTAAGCGGCGAGTTTTGAGTTTTGAGTAGACGCGTCGCTAGGCATACGGCGTACTAATTGTCAAATTTCTTTTATTGCTTGCGCATTTGTCACACAGGAGCTAACCATATCGCCAACTGAATTTCCAAACCTCCTTAATTCCGTCACATAGTTTGGTACGTAGCAAAGTAGGCATGTGGAAATGGCGTACCTGTTTGGGTACCGCCAGCAGGGTTAACCATGATTGCTCTGCCCACTTTATCACATGGTGTTTTGTATGGCGGAAATACCGACTATCACGTCGGTGAGAACGAGCCTATTTGACTTACACGCGCTGATCATGGTTTGGGTTCACGGCAGTGGGGAATAGGGGTGCAGTGTCTAACTGCAAGTTTTTATCTGCAATAAAAAATGTATATAAGAAAAACATACCATTGGGGTGTTCGCGAATGTTAATCATGGCAATTGAACAATAGTAGATCCATCGCGACTTTTGGGGCTAAATTTGGACGCTAAGCGTAATAAGCGCATTGCTGCAGATAGGGGGGCTAGGCCAAATAGGTAGGGAAATACTGTGGTCGCGTCTTTCATCGGATTGGCATCTTCTTGGTACCGAATGTTTGTGTCAGGATCCCATCTTCTTAGGACGCTATTTCGATCTACGGGTTTTGAGTCATTGGGATGAATGCATTTCCTTGATGAAATGTTGAGATGCAATTAATGGGAAAGGAAATGCCTGCCCCCGAGATGTTTGTATACCTACGCAAACAGAGGGCAGAAAATGTCCGCAATTAGAGAATTGTCACATGATTCTATTTCCAGGTCTAAAATCTCCGGCGTTTGAACTTTGAAAGCACACGACTTGTCAGCTAGGCCTATTGTGAGCTGTGGTACAATATCGCATGGTTCAACGTCGGCGTCGATCCAGACCTTGCCGTTACGTAAAAGTTGGGAACTGGGAGCCGACTTCATTTCACTGACAAGCATGACTTCGGAACCAAGCGGATTACGAAAATATTCAAGACCTTGCACCATTCACCGTGACGGTGTCATAATTAATACCACACAAGGCAAGTTTGTCTGTCAAGCTCCATGTGTTGACGTTTTCCAAGCCCGCGGACTACAGTAGGACCGATTTTGCTCAGCGTGGCAAACCACGGCAACTACTTCTTGGCGTGGAGAAAGAAGTGGGTATTTGAAAGCCACCAAGGACAGAGACAAGAGAGAGCCTGTACCTACCGGTAAGGGGGTAGACGGCAAGTGGGGCAGCAACGCCCTCGTAAAATGCTCCAACAAAACAGAACAACAAAGTTGCCATGAGAAAAAATGGCAATCGTACCCAAACATCATCGTTGGGAGCTGACTGATATCTCTACCTTGGGTTCCTGTTGAGATATCTGCTGTACATAGGACAATATACCTGCTCGAAAATAACAACCAAGCATGAAAAAAACAATTGCATTTTTGTGTCCGTCTTTTTTTATCCCCACTTGATGACACTACAGGGCTCCCCAACCTTCTCCAACTCAGGCCCAAGCCGCTAATTTCTGTCGACAGTCGCAGAACGACGTCATGAACTGGTTTCCCTTGATTTTGAAAGCCAGAAAGCTGTGGCCCAGTGTCGAAAAGATTCATCGGAAAAAAATTCTACTATGGTAGACTACGGTAGAGTCGTCACGAGCACAACGAACTTGGGTAACCCAAATAAGGTGTAAACAACTCCAGTCTCTTCCCACCATGCCCAACCACTCACACACCCTTGGCGGTCTCCGCAAAACGACCGAGCTGGCTGCAGAAAATTGGTGCTAATCCCATGCGTCATTTCACTACCCAAGACACCGGAATGCATGGCCCCGCAACGTTCCCCGCATCTCCTGATCAAAGCTGGGGATTCTGGTGAAAAAGTCGTACTTCTACTGACTCGAGTGCAAAATTAGAGAATGCAACTTGGCTGCCGCGCAAACGGTGTAAAGTTAATCTTGGGTACCGAGAGAAGGAGAGGAGAAAAAAAATATAAAAAGATCGACATGTCGCTTTTCTACTTGCATAGTCTTGGGCTTCCTGCCTTCCCACCACCCTCCTCCGCCCCCGTCATTGTCGAGCGTGATCTGTTCCGCCCCCGTCCCTCGTCAATAACACAAGCACGATGAAGTTCACTTTTGTGTCATCGGCGCTTCTGGCGCTCGTCTCCTCCGCCGCCGCCCAAGTCCCTCCGGTCCCCTCGCCATTGACTGCGGACTGGCTGCTGAACAAGGCGGGTAACAACAGCTTGTTCACGCGATGGAGGCCTCGGTCGCACTTCATAGCCCCCGCCGGCTGGATGAACGACCCTTGCGGTGCAGTTCACGATCCCGTCACCGACACGTACCACCTTCACTACCAGTTCCACCCCAATCACGTCGCCTGGGGTAACGTCTCGTGGGGCCACGCCGTTTCCAAGGATCTCTTTCACTGGACTGACGTCCGGGGCTGGGAAAACGACTCGGCCGTCTCCTTCCCTTCTTTTCACTTCAAAACCTCCCCCTTGTCCGTTTTTACCGGTACCACACAGCCAGTAAACCTTCACGGCGAGAAGGACGGAACCCTCCTGACCTTCCTGACCGGCATCCACAAGCTGCCCACCAACTGGAAAATTCACTACCAGAATGGCACAGAGGTTCAAGCCCTCTTCACTAGCAAGGACGCCGGCCTCAGTTGGCAGGAGGAAGGCATCGTAATCCCCGGCCCTCCCGAGGGTTGGAACGTCACCGGCTTCCGCGACCCATCCCTTTTCCCCAACCCCGACCTGGACGCAATGCGCAACGTCTCGGAGCCGCACTACTACGCCGTCCTGGGTTCAGGCCTTAAGGGCCCCGATGTGCCGGCCCAGCTCCCCGGCGCCGCCCGCCCGGGATACATCGGCCCGCGCATACCGCTGTACGCGGCCCCGGCCTCCAACCTGACCAACTGGACCTTCCTCGGCGCCCTCTGGGAACCCTCCGCCAACTCGAGCCTGGGCGAGCCCGACGTCACGGGCTCGTACGGCTACAACTTTGAGGTCAGCGGCCTGTTCGAGCTCAAGGCGAACGGCAGCGACGATGGCGCCTTTTTCATTACCACGGGCGCCGAGGGTGGTAACACGACGCGCCACGTGCGCGAGCAGTGGGCCCTTTGGACGCGCGGTGGCCTCTCGCCCCGCTCCAACGGCAGCATCGAGCTGAAGCCCTCTTCCGCCGGCGCCGTGGATTGGGGTCTGTCGTACGCCCAGGCCTCGTTCATCGACTCGCGCAAGGGCAACCAGGACAGGCGGGTCATGTGGGGCTGGGCCAACGAGGACATCCAGGATGACACGAGGCTTCCCGTCGCCAAGGCTATGGGCTACGCCGGTGCCATCACCCTGCCCACGGAACTCTTCCTCCTGGAGACCCCGGGCGTGCAGAAGCACGACTACGTCGACGGCAACGAGTGGATCCCCGAGGGCGACGCCTTCACCGCCTCGACCCTGGGCATCAGGCCGCTGCCTGACGTCGTCGAAAACCTCAAAACGGGCGCCGCCCTTAACACCTTTGACGTCGCTACCGTCACTGCCGGCACCCCCAAGAAGGTGTCCGAGAACGTGGGCGACTCGTACGTCCTGACGGCGACCTTGACTGCCCCCAACGGCACCGCGGGTATTGTGATCGCGCAGAGCCCCGACAACTCCGAGTACACCAGCATCGTCTACGACGCCGCCGCCAAGACCATCGGCGTGCACCGCGACCACAGCAGCTCGCTGGTCGGCGTCTTCAGCAACTACACGCACGAGGGTCACTTTGCCCCTTACAAGTCCGTCAACGGCGCGGCTGAGGACATCAAGTTCACCGTCGTCTACGACAAGTCGCTGCTCGAGGTCTTTGTTAACGACCGCTTCGCCCTCACCAGCCGAATCTACCCCGTGCGCACCGACAGCACCGCTCTGAGCTTCTTCACCGGCAAGTTCGGGCCGGGCAAGACGGACCGCAGTGATGCGACCGAGACGTCCATCTGGAAGGACGTCAAGCTCTGGAAGGGACTGGCTAAGGCCTGGACCGAGCGACCCGACGACTCGAGCTCGCCGCTGGTTTGGGACAGTGCTCAACAGACCAACAACTATACCTGGTGGGACGGATGGTAGATGGTTTGACGCCGTCATCAAAATAGGGAAAGGTTATTATTCAGGGATTGGTAATGATAATGAAATGTATTATTATTATTGGGGATAGATTTACTTGTCTCACTTGTGTACTTGTTCACTTGACATGGACGTGCGAGCAGTCGCAGTGTCCTCGCCCATAGACTAATTCAGGTGCAGGTCGTCCAGCACCGCGCGTCGCTGGGCAAACACGCACCGTGTACGTGGCATGCTGAGCATCCAACCTCGTCCGCAATAAAATTTGGAAACGCCACCTTGAGCACTGTGGTCCCGCTCGACCGTGACGTGGAGCGAAAGGGAATGACTACCAAAAATAACCTACTCGGCTGAATGCGACGTTCGGATGTCCGACCAGCCCAACTTGTAGGGCTTTTGGGTTCCGAATGTGTAAAGGGCAACCGCTTTCAGCCTAGAAAGACTACATACATCTATAGCAGGGGCCTGGGAGATCACGAGGAGTAAACAGTTGAAACAGCTGGTGAAGTCATTGAATGGATTTCGAAAGCAGTAACTATTCTAAAGTATAATACAGGGGAATCCAGTACGCTATTATGATACAAGGTTTTGTTTTGACCACTGTTTCGAGGGGCCGCGCATATTCCTCGGCGAACTCTCATCTTTATCAATGCTTCTTCCAATTCTCAGCAGGTATCTGCCCCATATGAATCCGAAAAGTCGACATCTCCGTAACTGGCTGCGTCATTATATCCATTCCCTGTGTTATAAGCCTGGTGTGTGAAAGTTTGAGGTTGACTGTCCCCGTAGGCCTGCTGATAAAGATCCTCGCTTCCAGCTGCGTAGGCGGGTGTATTGTGATGTCCAAAAGAACCATGGCAGAGTTTTATAGCTTTCTCGGTGACCTTCGCGGCGCATTTGGACACCATGTTTGGTGCCTTCTCCATGAGCTTCTGCTTCGCCCGCTCCTTTCGGTCACGCAACTTATCGAACCGCCCTCCGCGCTTTTCAATGAATCCTGTATTTGGTTGCCTTGAGCCTGGCTGCTCTGTGCCATATCTGGTGATATCAAACGCAGTTTTTGAAATGTCGTCTATATTTCTTGCCACAATATTCGCACCATTTGCGACTGGGGCGCTTGACACTGGGGTATTGAAAGCGAAGAGGGTTGCGAGCTGAACGAACGTAAGGAACCGCATTATAAAATAGTGGACACAGTTGAAATAAAATAATAAAAAGTAAAAATGAGTTATAATATAATATGTCAAAGCTAAGGTGTGTGGAAATAGAGATAGAATGTTGTTAAAAGAGTGAGGTGATATGATTTGTAATTTTTTTCTTTGCTTTGGGGTGATGGCGGCAGTTCAAATATTATCTGAAAATTTAAGATGTAACTGAGCTAGCTAAAAGCTGCAAGCTGACATTTACATTCAGTTGACGTATTACAAAGTACCTAACTAGCGAGTCAGCGTAAGCTACATACGAGTTTATTTTCAGTTAGGAAGTTAAATAAAAAACGCGGAGACAAGTGCCAAGATGCAGTTGCTCGTGTTTCACCATTTTACATGCAACTGGTTTAAAGACAGTTTGACTGTACATATGTCATTCGCTCCCCAAAATAGGCTTGGGTAGCTGCGCCACAAACCGTCGGCAAGGCTGAGCTACCTCTTACCTTAATTTTGGTAAGATCAGCTCTTTTAATACCTACTAGCTTCTTTGGGTTAAATAGGAATTGACAAAGTATATTTAGCGATGCAGTTCCGTTTAGATATACTAAATGGCTTGTATGTTGAGTCACGTCGAGGTAAATCTCCTAGAAAGGGCCCTTTGACGGTGCACACGGCGTACCTACTTTGCAGCATTAGAGTTAATTAAACAAGACAGGCAGAAATCAACCGATGAGCTATTGATTTTTCTTGATTCAACCATGGGTTGGGTGTTACCGAGATATCTTCATCATGTACAAGTAGAGGGGTAATGTGAACTTTTAGGTTCACTGCTTATCGCGCAAACAACTGCTCGAGGGCTTTCAACACCAAATTTTCAAGTTATCAAGAAATCACATCCCCGCTACTGAATACATCCAAAATAGTTATAATAATGCCATGAAGGAAGCAGAATATGGTATATAGATGAGGCTTTTAGTTGTAAGAAACGGTCGAAAAACGGTCGCCAATTTCCTTGGAACCTAATATTTACGAGTAAGTCTCAAAGTATTATATTTGACATAAGGCAAGATCTGATGTGGGAGGCTCTGCTTAACCCTTACTTGTAGGGCGCCGGATATTGCTCGGCGACGTTTCCTCTTGAGCAAGGTGTTCTGCGTTCGCACGAGACTGCCCCCTATTTGAACCTTTAGGATGATTAAGACTTTCGTTTCCATCTGGGCTTGTGTCGGGATACACTCTGCCGGGAACATTTTGAGCGAAGATGGGGGATCCACGGCCACCCCAGTTGTCCTTAAAAACGACACACACACAGGAATAAATTTTTAAAAATAATTTCACCAAGTCAAACCCATTCCAATTTTGACGACAAATATGGATTTAGCTTAAGAATCCGGTTATTTCAATATTAAAAACATCAGGACGTTTATAACGCACGATCGCAATGTTAAAATACGTTAAAAACTGGACATATACAAAACCGGAAAAAACGTCGACGTGGCCTTTTTGGACCTGGGATTTACACCAGAAATTCCGATATTACAATATAATATCACAATTACTATATATAATCCGTTGCAGAAAACCGCTGTTAACTATTTATTTAACTAGGAAAAGTACCTTTTCCAAAACTCGATACCGCAAACTTTTAACAGCAATAGCGGAAAAAACGAATAATACCGAAACTTGGAGGGCGAGCATTTTTTTTAATTTTGCATAAACTTTTTAATCGGGCAAAAGCGGGATGCTAGGCTTTTTGCAACGGAAAACGAAGCACTATTTAGAAAAAGACCACCTATTAATACCCAACGTGCGGTCGCCAAACCGCCAAACATACCATTATTATTGAATACAATATACTATATATCGCCTATTATCCAATTTACCCAATCCAAAAATATCCAAACCATTGGTTTGCGTTATAGTATTGAACGATAAAAAGGTTTAGGGCTGTGGGAAGGAGGAATCGAATAGAGGGAAATATGGGCTATTACTTCTTTTTGGCCGCGTTACTTACTATAAGTAAAAGGCGTAATGAACTTTAATCAATCAATTAATTAACCCCAGTTGGCCCTATTACAGAGATCGTCGCTCCCGCCTTCAACTTAAATCTTCTGGTAAGTTACAGATGTCACAAAACTTACCCCACGCGTAGGCTGCTGCGACCCCAGCTGCGCATGCGCATTTTCCCCCCAGCTTTTTCCCCTTCTCCCTCGCCTTTGCCTTGGCTCGTTCGCGCATCCCTTCCGGCCTGCCTCCATGTCTTTCAGTTGATTCCGTTTGGAATTGTTCCGGGGTTGATCGTTCCGGCGTTGATCGTTCCGGGGCATATCTTGTAATATCGACCGTTAGCCTTGGATGGTTCAAATTATGTGTATTACACATCTGCCCGTGAATAGGTCTACCGGCGGGGATTGGAGCGGCTTATTTGAGCAGGTCCGAAAGTCCGCAATCCGGGGATAAAAGCAAATAAAATGCCAAAGAAGGTGCTCTTGTTGGGGCGAAAAGCCAAGGGAGGTGCTTCATGGGGCTTTAAAGTTCACGTGTAGGTGCAGAGTAAACTCGATTACCTTTTTACCAGAGACGCGCTGGTGTATTCATCCAGGGGAGGATGTGTAAGTTCTATAGTATCAGCTCCGTTTGGAAGTGGAGCGCTTAATACTGGAAAGTTGAGAGACAGGACGGTCGCGAGTTGGATTAAGCTGAAGAATTGCATTTTAGAGTAGTAGACAAGACTTTGGTGGAAGAATAAAAGAGAAGTGATAATTGGATAGTTTGATTGAATCTGTGGAAAACGAAGAAAGATCCTGATGTTCAAAAAAGAAGAATTTTCCAAAGTTCTTTTGGCTTAAGCGGAGATTTAAATACTGTACAAAGTCAGTGTTAAATAAAGTGACCATTGTTTCTACGCCAGGATTCAAGTTAAAATTCTAAATAAAAGACACAAGCCGCAATCCATTTTAAATGTGTCAAAGTATACTAAAAAGTGGGGATTTTCGACTAAAGCTTGGGAATTCACAAATGTCAAGATCGGTTGGTTGCTCGTATCAAGCTATTTTTAAATGACATTTATTATAATTACAGGTCTATTTGACTCAATTATACGTATCCGCATTCCCAAAAATAATACTTGATGGTCACCATGCCTCTGAACATCAACCCAGACTTGCCCACTCCTTCGTTGATTCCGGCTACACCGGATTTGGTAATGTTCAACAACCGCCTTTGGTTTGTACCTACTTTGCCTTGTTAATCGGGTTCCCAGTTAAATGTTACTGCACAATGATAATTCACACATGCATTATAAGCTGCTTTCCCGTTCGGAAAAGAACATCAACTAACGAAAATATTTAGCAAACGGCTTGCCGAGAATTAGTAACGTATATGTCAATGGACCCGGGCAGAAAAGGAGAATTATTCTTCACTTATAATCTCGAACCGCGTCTACGTTTTGGGTGTATCGCCAACCAGGTCGCAAACTAAGTGTAGTCATTTTCCCTGTGCACAAGTAAAGGGACAATCGAAAGCCTCTTGTCTAATGCCAACGTTGCAAACGAGTGATTTCTGGTCTTTGACAAGATTTATTGAAAATGATCAAGAAGGCTCTGTCCAGTGATCGCGCATGTTGTCATAGTGATGGAGGGAGCATGTGGTGCGTGTCCACAATGGTAGTGATGGTTTTATTAGGCAGAAAGAACGTGCGTACATTGATGAGATTTTGGTTTCGTAGCCAAAACTGGCGACCAGTCTCTTTGGAGCTCTTGTTTTCCCAGACAATTCTTGGAGTAGGACATTTGACGAACACGATTCATTAACCCCAGAGCTTCAGATCCGGATTCTGCAACACATACAGCGTGGGCTTGTTGACTACCCCACTACTGTAGCCCGGACTGGGATAGCCAATTCGTAGCCTGATCCCCTTGGGACGTCAAGGGCCCTCGGTGGCCCTGGACGCCCGCCCAGCCCGCCAGGCGTAAGAGGTCTAGGATGTTTGGAAGGAACGCCAGGTCCTAGGGCTGGGGAACTAAACCTCGAGACGTCCGTGGTTATATCATCAGGATCTATCTTCTCTGGCGTCAGCAGCGCCAGCTCAAGGACGTCGGCAGCCAGAGAAAACCCGCTGATCTCGGTGGCGGGTCTGCGCCATCTCTCCTTGTATGGAATTCGCTGCTGTCCTACAAGGTATGTTTGTGGTTATTAGGAGCTCAAATTCTTCCTGCGCAACCATGTAAATCACAAGTGTTTTGAAACCTAGATGCGGCTCACTGAACAGGATTTCGACAAAGTCCCTGCGGCACTTTTGGGTCCCCGGGTCGACCATGGTGCGGAGAAATTTGACAGTTTCGCCATAGCTGGTAATCCGCTTCAGGTTATCGTAGAAAAAGGTTGGGTTGCGATTGCAAGAGTCTTTGATGCGCGAGTACCTGGCCGTAGCAGCGCTTCGCAAGTCGATGAACGTTCTGCCGTCAAAGTGCGAAAACCACTGACCAAAAGTTGGATCGTCAAATGTGAATCCGTCGCCACCGAAAAAGAAGTCTTTACGCGAGAGCGATGCGTCGTGCTCAAACCGGTTGTGCGAGTTGAGGTCGCCGAGCGTAAAGGTGCCTGCGCCCGGGTCCGGGGAAGTGGAGAGACCGAGTTGTGTAACAATGGTGGCCAGTTCCGTGCTCAGATGGAAAATGTCAACTAGGAGAGGGACCAGGCTTGCTATGGTCAGGTTGCGTCCGTCGCGGTTGATGAAGCTGTGGTTGGCCATGCTGTTCATGGCAGGGCACCCGCATTGAAGGTCGCCCTGGACCGGAGGTTTCCGATTGTCAAAGTTGACATCGGTGAGGGCCAGCCGTAAGAGATAGAGGACAGGGAAGAGATTGAGTTTCATTGTAAGCAAGCCAAAGAATGTATTATAGGTATATAATAGGCGAACTAGGGCCGATCCGGACCAGCAGGTATGGTGCCGAAAGAAATGAATGAACTAATCATTAAAATAAGGCCAGTATTGAAGGAAAAAGGCTGCGTCTTGGATCATGTCTCCGCGTCCCAAGATACCCTAGATTCCAAAGAAAGAAATTATCAAGGGACATGATAGGGTTCTTTATACTCAGGGTCAGGGAATCTCCACATCATCTCATGTTTGTTTGCATTCCAGCGCCCAGTACTTCAAACAGACTCAACATATTCATGATACCTAGATTATCTACCTTAGTATTGCCAAGGACATAGCAGCGATGAGACCAACACCATCTTTCTCACCCCGGCGACGGATCCGGAAGGCTAGCCTAGCCCACAGGGTTCGCATAGGAGAGCATCCAAAGACAGTAAGGTCCGCGACGGTCGCATTGCATTGGCACATGGGAACGCAAGGGCCTTCATGACGGAGTGTCTGGACGAATTCCAGCACTCACAGGCTGGGGAATTCAATAGCGCGACTGGGTGGATGATCAGGATTCATATATCATTGACAGCACTTTGATGAGTTGAAGACTTGGCATGTGCTCAGAGGCTCACAAAAGGCAAAAGGTGACTCTACTTGATTAAGACAATTGGTTCTACAAGCTAATAAGTGCCAAGTTTCGGATTCGTATCGAGGCTCGTTGAACTTCAATAGGTCGATAATGTTTTGTGTCGGGAGGTCCCCAGAAAAACACAGTAAAGTTGCTCAACGGCTGTCGATAGTATTTGTCCCTGTCAATCAGAGCAGCCGTCGATCATCTTCCCAGGGCTCGGTGATGCACGGGGACGCACCTTGCTAGTGTGAAGATAAAATTACTTGGGCAACCTCATGTGGCACCCAGGGGAGATGGACACCGAGACGAGACGAGACCTAAGCCAACAACCCATCTCAGTTTCCGAGATTAAGTTCGGTTTACTGCAGCTGAACATTCCTAAATGATGTTCACGGACCAAAAGCCACGGTTGGTTTCATCACTCCATCTGCTCTACTGTGCAACGGCACAGCTTTATCAGGATTTGGAAGGGAGCCGTACCCCTCTTCCCCTCTCGCGCTTTCTCGCTTATGGTCCATGGATGCAAACGGCCAATTGCCAGTTCGGGTATCGCGCCTGTCTTAACATAATTAATTGGGTAAGCACTAGGCTTCGTTGCTACCCTGCCGGTTCGAGTATTCCGGGATGTATGTGCCTATGTCTCTGTGTTTGTGCCCCAATGTGCCATTGCTTAGTCTTGAGCATCCAGTCAACCTGAGTTCGGCGATTCACTGAAGTGATCACTGTATGTTACCACATCTCGATGGAAGCCTAGCTAGGTGTGTTTGCTTGCATTTCGTAGCTGGTCTCGCCTAACCTTGGTGGAAGCGAACCCTCAAGTCGACGGGCTTGATTTGAGGCAATGCAAGGAATTTGCAAGGAAATTGTCGAGGTAGAAAATTCCTTCGGACTCGAGGGAGGAAAGGAAAAGGCGAGGGTTATCTAAGCTGCGGTTCATTGGTACGATGTCACTTAGGTAATCTTGTGTCGCTTACTCTCCAAAACCTCTCCCTGAAAAAAGAAAAGAAGAAAGAAAAAAAAGCCGACAAACAGTACTGACACTGACGACGGGTGCGCCCAACACTGATCTTTCCCTCGGATCCCGCTCACAAAGAAAGGCCGCCCCAAGACACAAACTCCGACCCAACAACCACACCAATCACCCGCCCAACTATGTCACTACCATCTGAGTCGCCCTTGCTGCAGTGGGTGTCGTACGCGTTCGGCGGAATGGTTACGTCGTTCGGCATCAATGCCATCGCGCGGCCCGCCCACGCCCTCGCCTTGTTCGAGTTCGAGCCACCCAATAACCTCGACGACCGACGAACGGCCGACAGCCTTATGGTCATCTACGGCTCCCGCAGTCTTTTCATGGGCGCTGCGCTTTTTTCGGCCTCCCGGAACGGCCACAAGTCCACGCTTGGTTGGCTGCTGGTCTCCATCGGTGGCGTCGCCTTAGCCGATGGTCTCCTCTGCAAAAGCCAAGGCAAGACCGCGTGGACCCATTTCGGATTCGTCCCTATTGCCGCGGGCACTGGCGCCCTGCTTCTCGGCTTGCTGGACTAGCTGGCTGGAGAATCATGTCCACGGGTCCTTGATGACATGAGGAATGGATGCATTGTTGTTATCGTTGCAACGCAAAGACCCAATGAGTACAGGTTTTATCTTTCGAGAACATTGTCGGTACAAGCTAGAAACAGATGAGGTACAAATTCTATCAGACATTGAAAGCCCAGCGCAATCAACATTTCGGTCCAATCTTGGTTTTAGGTTTCTTCTTTTTTTTGGCCTGCAAATACTAGGGAGGGTCTAGCTGGGTACTGACGTTAATCATCGAATTTGAGTTATTGAAACGCTCATAACTATATCCCAAGATATAATATCTCCTCACAGACCCGCTCGCCACGCCCGCTGGAGAAAAACAATGATTTTTGACGAGACAACAAGCGTCAGACCCAGGCAACTTTATGCTAGAGTTCTAGATCTAGAACTAGTCTAACATGACTGCCACAGTATCGAGCACTCACTGTAACTACTTTAATTTGTCCTTATTCTCCTAGGCTGTTTGGCAAACACTGTGTTCTTAGAATATTTTTGACGTATAATGTACAAGACCAAAACTGATCGACATTTGAACAAACTCGAGTAATTTTCACCCACCAGCTGAAGCCACTGCAGATAATTTCAATGACCATTAACACCTATCCACGTAAAGTATACGATTTGAGCATTAAATCCTTCCCATGTTCTTCTTTCAGAACCAACAACTGCATTATCCTATAATTAACCGCCTCCGCTCCTTGTTTATGAGAATCCCTAGCCGACTAGGATGCAGTTCGACTCCATCATTTATTTTACCTATTAGGCTTCCTTGGCAAGTCCGGTCCAATGGGTCATCGACTCTAAAGCCAAGAGGACTGTTTTCACCCACGCCTGGATGTTGTAGTACTGATACCAAAGAGACCTTGAAAACAACAGATGCCGCCGCGCCTTCCAAAGATCTGCACAGAACTTGCAACAATTCACTTCCGCGCCTCCCTAGCAGTTGTTCAAACTGTTAACGCCATTATTGGAACGCATTCCAAGGTCAACCCTCAGTGTTTCAGATGCGATTTGATGCCTTGTGCAGCTTTATTGGTTTGAAAGGTGGAAAAACTTGCCAAGTATTTGTATCCGGTTGGGAATGTGAATGAAGTAAGCAGAAAGAAATTCAGTGTTATTCCTACTCAATCCAACCCCGAAAGCGCCCTCGGGTGGTATTGGTGCGATGGTAATGTGGTTGTGGATATGCGAGCCCAGCAACTCGCCAACATCAGTTTCCTCTGGAGTCCGAGGCTACAATTGCAACGTATCTACTCACACCCCGTTTACAAGTTCCCAGCCGCGATTCAAGACGCCATCGCCGCGGACGAGTGCGGCCCCCGTTCAAAACACTTCCCACGTCGACAGCGAGGCTTTTACCACGAACAGCGCGTCGGCCATGCGTGTCTTACCTGGATGTGTACGGTGGACCGTCGCACAGGGATTCGAGGCGGTCGTGTCTGCTGCAACCGAACCTGCGGGTGCTGGGAGGCATATGCAGCATGTACACCACGGAGCACGGGGCAGACATACTCCGGGATGGTGCGCGGCTCATGACTAAGGCGCTGAGAGACTGTGGGGGTGGACGTGCGACATGATTCGTACCCAGGGTTTCCTCTTTAGTCGCGGGTGTTTCCCTCGGAGAATCTGAGTGATCATCATCACGAGTTTTATGGCAATCTTTCTAAGGGGATCCGCTGGGGGCTCGAAACACAAACAAGGCTTCCAGGGGTTTAACAAGAACCCAAAATACCAGGCAGGCAACGTAGTTAGAATAAGCGAGAGTAAAAGGCCAGGTAAATAACTCCGATAATGCTTTCAATCTTGCTAACTAATAAGCAGCGAATTCCAGTTACTTGCTCGCACAGCCCCCAAGTAATTACACTGCTGAATGCTCCTTTTTGACACCCTGACATGCCCCTATTCAGCACACCCAATGTACCCAATCTCGAGGTCGAAGTTGTCTTGATTACTGTGCATCACTTCGCTGCTGAGGACGTAGTATACAACATCGCGTCCAGTCGGCCAGTTTGGGATGTTATCGCAGCCATGCTTTTGAGAATTGTCCACATCGGTGCACTGAAGAAATAAGCGATCAGTCTCCTATTCGGCCAGGTCTTCTTTCGAAACATAGTATAACTTACACCATATGAGTTCATGCCGATCAATGCGCAGGTGCCGGTAGGGTCCTCAACGCCACTATCGCAGCATCGTCCACCGATCGAACCCCTACCCATTGTGACGTTATTGCCAAGCACAGCAATAGGGGTCATGAGAAAAAGGAGGGAAAGCGAGAGCATTTTGGTGTTTGTTTCTTGGGTTTTACAAGGCAAATTTTCGAATAAGCCGATATAGCTGGGAAGGAAATTAAACGAATGTTTGAAGAGTTCGTGAAGAAGTCTCAGGTAAAAGAATGTGTGAAGAGCTTGTCAAAAACCGTGAGGAGAATGAATAGAAAGCTGGTGAGGAAAAGAGGGACAAAACCTGGAAGGGTTGCCTCGAGGTTCGACTTAAATAGTTTAGAGACATTGACGGGACGTTAAGAAAAGGATTATTATTTATTATTACCTCTATAATAAATTCTCGTGGGTATAATATTGGTGATAAATATAAACACCAAATTGTGAATATTCTGTATTATCACAGTTTCATTATAGGACTTCCTAGTAGGAGTGAAACATTACTTTATTTTGTCAGACGAAGTCCCCCAATACCGACCCCTACCGTGGAAACGAAAAAATCGTTTCCGGAATTGTGAAAGCTTCAACTTTCCGATTCAGGCACCAGTGGGTCAGACACATACGTATCAAATGGCTGATTGGAGAACCTATAAATATCAAATACGCGCGTCTGGAATAATTTGGAATAAAGGGTAAGGTAACATAGGCAATGAAGGCGTTGGTGGAACAGGTACCTTAGATAGGCAAATAGAACAAGATCAGATGAATGCAAGGATGCATATCAGCCCACTGAAAAGGCCGTCCTAAATTTCAGTATATCGAACGATATAATCGTTCGTGGAAGTCGTATGTGTAGGCCTGACTACAATTCTAGGCCGGTCCGTGGGTGGCTTTCCTGTGGCTCCTGCACTGTCCGCGCCAGTTGCATGGCAATTTATACCCCCGTCGCGCTTTATTCTGGCCGAATTGGTCTGACAGGAGTATGATGATGGCGCGCAGAGTTTCGTCAGCCCTGATGCCAATACGAACCTCCAATACCTGCCTAGCCTAGGCGTTCGTCTCTGCAGCGCCCCGGACCATGATGAGCATGCCTTCTTTCGCATGAACCCAACACGAGTTGGCGACGCATGTATTCTTGTACTCTGCGGACTGAAGCATGGAGAAACGTAGTTATCCCCAGAATTCGGCTGTGCAGATACCAAGGTGCGTCTCCGGCCCGAGTAGTGACTACTTCCTTGCTAATCGGTCACCCCACTAAGAATACTTGGCACACTATTCTCACCGCTCGATTTGGATCTCAGATTTTCGGCCGAACGCCTGAGGCTCCTGTTACAAATTCTCTCAACCAAGCCAGGCCCCCTTGGTGTCTGGATCCCAAAGAACGCTGTTGGAACGTCTCTGGGCTGTCGGAGAGGGAGCTGGTTTCGAAGTCGCGGTGCAAATACGTCGCCAATAAGGCAACCTTGCTGCACCGTGGACAGAGTTTGGTTGTTAAGAGTAAAAGTGGGAGAATCATGGGCTGGGATTTGATTTCTTAGATCACGTTGCAAAGTAAGTAGATTGCGCACTAGATTTTAGCACTTTATTGTAGAAGACTGTCCCGTCTTCGTGGGTACAGCACACATGTGTGCAAACTCGTAGGCAATAGTATCGAATATCTAACCCAACACAAACCACCCCATTATCCATTTCCTTCCATTCAAGTGGTCTACTAGGCACAGCCAACAAATCCAACCACAGTGTCGCCTTGAGCCGTTTGCCTTTTGCAGGAGCCGTCCGCAACAAATAATTTGACAGAGCGTCCAATCTTGAAAATCTCTTGGCTGTCGCACCCGCCGATATCAGAGTTACGAGCATCCGAACACTGTGGATGTGGTTAGCTTAAACTTTCTCCCTCTTTGTTTTGTCAAAACTGAAAAGATTCCAGAACTTACACAGAAAGCGTTCAAGCTCGCGTTGTGGCAAAGCAAGGTAGGCTCTGGGGTACCCTTGTCGCAGCATTGGGGTCCGGTTGTAGGTAAGCCGACCACGGTGGTAAGCGAGAGAACGGCAACTGGGGCTAAAAGAAGCGTGATAAGAAAGCTCTGCATTTTGTCTTTTTTTCGAACTGACCGTGCAGCGATTTTGAGGAGGAGTAAAAAGATTTGGAAGTCAAGGCAAGAAATATTTGTTTTGGAAAGAACTGTTGGTAGTTTGTCAAAAACTGTGGTCGCTGTTCGCTGAGAATTCAGATTGGTTGTTGGGTTGTTGAAATAGCTCGTCATTGGGACTTTATAAGACTGTTCAAACACTACTGAATGTATATGATACATGTATTATAGCCCCAACAATAAATTATTCTTCTGGAAGGGCCTCCAGGGAGGTGTGATTGACATTACGTGTATCAGAAGTTTTGCTTGTTATTCATACATATGGAAGTTTCAGAACCGGGTGAGACAGCACACACTTCTAATGTTCTCTATTTATAACTAAAACATAGCATGCTGAAGAATTCTTATCTCAATGTCACTCAGCCACAACTACTTACAACGCATATTTGCTTACCATCTCTCTTCAATATTGAAGTTTTTAAGTAGCGAACAGGCTTGAGCCTAGGGAGCGAGCACTGCAACCATACCTGCTATAGGACAACAGCCACGGCCCCGATTGTCGAGTTGATTTTGTCCAGCACCATGAGCATCCAAATAAAACATCAGAGGTTTGGGTAAAAGGCGGCAGATTTTACTCTTCGCCTAGAATCTCGTCAAGGGCAGAATTCACAGATCACAAAGCCTAAAGTACGGCTCTGACCCGGAATTCCGAGTCAACATACATTGAAACAGCGTCGCTTATTTAACAAGCAAGGAGTATTGCTGAATGGATTCAGCACTGTTCAGAGTACTGTGGTTCATCTGAACTTTAGCAACTTGCTATACCAAAAATAAAATATATCCAGCACATTGCAACCAGTTTGCAACTTTTATGCCTAAGCCTTTCAGGAGTTTGGTCGACTCCCAAGTCTAAATGTGTTTTAGACAATGCTCTCATAGTAAGAACTACGCTGATAGCCCGAGCGAAGCCCATCTGACCCTAGGCACGGCGAATCTGTCAAGTCCAGTCCGTTGAAGCGGGCTATGACGATCAAGCACAAACAGACCCCACTCCAAGATTTATGAAGGTGCCAGCAGACGCCCTGCAAGACTCTCAACGCCGACGGGGCCTGTGTAATATCAACGTGGTGACCAGGGCCTGCCAAAACCCGACAGGTGCACATACCCGGCCCAGCCAACAAGATCATGAACTTTGGCTAGCGGGTCCGTGGGGCCCAACGGGCTGAAGGTCTCAGCCTCATCTGGATATAGATGTGTCAACAAATCTATTAATACAAGTCCAATACTCAATATCTCCAAATGTGTAAAACTAATTAAAGATGCCTAATACCTCGATCTATGATAAAAGCACTGGCTATTATGAATGGTGATAATCTTCACAGGTACGTGAGGATTTCCGCGGGTTGTCAAAAAGAAAGTCGTCGTTTGGGTTTGGGGTCTCCCCTCCCCCTATGTTTAGACTTTAGCCCGGGATGGGTAGCCCGTCGCTTGGCTCTGGCACTTTATGGGACCCCAGGCGGGGGCCTTGGGATAACTCAGTGCATACTACCGAACGGCGCGCCGCAGCTCCAACTTGCATTTGGTGCAGTTTAAACAGGCTAGCGCAGTACTGCCACGCCCTTGTCGACCCTCGTCACTTCGAGCTAGCCTCAAAGGAGAGGGCAAGAATTCATCAGTGCGAATTAATTTCCACAGCTAGCTTGAGCTTCCTAGTCAGGAGGACCCTGAAATTGATATCAATGCTGAACTTGACCTGGTTTATCCTTCCAATATCGTTGTGGTGGTGGGATTTGCCGACCCCAGTCCATGGCGAAGCGCACGCACGTGGCCGTAGATGGAAGGCAAACGACAACTGACGCTTCAGGGATAGTTCGAGATGACATTGGTGTGATGGACCTCATCCAAAATCCCGATGGAACCCTCGGCCAGGATAGGGCTTACTGCGTGGGTTATGTTTTTGTTGCTGTCGCTAGGGCTAAGCCTGATAATGACAAAGAGGTACCCCTGAGGTACGGAATTTCATCCAAAGATTTGCCGAGACCCGGTTTGTGAACCTTCAAATTGACGATGGATACGATTCAGAGAAAGAAAAATGAGTGTTTTCTTGGGATGGTGGTCAAGGGCGATCTTACCTTATTTCAAACATCAACCACAACCGTAGAGATACTATGAGTCAGGCACGGCGACAGGGAACACCCAGCGCCACAACATTACCGATGACATTTGTCAGGTCTAGATTCTACGAGGCGCAGCCATGCTAAGCTCAAAGGCTATCCGCTTTCCCCGTTGCTCCGCGGCAGGCTAGTGATAACCACGAGGTATAAATGTACTCCAATACTGCAATTGGTGAGCGAACAATCGACCAGGTTGCCCCAGGCACACCCCAACTCCCCTGCCCAGTATAGTAGGCCTTCCACACTCCGGCCTTCAAAAACCCACGGTTGGTCCATGTTCCTGTCGACCGAGATTTGGGTGTGGGAGATGTGAGCGCCCACAGATACTTTTTCCCCCCTTCCAAGTCGGGGACGGGTCGAGGTCAGTCCTGACGGCATAAGGGGTTTCCGCGGTCTTGGTTGTGGTTTGGTCATCCGGACGGGCAATCTTGCGGCCCTGACGCCGGGGTTTACCTTTTTGATGACGCTCCGGCCTGACTGCGTTGAATATATAGATACAGGGGCAAAGCTCCCGGGAAGCGCAAGAGGACCGATTGGGCTTGGGCCGCGGCCATGAAGGGTAACAGAGTTGTGAAAGCTGGGGGAATTCCGACCTACAACGCGAAGGATAAGCCTCGTCTTGGTATAGATCTAGCGCTCGAGCGGAATATAAGTCCAAGACGGATTCCTGTCGGTATTTAAAGAGGATCAAAACGATGAGAGTCCCACTGTCCTGTCCAAATATCCGCTATCTTCCCAAGGAAGTCGGCCGAAAGTGAATCAACTTATGCTTGTGGCAAGATACTAATGGAAATAAACTGGTTCTTTCCGTCTTTCAAGATCAGCAGTTTTGTATATGCAATTCCATGCGGAAACTCCTAATTTGCTGTAGTTAAGCTCAGTGGTCAAGATTCATTTATCATTTGCTATAGAATTTGATATTCATTAAGTGTGTTACCATTTGAACTTGGTATTATTGCATGATGTGAAATATGGACATTTGATTCTTCAATCGTCATCAATCTGTTTGATAAGCGGAGCTGAAAATATCCCTAACTGTACTTGTTGTGCCTCTTGGACCTCTGTCAGTCACACAAAGGCTTACCACCCTTCTCTCCGGATATCAAGGGGTTGAGAGATAGGGGAGATTAAACCATAGCCATAACAGCGGTTGAGCCCCTTCTGAGATTTTTAACCATTTATGTTTATGCTACAAAAGCACATTGGATGTCAAAAAACATGGCAACTTCCACACCCGGTACAAAACAAATTTCGTCACCCTTAAATTTGACGGAATAGTTCAACGCTCGCCACTGTTTATTATCTTTAACATCTAGTTTAAACCGTGTCATATCTGTGTTTTATCCACCATTCGAGTGCTTCAAGTCTCAAATATTGCACTTTTACCCAATAAACTCGCCATTCAGAATGAAGTTCTCTAGTATCACGACATTCTTAGTCGTCACTTGCGCTGACGCTGCCAAAGCTTTTGCATATTCCTTTAATTCCATATTATTCAAGAATTGTAAAGTAACAGCCCAATTTCAATCAAGAAGCCCATCGATAACCAACAATAGACAAGCCTTAACATTTCGACCTGCTTTTTTGTCGCTGACAATGGTGAGCTTGCATGCGGAAGCGACAATGGGCTTGGAACGTAAGGCTTCCAGCAAACGTTTCTTCTTTTTGTGCTCTTTGCTTTCTTTGCCGCGACTAAATACAGGATCCCCTTATAGCTTTGGAAAGTGCTCGTGCGGAAAGCCCACCGGGACTGCAATCAACTGCAAATGCCCCAATAGCGCGGGCAAACAGATTCCTAATTCCTACGACCTCAGGGGGCTGCTCCTCCTCTGGTCCCAGTAATTGAATGAAGCCAGACTTGAGATATGAGAGCTCTGATTAATCGATCCTGTTATGGCGGATGAAAGATGATTGCCTCGGTAATGACAAAAGCAAGCTTGTATGCTAAGCCGTAGATAAATTCTAGCACCGGTCTGGGGGGTTAGTTCGCAGCTAGTCTGAGCCTTATTAAACTTAATAAACTGCGGTGCCCAGCGACAAGTAAATCATTGGACAGCTTGGCCATCAGTTTTATTGACACCGATATCATCAACTTCTGTCAGGATCGTGAAGGGGCTAGTTGTACTACATTCACGTCCTGCCCTGTACTACCCCTGGCCTGCACCTTGATCTGCCGCACATTCGTCCATTTGTCCACCGGGATCGCAATACAGTCCAGCGAGCCGGCAAGCGCCTCGGCCTCACGTCTTTCGAACGCAAATCCAGGCGACATTTGCACTTGCCAGAGAAACTTGCAAGCTCAGAATGCTAGCCGGTTGTAGATCTAAATGCACTTGTCCACCACCTCCTTCTTTCTTTTCTTCATCGACACCTTCTTTCCTGCTCGGAACGAAAACAGGCCGCCGCCCGTGAAAGAAGACTGCCAACGTACCCTTCGGCCGTAGAAGGGCGTGGAATGTATCCAGAGACCTGACTGGGTCGAGCAGCGGCATGCGGCTCACGACGACGACATCCGTATTGCCGGTGGTCTCGACCACGGCGGACCCGAGCTTCTCGGTTGCAGATTTCACGAAGGTGAGACGATTGGCGTGCTCCTGGCTGACCAGCCCAGGGGCGGCTTCCATGGCATCGGTGTTGACGTCTCGCAGCAGACGTAAGGCACTGTTTCCCGGCCCCGTGGCGACGTCGTGCGCAATGTTGGTGCGGCCGTCGCTGTGTATTGCGTGTTGTTGGGTGATTAGGTGGAAGAGGTCTTCCGATGGGGATGGTTGAGCGTCAAAAACCCCTCCGAAGCTGGCTTGGTGGATGCGAACCATGTCTTGTGATCGGAATGTTGGGTAGCCATTTTAGAGCAAAATAAATGTATTGATGATCAAAGTTGAAGCGCAGCTTTTTCGTCCTAGTTTTGGGGTGTATGGATTTTACTGGTCAATGACCTGGGCTCCAGCAATCAATCCCGTACGTAGGCAGGCAGACGAAGGCCGTTATTTATACGTTTCTTCGAGTGCTGGCGTTCCGAGGAACACGGGGCGGATTAGCCAGCAAATGCTTCCAGCCGAACGCAATTATAATGGCTGGCCACTAATAAGCATTTTGTCCCACCAACCTAGGCACACATTACTTGATCTGCTCATCCACCCGGCCCTGAGCTTTGAGAAATAAATGAACCCACCACAAATTGTCTGGCATAGCTTCTGTGGAAAGATGTTACATGTGACAAGGTTGAAATTCATTTGCTGTAAAGAATTTTCAGCATCATTCCGAAAACCCACAGAATGCCACCTTCGCAACCTCGATGGAACAGGTCTGCTAAGTTCTCTGCAAGAACCACAAGTGCAATCACATACTGAGCTCACTATACGCCTCCCTGGCCTTGAGCAACGGGTCCTTGGAGCTGCGACGAGTGTACAGGTCTCAGGTTAAATCGCTGAAAAGGGTGTGAAAATTGTGATTATTAAGGCGGCGCGCTGCAAGCTTTTGCGAAGGGATGATTTTGGTCTAGTAGGGTTTCCAGATGAGATATTCAAGTCCAGACATTCAAAATTTCAAAATTCGAATTAGTTTCGAATGAATTTCAAAACAAACGCAGGGTGTATTTCAAACAAAGAGTTATCACCGATTTGGGGCGGTTACTCGATTGGTATACTCCAGAGGTACCGCTGTACTTGGTAAGATAAAGTTGATGTTTAAAATCGAGAGCTTGTTGAAATGTCTCAAATTGCGTATTTTTGCGCCAACTAGGTATGTAATAAGTCAAATTGCTGCTAGCGTTTTTTCTTTTCACCAAACAGTACAATAGCCGTATCTGTTACTAAATATAATGCCCTCGTGCATTAACTACAGGCTATGGCGCACCCAGGTTGACAACCTTGACCCTTGTTGGCAAGAACCCTTGCTACTATATATAGGATGAAGGCGACTCGTGGTACTTTTGGGGGTGTGAAGTTACGAGATGTGAGTCCATTTCGGCGTTTCCGTCTCTGCGGCTTAGCTTTAATTTATCGATGTATTTATAACGCTTTGGACTGTTTCAATCAAAGATTTACATATATGTACCTTCTCCTCTCTACCAGCAAATGACCTTCTGGTCTGCATCATCTTACGTTGCCGCAGAGCACTATACATTTATAATTCTTATTTGAATACCAAACATCCAGCATGAAGAGCTTTACGTTATTTGTTACCTTAGTCTTTGTCGCTGCCCACCAAGTCTCCGCTTATTGCCCCAAATGGGAAGGAAAAAAGGTCATGGAGGTGACTGCAAAACGCCATTGCTGTGTTGGGTCAAAATTGGAGGGGCCGGACTGGGAAAGCTTTTGCTGCTGGCCGGACGGAGTCCGTCCTTCTTCTGAACAGCAGCTTGGCTGTACGAGCGTATACTTCCAAAGCAAGGCTAAATGGGAACAACTCTGGGCGTGTAACTTGTTCCAACCCCAGCCTGGAGTATGCGACAACGTTCCGATATTTACCTACAAGAAGGAAAAGGGGAGGCGTGAGCGGGTGAAGAAAATTTTGTCTGACAGTTACTGGGAAGGCGTTAAGCTGAAAATAGAGATGGAAGAGAAACAGAGGTAGTGGATTGGAGACAGGTAAAGATCTTTACAGTATCAAACAGGTGCAAAAGGTTCTTGGGTTGATGGTTTCAATTGACCTTTAGGAAGAACATGTAGGACCTCAACGGTTTATTTGGCGTCTCCCTGGGGCTCGCAGAATACTAGCTGGAAGGAATGAAATCTCGTATCTTAGACTTGAAATAATATTAAAAATACCAGAGAAGGCCAAGTTGGATGGTGATAAAGTGATAGTAGGATTTCCGGGAAGAATTATCAACGAACAATGAACATGGCATGCATTTCAGAACAATATGTTATTCTGTTAAATGATTTATGGGTTATCAATTGACATTGTTCCCTTTCGAGCGCCATCTGGCAGACGAATCCTAATAGATGTATTTGATAGCAAAGCCAATGAGTGCAACTCTTCGCATCTGTGCCTTTGACATGCCGCATACCGCGGATCTTTTACAGCAGCACCAGCCATACTACGAAGCTCGCCAACCTGAGATGCACATTGGAGCGGTTGGCCAATGGCTGAAGATATGACGGAGAGCGATCGAACCAAGTGGAGAAATGCAAACCCGGTCTCTGTCCCCTTGTCTAACACAACCGAGCAAGCTCTATTGTTCACATTGCGATGCATCAGAGACGCCTTTCGAGCTTGTGTAGGATGTAGAGGCGCAACGATGCTTGGCTTTCTCACGCCGGGTTTCGGAATGCAGGATCAGGGCCAGGCTATTGGCTTGGTATGCATTAATTTGCTTATCATAAAACGTGTGGCGATGAGGCCGCAGACCCCGATCCAGTTCAGCGTAAAATGAATAGAGGCATGGCCTGTCTTGTACAAAATATGGGCCTTTGGCTTGGAATTACCCTTATTGGATAGGACGGCGACCAAAAGACAATTGCCATGGCGAATGGGGGAAAGGAAAAGCGCATTCAGTGGACAGAATGGTATAGGAAGGAATTTTGTGAAGGAGAGATCGTGTTCTGGGAAGAACGTCTTATCTCGTCCTGCTTTTAATGATACACTAAGCTCCTCTTCACACGGGAAATCATGAATAGTTTCGTTAGCAGGTCACCAAGATGGGACTGCTGAATTTTGCTCTACCAGAGGTCTAGTCCTCGTCGTAGGTCTAGATCGACTTGTGCATAAATAACATGCAGTCAAAAACATCCCACACTTACTGGTAGTCCAGAACCCTGACATAAACCCACTGCTTGGCTCAGATAAACCACATCTTCTGGTCCAAAGAGCCCTCTGTTTTCTGCAAGTCAAACCGCATGGCCAGGTACCGCTGCGTCTCGGTCAAAGTCGGGCGCGACTCGGCGCACGCCAGGCAACGAACTATGTAGTTGCGCAGGGAGACTGACCAGGACTGGTAAGCGGCATAGTTGTCGTCCACAAAGGCTTCGTTTTGTGTGTTCACCGAAGAACCGCACCGGTAGCAACTCAAAATGTTGCCTAAAGTTCTAAAGCGACAAGATGAGTTCCCGGGTGGCTTTAGCGACAGATATCAAAAGTCACTGTTGCTTTGGTGCCCTACGCCCCCTTTTACCTCACAGCTTTGAGATTTTAATGGTAATGTACGCTTTATAGAGCAAATTTCACATACGCCATGGAGTTCCTCCCCCAAATCACCCTTGGCGGCTTGCCCGGCACGGCAGGGTATGCGTGCAGCGTCTTGTCAATGACAATTGTTGAAAAGTCGGGGTGGGAGACGCGCAACAGATTGATGTGTCTTGATTTCCCGAAATTAACCCTGAGCTCGGCCGTGGTGTTCGTCCATCGTCCAGACAGACAGGTCAGATATTTCGTAGCTCCATACAATACCGGAGAAAACGTTGTTCAGAACCTCGCCCAGCTTCACCACATAGCCGCCCTCGTCACCTTTGGCGCTCCTGGGGACGACGCAACCCTAAAAGTCCCCTGGCTTCCCAGAGCTGCATTCTGCGACTTATCTTCTGTATTGTATATCCGTGGGTCCCTGCGTGCTTTCCTCGAAGTTTTCTTGATAGCACGGGTGGGGTTCACCAAGTTCGTGACCATCCTCTGCAGGGCGTGCGAGATGGCGGCGTTCTTGAGGCGTATTTGATTGTTACTGCCCAGATCGTCCATAAAGCCACATAACAAACGCTCTTGCGACTGGGTTTTTGACCGGATAAACCCGCCTGCTGTGAAACCCCACTCGATCGAAATGATGAGATATGGAAGATGATTCGCAGTTTTTGTTCACAATGACAGTTATCTTGGTTCCGAGGTATGTAAAGGTTGCGAAGCTGCGATATCCGGAGTTTGGGATAATTGTAGTCTCCTTCCAGGCTCCGCTATAGTGTTTCTCGTCTTGACTGTCTTTTATATACATCCGAACTAGACAACAAGCAACCAGTTCCCCGAGTGTTATTGGGCTAGTATCACCGTTGTTTGCAGGGTGGGTATTCGTAGCATCGAGCTTAGTTGCCAGCACCGGAATTGCCATGCTCATAATGGCAGCTGAGGCAAAAGTCGTTGCTAATTGCATATTTATCTTGCAACAAGATCTGATGTTTGAAAGATTTGATGGAGTAAGGTTTTGAGTACGGTCGGAGATCTGAGTTCGTGAATGAAAGCATGTGTCATGAGCCTACAAAGCAATTGTTTGGATTGCTGCTCATTCTGCTAAATTCAGTGAAGTGGGTTTATAGAGTATACTGTACAGAGTTAGAAGCCTTGACATGGACAGTGCCTGCACGAAACTACCTACGAGTCAATGAGTTAATGCACATACAACGTTAGTGCTAGATATATCCCGTTCATCCTAATATAAGTATTTGCACGGCAAATCTGGCTTTATAGATGTTTCCAATTTTGGCATTAATGTTAAAGCACAGACATACCTGAGTAGAAAACGGTCGCGCCAGTAAAGACGTCGGTGGAGGATGTAACTGTCCATAGTACCGCGAGTAAGAAAGTAATTCTTGTCATGGAATGTACTATTTTTAAAATCGTAGAATAATTTTAGCTTGAGTTGGTCTTCCACACGCTAGTTTGAATACATAGATCTAGATACTTAGTGACCAGATTGTATAATAAGAGTACTTAAAAAGTCTACAAGCTCAAAGTGCGGTTTACTAGGATTCTGGGGAAAGTGGGAATTGGGAATTCAACGAAAAACCAAAGGCTTTAACCCAATGCTCCGTCACGATGACACTCGATACAAGCCTCATTCTAATATGTTTGCTAACTGCGCCAACGTGTATTCCCTAGAGAAGTGCCACTGAAAGTTTGACTTTTGTCTGAGATATCCTCCATCCACATAGATACTGCTACTATTTTCCTGTCTTGGGACCAAGAAAATATGCGGCGAACATGCAGCCCAAAGTCCGGGCCGACGTCGTTGGTAAAACTCTGCCTCATACAACGAGAGTCGACAGAGACTCCTATTTCTTTGCGGTTATGTTTAAATTTTGTCCAGCCTGGAGCTAAAATCTCCTTCGGTTTCCCAATGTGTTCGTCGGCATTTCCATTTCGCTTATATACGTAGATCAAACAACCCTTGACCTCGTCTTGGTCTTCTATTTTGCTTTGAACATAGCGGGCTTTTGAACCTGTTGCGCCACCTGCTGTCAGCACAGGAAGGTTTAAGCCAGCGATGGCAAACAAAGCAAAGGTCGATTTGAATTGCATAGCCGATGGAGCTTTGAGTTTCAGCTTGGATAATTTGCGAATACAATAAGTAGAGTGTCCGAGGCAAATTGAAGGATCGTTGAAATTTATGAGGTTTAGGACTTTGATCAAGTCCTCAAAAGTTGAAGATGAGAAGAAAGTCAGCCGATAAATGCTGGGAAAGACGACACTGGGCTCAACTAACACCACGTCGTTAAGCAAGCAATTTCTTTTCACGTTAGGACCCTTAAGTTCATTATCTACTATAGTGGTAGGGGTAAAAGTCCATACCCTGGTACAGTATCCGCTGGTGTGGATATTGTGGGCTTTGCCGACTTTAGTAATAATTATGAAAAAACTTTTTAGGTATTTGGTAATTTTCGCGAACAATTAAATTAGTAAAGCTCCACGTTTTTATATACGGTCACAAGGGGTGGCTTCTTTTGCCTGCATCCGTGGTAAAGAAAAATTTTCAACTGGTTACAAATAGCCAGCCCGGGCATATCCGTAAATATGCACAGCCTCACTGTAGGTCAAGGTTTGGGCGCTTTTAACCCGCAGGTGGAAATTGGTATTACTGTGGGGTGACATGAGTCGATTAAATGCACATGCAGACTGCCGTTTAGACTAAGCTGCCAACATATTGGGCCTGAAATTATGACTTTTGACAGAAAGGGACCTCTATAAATCCTTGGTGGACATGCAATATACCGTATAGTCGATTCTGACCGACATAACAATCGTCAGCACTGGGTACTTTTTGGGCGGTACTTTCGGCTACACTAAACAAACCGCGGAAATGAAAAAGGGGTACTGGTTAACAATATGATAAAAGTAAAATTAAAAGTTTTATATCATTGAATTTAAAATAAGACTTTACATGTACGGTTCGGCGGTGCCTAAAGGCTACGTTACACATTACAAGGTGCGTTACTTCGTGCGTTGTGAAAAAGGTTAGGTTGGAAAATAAAAATAGCCTTGTATCACGCTTTATTAAACCCAAATGTTTGGGCATTTGGCTTGGCTGTAATTACTACAGGGCTTGATAGATTCGCGTGCAATTCAGGTGGTGATAAATTACAAAACGTAGACTTTTTATAGTGATATTGGGCAGGTAAACTTTTGAGGCCGACTATTATATTGTGAAGGCCATTGAACGTGGCCCTTGATATACACAATGAAAGTGTTGAAAGTCGGAACTAAATTGGTGGGAAGGACTGATTGACCAGCTGGTTTTGTGAAGATTCACATTTTAATTACTGGTGTCTGGATCTCCATTCTACTGGGCGGCGTTCTTTTTGGCGCGGCGCTCGGAGTCAAAGTATCGTTTGCGCGTCTTTGTGGGCTGATGACGTGCACGAGGTGCTCAGGGGCTTTACAAATTTACATAGTTAACTGTTGGAATAATAGTCACTGCTATCGCACTTGGGCGTGTAAATGCACGCTGACTAGCATATATCACGTGCGATTCGAATTCCTAACTTCTCAGGCATCCACAACTCCGCACCACCCCTTCATTTCCTCCTGTAACCAGATTGCACTTTTTACTCTCTTTTGTACGATAGAGAAGACAGATAATTAGATATGGCGAATCGCACTAGTTACATTGTCTCAACCCCGAATCCCTACGCGTAGACGAGGTCTATGAACACTGATCAGTGGGTAGACTACTAGTTAGCACGCCCACAGATTGGCTACATAAAGAGGCAATCGCATCTATCGACGAGTAACGTACGCGAAGCTCGTGCGATCAGATTTGTGCTAAGAGCCCAAGAAAACCTACCTGTGTAACTGAATAAGGGAGCAGGACGGCGAACTTGGAAGAACCAACAGCCCATCGTACGAACGAAGCTTTACCGGTAATTAGGCTAGCCTAGCGAAGACGACAGACCAGAGGTTGCACGCCGAGGTGCACAACAACAACAAACTACGACAACTCCCATTCGCACGACGCCACAATGTCAGCGACACCATCAGAGGAAGGGCACACGCCTCACCCACAGGCGCAAGGCCAAGCCCCTGAACGGGAACAACAAACAATACTTTTCTCGCACGAGGAGATGAGTAAACAAAGTGAAATTCCTATAGCTGTTTGGCGTACATACGTCNCTAGAAAAACGAAGATATAGCTATATTCTGGACGTACCTGAATCGTTTAAAGGAAGAAACTTGTTCCACGCAGACCGCCTCCGCAAAACCGCAATGGACCCATTACCACAACAGAAAAGAGAGCCGCCTCCGCCAGAAGAGATCAACGGAAAACCAGAGTTTGTGGTCGATAAAGTTCTAACGTCCCGATTATTTGGCCGGAGTAAAACATTGCAATACCAGGTCGCATGGCAAGGATATGATCCAGACGACACGTGGTACCCGGCTGAAAACTTCAAAAATTCAGCGACAGCCCTTAACGACTTCCACAAGAAGTATGAAGATGCCGCAGGACCGCCGAAGCGATTGGCAATCTGGATAAAAACCGCTGCCGAGGATAAGTTAGACGAACCGAATCAGGAGGATAATGTGCCAGAGCATGGAGAATTGAACGGTAAAAGGAAAAAGCGACGACATGGTTAACTTGACAAAAGCCTCGCATGATCACCTGCGTCGACATACGAGGTTTGGAAGGGGTAGTGTGACATTTGGACCATGAGATCACCAGACCCTAACCCTGACCCCTGACCAACGACCCACCAGGGTGATACCTTCATCGACGTCGCGTCAAGCGCAGAATTTTGTTTGTTTCCTTTCTTCTCCTCAGAGTAGAATCTTCGTCGATAGATGCCAATAGACTAGCTTCCGTGCTATGCTTACCCCGGGCCGTGACACATAATATTATAAATATTATTTTAGTACTTAATTGGTTCGTTTTATTTATTCGTTTATTTGGAGGTGGAACGTTGTTGATAATTTATAGTATATTCCGAATTATTCCATTTAAAATCTCTAAAATCTTAATATAAAAAATTTATTTTTATCCGTAACGATATTTTCTAGAAATTCGTAATTATTAACGATTATTTGTAAAAATATATAGGCGACTTTTTCGGCGTTATTACTTTTTTTATATAGTAAAAAATAGGCGTATTTAATAAATTTATCCATTATAACTAATATGCTACTGCATTTAGTTTCTGTAAACAGTTTTTCCGAAAATAGTAATTTAACGATAAAATCCATTGTAATAATTTACCAAACCTTATTAACAGTTGGTAAAAGTTGCAATAATCTATAAAATTTATATTTTACGGATTTGTTTTTAGTACAAAATTTGTAATTTTTAATGGTTTTTCGTATTTTATATCGTATTTTTTGGAAATTATAATGTTATTTTAACCGTTTCCATATTTTGGAAATTTTTCGGTGTCCGTGAATTTTATTTCCGTAAATTTTCTGTATTTTCTCTGGCGTAATTACCGTGTTTATTACTATTAAATATCGGTATGCTGGTAAAAAATTTCCGTTTTCGTTTGTAATAAAAATAATTTGGGTTTTTTTTAATATTATATTTTCGTGGTTTAATTTCCGGTTAAAAACGTCGGTCCTGCCGTTTTACTTTTTTCGGTAAATAATCCTAAAATAGAGTTTTAACAAAAATTTTAATTTTTGCATTTGTCGTTTGTTTAATATTTTATTAATGGTAACATAGGTTAAATTTTTATAATCTGCATAAATTAATATTTCGTATTTAATTCCGGATAATTATGGTTTCTATTTTTTTGAATATTCGAATAATAGCTATAAACTTTTTATTATAAATTTGGTAGTTTAGTTTTGGTCCGTGCAATTTTCGGGAAAAAAAAACATATAAAGGTATAACCGTCTTTTTTCGTTTCGTTGTCCGAATTATTTTCCGATCGTATAATCCGATACGTCGGTCTCGATTTCGAAAAATTATATTGGGTCTGATATTTTTAAAATAGGTTTTTTAACTATTACGTTTCGTAGTTTTTTAAATATTTATTATACTTATTCCGTCCATTGGAATTTTAGGTTTTTTTTATTATATCATTTGATGGAATGGCGATCGCGTTATATTTTTTAATAAATCTTTTGTAAAAGTTTACACATTCGAAAAATGCCCGAACGTCCTTTACGTTTTATAATCGGGTTTTCTTTTTACGGTTTCTATTTTTAAAATTTACATTTTAATTTGTTTAAAAACGATAATATATTGCTCGGATTTAATTAAAAGTTTAACGTTTTGTAATTTTTATAAAATTATATAAACGTATTATCTATATTTTTCCAACGTTTTGGAAAAAATAAAAATATTGTTTAAATAAATAATAGTAAAAGTATTTAGGCATTTTTTAAAAATATAATTAAATATGGGTTGGAAAATTGTTAGGGCGCTAATAAAGTTGAAAAATATTATAAAATATTCAAAATATCCCCGCCTGGTACAAAACGTTGTTTTTTACTTTTCACTTTCTTTTATACCGATTAAATTATATATTTTTTTAAAATTTAATATCGTAAATTATTATATTTGGTAGAATATATTTCGGAATTTTCCTATTAAAGGAAATGGGGAGCAATCTTTTATAATAATATCGTTTAATTGATTATAATCCACGTATAATTGTAATTTTCTATTTTTTTAGTACGAAAAGGATAGGATATTTTGTTAAAACTGTCGATGTTTTAATATATTTTTTTTACATTTTCTTTCGAAATATTGGCCGAATATTTTTATTTATATAGGATTTAAACCGTATATTTTATAAAATTTAGGTTGTATACCTTTTTTTTAAAAATATTTTATAGTCGAATAAACTGTATTCCGGCAGTTCCGTTTCGAATTTTGGGCTAAATAATCGTTCGTATATTCGGTTTTCGTTTAATATATTATTAATTTGTCTTTTTTATTTTTGTTGGAATAATAGTCACTGCTATCGCACTTGGGCGTGTAAATGCACGCTGACTAGCATATATCACGTGCGATTCGAATTCCTAACTTCTCAGGCATCCACAACTCCGCACCACCCCTTCATTTCCTCCTGTAACCAGATTGCACTTTTTACTCTCTTTTGTACGATAGAGAAGACAGATAATTAGATATGGCGAATCGCACTAGTTACATTGTCTCAACCCCGAATCCCTACGCGTAGACGAGGTCTATGAACACTGATCAGTGGGTAGACTACTAGTTAGCACGCCCACAGATTGGCTACATAAAGAGGCAATCGCATCTATCGACGAGTAACGTACGCGAAGCTCGTGCGATCAGATTTGTGCTAAGAGCCCAAGAAAACCTACCTGTGTAACTGAATAAGGGAGCAGGACGGCGAACTTGGAAGAACCAACAGCCCATCGTACGAACGAAGCTTTACCGGTAATTAGGCTAGCCTAGCGAAGACGACAGACCAGAGGTTGCACGCCGAGGTGCACAACAACAACAAACTACGACAACTCCCATTCGCACGACGCCACAATGTCAGCGACACCATCAGAGGAAGGGCACACGCCTCACCCACAGGCGCAAGGCCAAGCCCCTGAACGGGAACAACAAACAATACTTTTCTCGCACGAGGAGATGAGTAAACAAAGTGAAATTCCTATAGCTGTTTGGCGTACATACGTCAACTTAGCTGATTGGGATAAAGACGTTAATATTAACGATGCACCAACCGCTACCGAGTTAACAACCTACTTCGTGCGAACGCTTATGGAAGCCATTTGGCTAAAGCAGACGGGCAAAGAAGTGCGAAGCTCTTTTAGGGAAGATTTGGCCGGCTGGAGCATTTACCAGTTTGACCAAATCAACCGCACGATAAAGAAAAGGATGTTACAACTTCTGGAACAAGACCAAGTTACAATTCCAGGAGCAACAATGTCAGCAAAACTCGCACGAGTACTGGATAGTAATGCACCTCCACGTATAACACAACAAACGACAACATTTGCTGGGAGAGAAGAACAAAACTTGCACGAAATACCACTACGCCCAAGATTACCACAACCGATCCCAAGTATCGAAGTTAGCCCACAGCCGTACGGAGCTGAAAATGCCGGGAGGGCGGAGCAGATCCACACGATGTCCCCTGGAGCACGTACAACACAAGAGGTGTGGTCTTACCCTCAACCTGCATACGGGAACCGCACGACAGCAACCCCTATGCCAGTGGACGAGTACGATCTTCCCCCTTCCAAGCCGGTAGAGAGCAAACCTTTGGACCCGGCTAAAATATCTGCTTTCCAAAAGGGATGGAGGTCCGCACGAAACTATACTGGAAAGCCGTACGACATTCTATACGATAAAGCAAGAATCTTCATCAGCTTTTGCCACAGACTTCAGATCGACGAGTCACAATACCACGCGGTTTTCCCAGACATATTATCGGAGCGTGCGGAGGACTTTTACATCAACCACATAGGACCGCACAAACGTTGGGACGAGGTATATAACCTGCTTAACAGCCACTTTAATACCAATATCAACCACTCCCAATATTTTACCGACTGGACGTCAACAGACTTCGTGCGAATGAAAACAGCAAATCCAGACAAAACCATGCCAGAGGTGCTGGAACTTATGCTTGACAAGCTACAGCTCGTACAGCGAGCCTTGGGACCTGGATTCCAAGGAGAGGTCGCACTATATACAGCAGTAGCACGGGCCTGCAGAGGAGTTAAAGAGTTGGAAAACGCACTTTTAACACAAAAGCCAACGTGCGAGGCGCTATTTGCAGATTTAAGGGCCTCATTGCAAGTGGCTATGGATCGCAATCAACGAAATACATTCCTTACCAGCCAGGATTCGCACGACATCAATTTTACTGATAGGCGTTATTTTTCCAACAACTCTGGCAACCGCACAAACCCCAGACCCCTATCCCGACACGGCCAAAGAACATCGACCCAAGCAAGTTCCCAGTCCAGGAGGGATAAATATGATCGTACGACCACGAACAAACGTTGCTTCGTATGCAAAAAGGAAGGATGCTGGTCATCCAACCATCCTAAACAGGAACAAAACAAGCAATACCGCAGCTACATCCAATCGCACGAGACGTTGGGTATAGAACCCGGAGACTATGGTAGTTTTTTAACTGAGTTCGAGGGAACACCCCCACCGTGCGAGACAGAGGAGGAGCAGGAGGACGACGAACTGCAGGAGATACAAGTGCAATACCTGCAGGATCAAGCATATCTTCATCGCACGACTGGGGAGGATATATTCCAACAACAGTCCAAGCCAACAGTACACGACCAATTCCTGTTACAAAATGCATATAGTACGACATACCAAGGAGAATTATGGGATACAGGAGCCGCACGAGTGTCAACAGTTGGGAAATGCCAGGTGGAAGCTTACCTGAGAGAAAATCCTCGTGCGAAGATCAGTTGGAAACCAGGAACAACAACTATCCGTTTTGGCGGAAGTGAACAAAAGACGTCCATTGGGACGATCACTAAAGTAAACCAATTGGGCAGCGTCACTTACCATATCCTGGATACTCCAACACCGTTCCTATTTTCATTGCACGATGCAGACCGACTACAAGCATACTTTAACAATGTTGATAACCTGATCGTGCGAGCCGACGGTACAACCATCCCTGTTATCCGCAAATGGGGGCACCCATTTTTTAACCCCAGCCGTGCGGAGGCTGCCACGTTTTTCTCAGAGCAAGACTTGAGAAGATTACACAGAAGATTTGGCCACCCTCGTACTGAACGTTTGTACAAATTACTACAGGAAGCAGGTCATCAAGACGTGCGACGAGAAATCCTGGAAAAGATTAACAAGATGTGCCATCATTGCCAAACGCACGACCCAGCACCCAAACGATTTAAATTCACTATTAAAGATAATTGTGAATTCAATTACCAAATCGTTGCGGATATCGTGCAGCTGAATGGGAGGAATGTGCTGCACGTTATCGACGTGGCCACATCTTTCCAAGCTGCGGCATTCGTGCGATCATTATCAGCCAAGGATACCTGGGACGCCTTATGCCGGTGCTGGATTTACGTATACCAGGGTCCACCAGATATTATCTCGCACGACCCTGGTACCAATTTTTCATCCGAAGAGTTTAAAAACAACGCAAAGGTGGTTGGCATATCGTGCAAGGAAATGCCAGTGGAGGCCCATTGGGCAGTTGGGAAAGTGGAAAGAGCCCATTCACCATTAAGAAGGTCGTACGACATTCTTAAAGCTGAACTCGGGGATCACACGGATGATGAAACACTTCTCCAAATGGCTATTAAGGCCCTGAATGACACAGCTGGCCCCAACGGCCTAGTACCAACACTATTGGTATTTGGAGCATACCCAAGAATTAACCAAGACTCCCCCCCATCACCGGATATCGTACGACGCGCGGAAGCTGTTAACAAAGCAATGAAAATGTTAAGGAGCATTCGTGCGGAAGTAGACCTATATAGGGCGTTTAACACAAGGAATGGTCCCTCAACGCACGAAACACTAAAGTTATCATTGGGACAACAGGCGCTGGTTTGGAGAGAGAAAAAGGGTTGGACAGGCCCATATCGACTCCAAGCTATCGATAATTCCAACGCAATTGTCCACATTAACGGTATAGCAAAAACCTTCCGCACGACACACATTAAACCATATCACCAAGACGAACAGCAATTAGACACATCATCGCACGACCATTCCCAAGACCAGCAGAACGAACAAAGTCAAACCCAGGAATCTATAAAAGTCCGTATACCCTCGCCTTCGTATAAAGGAACAGAACAGGTAAAACGGCGACGGCCGGGCAGACCACGTAAACATCCTATCCTGTCGACCACAGCTACAACGTACATTTCAGACAAAGAAAGAAATGCATGGCAGTTGGCACTCGCACTACGGGCGGAAGGCAAAATCACAACCCCAGGTGCCCCGTTCGACGAAGCCATACAAATGGAAATTGAAGGATTAGTCGCACGAGGCACCATTGTTGTTGGCAGATTTAACCCGCACCAGCATATGGGTCTTAGACTTTGGAAAACACGGATGGTATTGGAGGTGAAAGGAAAAACAACCGACCATCCGTACGAAAAAGCAAGATTAGTCGTGCAAGGTTATAACGACCAGGAAAAGCATGAGCTGCTTACACAAGCCCCGACTATCCAAAGGATGAGCCAACGCCTGATTTTCGCACTAGCCCCTACATTAATGCGAAATTACAACATGACGTGCGAGTTGCGAGATATTACCCAGGCGTACGTGCAATCACAGGACAAATTGTCCAGGACTATTATCGCACGACCGCCAAAGGAGATGGAGCACCTGTTACCAAAAGACGCGATCCTGGAGATATTAGGACCATTATATGGCATAGCAGAGTCCGGCACGCACTGGTGGAAAACATACCATTCGCACCACCGGGAAAGATTGGGCATGATCCCATCCTCGTACGACCCATGTCTCCTTATTACAACGACAGGACCACAAACCTTTGCCCTTACCGGCATGCAAACAGACGACACTTTCACTGTTGCTAGCGACCTGTTTTCACAGTTGGAAGAGGAGCAATTGCACGAGGCAAAGCTGCAAGCAAAACCTAAGACCAAGCTTTCGCACGAGAACCCGCTGGAGTTCAACGGTACCAAGTTACAACTTACGGACACAAGTATAACGATGACACAAAAAGGCCAGTTGGCCCAATTGTCTTTAGTTGATCATAAGGCAATAACCGCTCCGCACGACTATGTTTCCCAGCGAGCTAGAGGTGCCTACGTTGCTACTATTTGCCAACCGGAAGCAGCGTACGATTTATCGGTAGCAGCACAAACAACTGACCCGACAGCTGCTGATATAAGTTTGTTAAACGCACGACTCCAATGGCAAATGGACAACCCAACCAGGGGACTAACATATCTCCCATTGGACCTGGCTCGCGCGAAGCTTTTTATCTTTACAGACGGCTCATTCGCCAACAATAAAGATATGACTTCCCAACTCGGATACCTTATCGTCCTGGCTACTGAATCTCGCACGACAAACTCTTTTACAATCGAAGGGAATATTGTTCACTGGTCCTCTAGCAAATGCAAAAGGGTTACTAGGAGTGTGCTAGCAAGCGAGCTATATGGAATGACCATTGGATTTGACCATGGCTTCGCACTAAAGACCACCCTAGACCAAATCACTACCACATTAAATATCCCGAATATCCCTACCATCGTTTGCACGGATTCTAAATCCCTGTACGAATGCCTAGTTAAGTTGGGCAGTACGACAGAAAAGCGACTAATGGTGGACATTATGTCGTTGCGAGAATCGTACGAAAATAGGGAAATATCTGAAGTCAGATGGATCAACGGCAAGGACAATCCAGCAGATGCCTTTACCAAGAAATCCCCCAACAACGCATTGTCAACACTTGTTTCGACTAATCGCACAACGGTTAGAATTGAAGCTTATGTGGAAAGGATGTAAAAATGCGAACGCGGTACTGTTTTCCTATGTAATCCCTTTTTAAAATCATCGCACGAACACCGATTTCCCTATGCCCCCCCCCCCCCCCCAAAAAAAAAAAAAAAAAAAAAAAAAAAAAAAAAAAAAAAAGAAAAAAGGAAAAACAGAAAATGTAAGTGTGCATATCGCACGTTTAATCCAACACAATTATTTCCCGTCCCAAACCAGAAGAACCATGGAGAGAGCCGCGCGAACCGCTGGATGGAAGCGCACGAGGTCTTGGACCGGGGCCGCCATCGTCACCGGCGTCAGATCCACCAGAGACGCTGCCGGAGCCGGAATGTGCACAACGCGCGCCATGGCTTTGCCACACGCATTCGCCGCACGCACCATCTTGATAATCCCGGAGTCGCACGCAGTGTCGGAACTTGGGAGACGCATTCGGGTTGCCACATTTTTGAGGGCAACGACGAGAGTTGTGGCCGCGAGACTGGACGAGGATCGCACGAAAGTAGGATTCGCGACGGAGGATGCGAGCAGCGAGGAACCGAATTTCCTCGGGATGGCTGCTGGAGATTTTAATTTCAATGTCGCGCGAAGGCATGGCGCAAACACGGGCTTCTTCTTGCTACATTCACCATGCTGGTTAGCTCGCACGACAAAAGAAAAGAAAAGCCAGGAAGTGGAATAAAAGTGAAAAGACGTACGTTAATGGCGAGACCAGCCATGAACGCACGCATTCCAGCCGAACCAGTGGGAAGAGTGAGCCAAAACCCACCACCAGACGATGACCGCACGACGAGGTTACCGAACGGAGTGGGAATGGCAGGGCCGACTTGAGACATGATCGCGCGAAGGATAGTGCGAAATCAAAAATAAAGAAGTACGAATAAGGTTGATTATTCGTAGTGGAAAAGAAGGTAAAGTGAAGTTGTGAATGGTGATGAAGGGGAAAGAAAAATCAATCGCACGACAGAAGCGAAAGACGACAATTTATACCCAGAACCCGAAGAGAAAAGAAAACCACACAACGTAACAAAGGTGATTCACTTTCAAATTCCGGTCAACAAGCGCACAATACAGCGAAACTTACCGTTAAATCACGTTCACCATTACCATACAATTACCTTACCCACGCACGATTATACCGATTCCATCCCATCAGCCCTACGCCCTACAAAGCTGTACAGTCACCACACGCACGAGATCCACCCCGGGACTCTGAGTAACAGATCATTGCAATTAAGCACTGGTGGCTTCTTATACAAATCCCAGTTGTGATTCACTGCCCGGAACCACGCCAAGTGCGATCACAAAAGAAAAGATAGTCAGTGTTGGAATAATAGTCACTGCTATCGCACTTGGGCGTGTAAATGCACGCTGACTAGCATATATCACGTGCGATTCGAATTCCTAACTTCTCAGGCATCCACAACTCCGCACCACCCCTTCATTTCCTCCTGTAACCAGATTGCACTTTTTACTCTCTTTTGTACGATAGAGAAGACAGATAATTAGATATGGCGAATCGCACTAGTTACATTGTCTCAACCCCGAATCCCTACGCGTAGACGAGGTCTATGAACATTAACACCAATAAGAGCTTTCAAAGCGCATCCTGTGTTATAGCTTGCCAGCGGCTACAAGCTTATTTACCAGAATCACTGCTCAGTAAGTTTAAAAGCCTTTGCAACAGCCTAGACAATAGCTTTATCAAACGCATCCGCCATTGCCATAGCCCGCAATATACCCACCCTTTCCTCGGTACCTCCACCGGGCGTATTTACCCTCGTCGTCAAAGTCGCCAGGTTTTCGCTTAAGTCCAGCACCATATGCGTGGTGCCTTTTATTGTTTAAACGGTTAAAACGAGCGTTTGGCCCGCATCCAACCCGCACCGGATTGCACCCGCGACGAATCTTTATAGTACCAAGCCTAAAAAGCCCGGGGTGCAGCCTGCCGTAATGCCTGCTACGTTTATTAGGGGTTCAAAAATGATAGTGGTCGTATGGACGACGCCAAAAATCCACATTGCCAGGGCAGAATATTGTGCGTTGAGACCAGTTTTAGTGACAACGGTCGCCGACTGCCCTACGACGCTGTATACGTTGGGTATTGCGTACACGACCGGATAGAAAGTCCCATGGCTTTGCTAATATGTTCTTGGCCGTTATCCTAGGCGGCTACCTTTGCGTGCCTGCCGACGACATGGGCAACGCCGTCGACATCGCGGATTTTATCACGCGCGTACCGGGGCGAACGGGACGGGCATCACCCCGTCGATGGCGTCGCTTATAGACCCTACATTTGTACCACCCTTTAAAACATTTACCTTATCCGGAGAGTCGCTATCGTTAACCGATATAAATATGTGGGCCGATAAAGTTGCGTTCACCAACATATACGGGCTTAGCGAATATTTTATAGCTGGCGTGGCCAATACCCTGCTGAGCACGGGGTTTTTTATTCCAATATCGGCTGGGATTTCCGGTGCACCATTTGGATCGTCGATGAAAATAATTACGATCGATTGGTACTTATAAACGCGGTGAGCGAACTTTTAATAGAAGGTCTTTTTGTCAAGTACACCATGTCCCTAAACATAGAGGGAGCCAAGGATTTCTGGAGATCTACGTTTTCTAGTTTTGTAGGCCAAAGGCTCCCTATTACAAAAAGCAAAAATAAGTCCAAAACCCAGGTTTTAACAGCCTTTTTTACCGTTCCCCCGACCGAATCGCTTTTATTTTTAAATAGCACCCTACTTGTATTTTTACTTTGTTTTATTTTACGGGAATTTTAAATGCTGCTTTGGATCGACCGTGTCCGGAAAAGCGAAAATTGGTAATTAAATTGCATATGCCGAAAGCATTTTTAAATTAACAGTGATTATTGTTTTTTTGACGCATTAATATTGACTATTTTTCGGAAAAGTAGATTTCCTAGTTAATTTAGAGCGTGTGACATTTGGACCATGAGATCACCAGACCCTAACCCTGACCCCTGACCAACGACCCACCAGGGTGATACCTTCATCGACGTCGCGTCAAGCGCAGAACTTTGTTTGTTTCCTTTCTTCTCCTCAGAGTAGAATCTTCGTCGATAGATGCCAATAGACTAGCTTCCGTGCTATGCTTACCCCGGGCCGTGACACAATTCTACTCTCAAAAGAATCGCTGGCCTAGCGATTAACAAATAAGGCACAACAACCTATCTTCACGCCGCTGGCGAGCGACGAAAATAAATCCGCACTCGATAGACCAGACCCGACCGGAGACTGACAAAGACGTCAACTTCAAACCCAGACCGACCCCAACCTATACCCAGGCTGAAGGACCATCCACCTGCGAGCAGGAAATCACAAAGGTTGATTTCGAACAAAACGGAGCAAACAGATCGCTCCACCGACGACCCGACCCGACCAGAGAGTGAAACCGAT
>RRCJ01000002.1:1800000-2120039 GCA_004337975.1 Pyricularia sp. CBS 133598
GTACCGCCTACATGGCCATTGAGGCGGCGCCCGTCAAGGAGCTTATGAAGGACATGATGGACATGAGCCGCGGCGTCCAACATCCGATCCGCGGCCTGTTCCTGAGGTACTATTTGTCTGGACAGGCAAGAGATTTCCTGCCACAGGGCGAGGGCGACGGTCCCGAAGGCAACCTGCAGGACTCGATCAACTTTGTCCTGACCAACTTTGTTGAGATGAACAAGTTGTGGGTACGGCTGCAACACCAAGGTCACTCGAGGGAGCGCGAGCAGAGAACGCAGGAGCGAAAGGAATTGCAACTGCTCGTCGGTTCAAACCTGGTGCGACTCAGCCAGTTGGTTGATCTGGAGGCCTACAAGACGGCCATCCTGGCACCCCTCTTGGAGCAGGTCGTGCAGTGCCGTGACGTTCTGGCGCAAGAATACCTGCTGGAGGTCATCACCCAAGTTTTCCCCGACGAATACCACCTACACACACTTGACCAGTTCCTTGCCGCGGTCTCGAGACTAAACCCGCACGTCAACGTCAAAGCTATTGTTATAGGCTTGATGGATAGGTTGTCCGACTATGCCGAGCGTGAGTCCCAGAACGAGCCCGAAGAGGATCGGGAAACTATGGAGGCAGACGCAATAGCAGAGCTGCTGGAGAAAGTCAAGATCGCCAGGGAGAACGCAGAGTCATCAGGCCCGCCACCACCTCCGCCACCCGAGGAGCATACAAAACGACTAGAAATGGGAGATGAGAACATTGCCCGGACTGAGGCGGATGTTGATTCAAGCGCCGAAACGTCTGGACAGGATGGGCAATCAATAGCTGACAGTGAAGCTACTGCTGTCAACGGCCAGGATGGAGAGGACAATGGCGAGCAACAGGAGCCAGTAAAGAAACACAGGGGAATACCCGAAAACGTGAAGCTCTACGAGATATTTTTTGGCCAAGTCAAGAACCTCGTACAAGCGCAACACCTTCCCATCCAGGACACAATCGCCCTGCTAGTGTCGCTGGTCAACCTTGCGCTCAACATCTATCCTGGACGTCTGGACTATGTGGACCAAGTCTTGGAGTACGCCACCACAAAAGTCAGGGAACATGCCAACAGCCCTGATCTACACTCGCCTCCCGCACAACAAAGCCTCTTGGCTCTACTCCAGGCACCTCTGAAGAGATATGTGTCCATGTTCACTGCTCTGGCTTTACCGACATACGTGCCTCTATACCAAGCACAGACATACCCCACACGGCGAGCAGTCGCTGGCGAGGTGGCTAGAACCCTGCTTCGCGATCGCATAGAGATTTCTACAGTCGATCAGCTCGAGAACGTGCTGGAGATTCTCAAGGTCTTGATAAAAGAGGGATCACACCCACCACAAGGATACCCAGGTGTGGCTCCGGCCCGGCAACGCGCCATGGAGACGGACGAGACGCTTGAGGAACAGGGTTGGCTTGCCCGCATCGTGCATTTGCTGCATTCTGAAAACAACGACACGCAGTTCAAGCTCCTGCAGATGACACGCAAAGCGTACGGTGACGGCAATGACCGTATCCGCACAACAACACCGCCGCTGATAACGGCGGGTATGAAGTTGGCCCGTAGGTTCAAGGCACGGGAACACTATGACGATAATTGGTCCTCGCAATCTTCGGCTCTGTTCAAGTTCTTGCACTCTGCAATTTCGACGCTGTACGCGCGTGTCAACGGTGCCGGAGCAGCAGAGCTTTCCCTGCGCCTTTTCTGCGCCTGTGGCCAAACAGCCGACGCAGCCGGTTTTGAGGAGGTTGCATACGAATTCTTTGCACAGGCTTTTACTGTTTACGAGGAAGCCGTGTCGGATTCGAAAGCCCAGTTCCAGGCAGTCTGCGTGGTGGCCAGCGCCCTACACCAGACGCGCAACTTTGGCAAGGAGAACTACGATACTCTGATCACAAAGTGCGCCCAGCACTCGAGTAAGCTACTTCGCAAGCCCGACCAGTGTCGAGCCGTATACCTGGCTAGTCACTTGTGGTGGGCCACACCAATTGCAGCCAACGGGGAGGATGAAAACACCGAGGTAAGTCTAGACCCCGATGCTTCAAAGTACGTAGAGATGTAAGTGTGCTGAGCTGACACCGTTTTGATAGTTGTATCGTGATGGCAAGCGCGTGCTCGAATGTCTGCAGCGGGCTCTCCGGGTGGCAGACTCGTGCATGGAGACAGCAACATCAATTGAGCTGTTTGTCGAAATCCTAGACAGATATGTTTATTATTTTGATCAACGCAACGAGTCGGTAAGTAGATCTGAAAGGAGGTTAATCTTTCACGTGGAGCACAGTCTGACGACTATTCTTAGGTCACAACCAAATACCTCAACGGCCTTATTGAGCTTATCCACTCAAATTTTGCCGGCAACCAACAAGACTCTGCATCTGTCGACGCTTGCAGGAAACACTTTCAACACACCCTGGACCTTATTCGAAGCAAAGAATACGAAGGAATTGTGTTGGATCCCAAGTGAAGCTATATTTTGAGTGTGGCATCTGGGGAGACGAGACGGTGTACAAAGCTGTATATCCCCGGGTTCTGTAGACGGGCTTTTTTTTTCTTCTTTCTCTTCTTAATTCCACGCAATGTTCCAGATAAAGAAAACCTCTAAAGCTTTTCCAGAGCTAAGCGTTGGAGTTGGTGAATGAAACTATATATTATTTTCTCTCTTGTCCCCTTTGTACTGTAGATATTCTTTTTTTTTGATCGGCGACTGTTTCTTCAACGGGCGGCCATGTTCAGCCTTTTCTTTCTTTGAATCTAGACTCGAAGGATCCGAATTGTGCCAATTCAGCTCAGCCTTGCCTTCAAAGATCAAAGCTTGGCCGGTCTGACACGGAGGGGCAGATAATCGACGCTGATCAGAGAGAAGCAGACGGGGCACGACAAGCACGGGAACAAGTGGATATGCATAATCCCACGCTAAACCTGGGATAGCGAGTATTTACCTCCGAATGGCAAATCACAAATTCCAGGTTTGCTAAATGAAAACAAGGTGCACAAAGTTAACATTTCATGTCAAAACGCCATGCCGATGCTATCAAGTTTGTGAACAAAAAAAAGAAACCCGAGAAAGAAAGAAAGTGGCCATGCACCCCATGCCCACCATTATCTTCCCCCCCTCGCTTGCGACCCCTCCAAACGGTGTTGTTGTTGGTCCTCTTGCTTTCCCTGTTCCTTTTTCTTCTTCTCGTTGGCGATCCAGACAACAAAAGAAAAAGAAAGAAGGTATAGAGGCTGTGTGGCTTTATTTACAAATGTTTTAAGGCCCTATAAGCAAGGGGCTAAAAAACAGGAAACAGGAATCAAAGAAAAGAGTAAAGTAGAGAGAGCCGCCTTTTTCTTTTTGCACATGAGTAACGAAATACGGATGTGGAAGGTAAAAGTAGAATAAAAATGATACATAGAAGACAAGAGAAGGAAACATATGTATATATATTTATTTCATGAGGGAGATTCAAGTTCAAGACCCGCAGCCCTCATGATCTTGACAGCCGTCTCGAGCCTTTCGCTCGCCGTCTTCCAGTCTTCCGCCTCGACCGCATCGCGTATGGCGGGAAAGTATCCCGGCTCCCGACTGTTCCATAATTGAGGGCCAAACAAGATGTGCTTGAACTGGGTGCGGTTTGGTGCCTTTTGATTATCGCAAACAACAGTGTTAGTATTCAGATAGATAGCAAATTTGAAAGGGCGGTGGGATGATCGTGAACTTACTCCGCCATGTTGATCAAAATCAAGCAAGTTCGAGTCCAACCGGCCCATGCGAGCGTTAAACTCCATCCTCTGCCTTCCAAGGATCAGGGGCTCGTACGAGCTCGTGGACAGAACCATGTTTTCCCACTTGGTCTCCCACTTGCCAAACTTTCTCGTCTCAGCAGCGAGATACTCGGCTGCTTCACGCAGCTTCATGATCTCAAAAGGCGGGTGGCCGTCCTGATGCGCGCCCTTGTTCTCGGTCCATTCGACAAACTCGTCTGCCCAAGTGGAGAGGCTGTCGGCGAACGCGTCGGTATCCAGTGGAATGATGGGTCGGTCTGCGAGCTCGATAATGATCATGGCCAGTATTTGGGCCAGCAGGGTGTGGTATATAAACTGGGGGTCACCCTGACGCTGCATCCACTCAAAGTCATCATAGCTCGACTTGCGGGGATGGCGACCGTGCGTGTTTTCGACGCCGGTGAAGCCGATGTCGAGCGATGACGTGCCTGCGATGTTCTGGAAAGCTGCGTAGTCGGACGCGGAGCCAAGGCCCTCCAGTTTGCTGTTGCGCTCATCCCAGATTGTCCGCAGGGTCTGGTTCGCGATCGGATCGTTGATTCGATGCAGTACCTGCAGGATCAGGCGACGGAAGAAAGGCGAGCCGGACGCACGGAAAGTCGAGCCTGTGACTGCCTCGTCGAGATTGATATAGGCCATTGCATCGGCGCGCAGCGAGTCAAGATTCTTCTCTACAAACTCGGTCGAGCCGGCATTGTTGAACTCGCCTCCGTCCCAGCTCATAAAGTCAATAGTCCGCATGGGCACCCATCCACGTGAGCGCAAATCGGCAAACAAGCGCGCCACTTCCATCATGACGGCCGTGCCAGAACCTGGACCCGCTGCCCCGAAAGCCATCGAGTCGCGACGGTTGCCAATGACGATGGATTTGGCTTGCTGTTCATATCCGCTGATTCGCCCGTAGACATTCCAAATCTCCTTCTTTTTGACCTCGTCTTGTTCGTTTCGTAGCCGCACAATGGGTGAAGACAGATTGCCGGTCCACCATTCTTTCACATCGGGCACACCTCCAATCCAGTCTTCGGGCGTTTTAACACCAAAACCTTGCAGTCGCTTGAGTAGTTCTTTAGCATCCCGCCAGGCGAGGGGAATGCTGGGGATTTGCACAAGCCCCTTGGACTTTTCCGGCTCCAATCGAGTTGGAATCCTCCCTGTGCTTTCCCAACCGGGCGACAAAGGGTCTCCCATGAGCCAGCTCGACAATGATACCGAACCACGCTGTACTCCATCCTCGGGCATATACCTCCCGTTGGGGGCGGGCTCGCCCACTCTGAAGCCATCATCGTTCGGGTCGCTGTATACGATGCAGCCTGCGAAACCTGCCAACTCGGCCGCCTTGACCTTCAACCCCACGTCCTCCTGAGAGCCGTAATGCCTAACGAGGGCAATGGCTCCCTTGGTATCGATGCCGGTGTCGTACAACCTCTTGAAGTCCTCCCTGCTTCCATAGTTGGCATACATCAGTGGGCCCTGTACGACCCCACTCTTGGAGTGGCCATGAAAAGCATATGTCTGCCTCCCCGCCGTCTCGGCGGCGTGCTCCTCCTCTTCAATCTTTGCCGACCACTGGACTTTCTTGTTCCCGTCCAAAATCTCCACCGCACGGCCATCCTTCTTCGGGTAGTTGACGTAAACGTAGTACTCCTCCACCGAGACATCCTCGAGGCCGTAGCTCGCGAAGCTGTTCTTGACGTCGGTAGCAAGCGCATAGTCGCCCTCTGTGCCGGCCATGTGGGCGTAGCTGGTAAAGTGTTGTAAATGGTCTCGGATGTTGTTGGGGTTCACGTGAACCAAGAGCCAGGAGCGGACGGACTCGGGGTTGTATTCTCCAACACGGCGCATGCCTCTCATCAGGTCGCTCATGAAGACAAAGTACAAGAACCCAAGGATCAGGAAGATGGCAAAGATGCGACCAAACACTAAACAGACCTGCGCGGCATTGACTGGCGGCATACGCTCCCAGAGCGTGCGCAATGGTAGTAACCGGTCCGACGCCGTTTCGCCCGATCTGCCACCCTCTTCCGACGAGCTGGGACCGGCCCCTGAAGTCGTCGCGTTGGCAGTCGGTAGTTGGATCCGGAGTCGCGGCATCTGCCACCTCCATTTCCATCGCGGCAGCGAGAAGCCTAGTCGTTTCCCGAATATCGTAGAACGACCCCTGCCTACGGCATGATCGTCGTCGTCCTCCATCTCCAACTCTTGCATCTCCCTCCTGACCTGATCCGCATCGCCTTCCCCGTCATCCGAACCCCATAAGCTGTCCTCGTCGTCCGTCTCCACCGTCGGTGGTCTGTAATTGTTGCCATTCTGTCGGCGCGACCGGACTGGGCTGTCGGGGTCGGTGGCTGTCGAGTTACTGCGTTGATGGGTGCGCAAAAGGGATCTTGTTTCTTGCGGCGGTCCGCTGCTCCCGGCCATGGCCTCATCATACGTCGGTATTGGCGCTAGGTCTTGAAGAGCCTCATACCGGTGGTTTGAGTTTGAGGGCATCGTGAGGAGAAGTGTGAATCGGTCGGAAGGAAGTTGGCAAAGACGAATTCAGGGGATTTGTCGTCATGGGAGGGCTCGGGGCTCCTCGGTGCACCAAGAGGGTTGCACAGATGATGGAATTCGGCTATTAGATTCGTGGTAGACTGTACTTTTGATTTGTTTCAGGGATTGTCGAACAGTTGCCAGAAGTCGATCGACGGCTCTTGGCGGGCCAGACTGAAATGTGGCTTGTGATGCTTGCTGTAAAGGAGAGGAGGGCCTCAGCGTGCAGATGCCGAAACAGAGAACTTGTCAAAGTCGACACGCGCGCGGTGGTGGATGTAACGGAAGGGATGGCGGTAGTAGCGGCGGTTCAGGTCGTTACTGCTGCTGCTGCTGCTCATGAGGCCAGCTGAGGCAGTGTGCAGGGCTAATCCAGCATGAAAAGAGGAAAAGAGGAAGGCTTCTTGGTGGTGCAAAACTGCGTAAACATCGCCGCCAGTAATAGCGATTGTGACAATAGCAAAGTTACGTTACCCACTGGCTTTCAATTCCATTCGATAGGTAGGTAGGCAGTGAAATGATTGGGCTGCTGGGGTCTGCTCGCGATTGCATTGCGTGTACAGTACAGTACAGTACAGTACCTTAGCTTTAGCAGCAGCAGCCAGGCGAGTCCACTGGCGGTCCGACGCCACGGGAGATGATGTTCCAACGTTGGAATTGGTTCCACATTGTACCGCAAGCACGCGCAAGCCTCAATTAGTCATCCACCCCCATGGCTCCATTGTGTGGGGGTTGGTGTAATGTACGAATTACGGTTGAAAGTGCAAGCACCTTGCAAGCTAGGTTGCTACTTGGTAATTACATTGTCGACTTGTTCAATCCACCCACCCTATCCTAGGTACCTTACATACCTTGCCTAGCGCAGCCAAAATATCTCCGAAGAACCCATAAACTTCTGCTTCTCTGTATCTTTCTGTCATCCATCGCGACGACATCATTGCGAGGTAGCAAAGATAGCCCGACAATTGAATCGTCTAATCCGTCACCCTCCACCACATGACGCGACCAGACTGTATTCAGTTCAATTTCCAACTCGCTCCTATGCGGAGAGTCACTGTTCCAGTGAACACTGACCTCGTGGCCCTACTTTTGAGGTAGTGACCAAGGCTCATCGTTAAGCGATGATTCTAGCCTTGAATATCATGGATTTCTTGTTTTCTCATATCTTTGTCTGTCCAAATACTTGATGTTTTCGGGTACCGTGGCTTTTTTGTTTATTTTTCGGTCGCTCAATCGGCGTGCAAGCTCTGGTTGAGACAATTATTCCGTTTTCGGATATGAGATCCATCAGAACATAGATATCTCGGCTCACCTCTGCTTTGTCTTTCAACAACTAACTAACGCGAATGCCGCTTGCATACTCGGATCATTGGGATTTTTTACTCAATGGTTCCTTTGTTTCTATCTTCCCAATACTCTCTGACCAAAGTAATATGATTTCACTTATTACCCATGACACGGATCGCCCTCATGTAGAACCTCCCGACTCTCAGTGTGTTCTTACCAGAGTAAGAAGAGCGTCGAGAATCAAATTAGACAACATATCCCCGAAGCAACCATGCCTCCAAACAGGAATCGGGGCGGCAGAGCAAGCCGCAATTCCAGCAGGAACACTAGCAATCCTCGTCAACAAGGCAGGTCGTCGCCCTACCCCGACGCTACAGCTCGTGCTCAGGAGCGGCAACAACGCGCAGACGCCCGAAATTCCAGGAACCAGCAGAGCCATCCGATTCCGCAGCACGCCCTGGGCCCCCTTCCACTCCGGCCTGCCCCTGCCCCTGGTGCTGCCCAACCAACTGGCCCGACTTTGGCATCGCAGCAGCTTCTGATGCAACAACAGATGCAGAACAACGATCACTCTATACCGGCCAGTCCCCAAGTCCAAGGCCAGCAGCCTCCAGAGGGGCGGAGTGAGAGAGACAAAAAGAGGTTGGAAGCATTGCAGAAGGCTCAAGCGGCAAAAAAGCGTGCCCACGATTTGCGTCTCCAAGCTCACTGCGACAAGGCAGACTTCTATAGAAGGGGCAAGGTCGATGAATGGGATGGCAATGAGCGGATGCCAATATTCACTGCGCAGCCTCCCGGTACTGCGCCTGTAACCGAAAGGCTTCTAAGTCCGGAGACGATGCAAAATCGCCGAAACCAGACCATCGCCGAGATTATGACGAATAGTAATATAAAGTACCAAGCGTATTGGCGTCGTGGCCAGTATCTAGCTCACCAATATGGCAACCGCCTCCCAACAAAGCCCACGAACGAGACGGCCAGAACAGCCATCAACAGTGGAGCCAAGGATCTCGCGGCTGCTGGAGCGAAATTCGTTCGGTGAGTGTTCGGAACGGCTCTACTTGTTTATGTCTTGTGCTCCGAGTGATGATTCTGACTGTACATTCTATATAACAGTATCCTAGGACAGGGTGGCTATGGTATTGCAGCTCTCTTTGAGCTAAATAATGAAACAACGGGTGCTACCGAACGCATTGTCGTCAAGTACAACTCTCGCGAAGGAAAGACTATTGATCAGCGCGAAAATAATTTTCTCAAGGTATAGTCATCCCTCAACCATTCACTTACTTGCTCCCGAGCAGTGCTGATTGCGAACACGATTTCTTCAGACCCTCAAGCGCTCTCGTCACATCGTTCAACTCACAAGTCTCAGGGAAGTCCACGAGTCGCTCGGTAACAAAAACCTCGATGCGGCAACTCTGCAGGCGATCAAAGAGTGCGATTCAAGCGACCAGATTATAATTCTCAAACATTGCAACAGGGGAAACCTGAACCATTTCCTCTGTATGGCGACCTTCAGGGGATCGGCAATATCGAATAGAGTGCTTTGGAACTTTGTAGAGTGCTGTGAGTTTGAGCGTGTCCGATATAGTCATGCCGCCCGGATGGTCTTGGTCTTGCTAACAGTCTTGTTGTTCTCTCGTCACAAGTGGGTAGAGGCTGCATTGCCATGCGATCGCCGGTCAGGGTTGCTTCTCACGAAAGTGTTACGCTGCCCGAGGAGGGCCCTATAATTACGGAGTCGACCGAAAAGGCCCTACGCGGGCTGAACCTGGTTCACCTCGATCTGGACCCTACGAACAGTAAGCAATTCATGGTCTTCATTAAGACGGCATAGATCTCGATTAACTAAGTACTTTTGTTCTTCTTTGAAGTCTTTATGACTGAGGATCCGGAAGCTCACCCCGGTAAGTTCAGTCCAAGCAATGACCTGAATTGAATGCACTTTCATATAAGAGCGGTGCTGATGACTGACATTCGTCTACAAACTAGAAATGCCTCAGTTGGTGGTCAGTAACGAACCTGCCTCCCAAACGAGATGACAGTCTTCCAGGGTTGCGATACTAACATGCTATTTTACCATGCTTAACAGATTGCCGATTTTGGATTATCAGCCTGCGTGTCTTTACAGGAGCGTTTTCATGATTCGTGAGTTAACTACCTGCCCGCAAACCATTGGATTGACTACTTGGCTAACAGGTTGATTGCTCAAGACAAGCGGTAATGATATTTTCGCGAGGTGCTAAGAAGGGCTTTTGGGCACCGGTAAGTTTCACTGTCTTTGCTATTTAAGTTGGCCGTTTCGCTGCATAGACTAATAAAACCCTCATCCAATGAGCAGGAACAATTCACCGATCAATGGAATCAGGTTACCTCGCTTCCCTTTGCACAGTTCTATCCAAAGGATGGCTCGGGATTTGAACATCTTAGGCCTCAGCCCGGTTGTGTGGCGGGTGCCGTTGGCTATTGGACAAACGTCTGGATGTGCGGCATGGTTAGTAAATAGCAATAGGCTGGTCCTATTCCATTTCATTCATGGAAAAATACCGACTGACATCTTTATCCTATAGACACTATGGTCATGCATCACGCGACTGCAACCACTTTCTCCTCTGGTTCCTTCTGCCTCTTCTATCGGGTTGACTCCTCCCAGCGTGTGGTGGCATTACGGCTATCCTCTGTTCCACCCTACCGACGACGATTTCAACCACGTCGACCCCGACTTGAAGCAGCTGGTGTGCCGAATGCTTTCCCACGAGCCCTGCAACCGGCCTTCTCCTGAGGCGATAGTCACGATGGCCATGAAGAAGCTCGAGGGCTATAGCGGTGAGGAGCGTAAGACGATCCGTGACGAGTTCGACGCATGGTATCGAAATGCACAGCCGGAACCCGTGGACCCAATATATATGAATCCCCTAGAGCCCTTCCCGATCCCCGTCGCACCTCCGCCTGTGCCTCCGTTCCCCGCAGCTCTGCCGAATCCGGGACCAGCACCAGCGGGACCAGCACCACCAGCCAACCCATAGGCTTAGGCAGCATGGGGTGGAAGTTTTGCTATTCATCTTACAGGGGGACCAGTCTTCTGTTTTGTGCGAAGAGCACTGCTTGGCCTGACTTTGAAGGGCTTTATTTTATGTTTTTTGCTGCTAATATTTACATTTGCCGGGCCTTTGTTTTGGGGAGTCGCCGACGGTTCTGTTTTGTTATTTGGCTTAACATCATTTTGTTTATTTCTTTTGCTTTCTCGCTAGCCTTTTCTGGTTTGATTCTCATACAATTTTCCTCTTTTCTAATCATACCAATATAAATGTTCTTTTTGCAGCTATGATAGCCTTGCTAGGGCTCTAGACATCTAAGGCTCGGGTCTTGAAGATTCACACACACACAGAGTTTTTGGCCATCCACTTTACGGAAGTCTATTGATATTTTCAAAGGCGAGATTATTATATGCTCTTGACCGCAATATTCTACCCGACCTTCCTGTCCATGTCCTTTTTCTGAAAAACAATACCAAAGACCGCTTTTCCTTAACTCTTCCTCTATCCACCTCCCACGCAGGACAAACTGCCAAAGCACACAAAACAATTAGGCTCACGCCTCGAAGGTCGTCTCCCTCTTCAAGGGGCAGAGTCCGTAAAAGGTGCCGGCAGGGTTGCAGCCGCCATCGCGGGTCCTGTAGCAGTAGGTGCCGCACTGGCAAAAGTCGGCGCTCCTGCGAAATCCGTTTGTGTCAGCAAAAGACCTTTTTTGGGAGGAGTTTTGCCCTGCGATGACGGGGGATTGATAATTCAAGCCCCCCCCCCCCCGGAAGCGGATCTATGCTTACAGCTGTCTACAGCTCTGGGCTGCGGTGAAACCGGCGACGGTCAGGAGGGTGGCTAGGATGGTGAAGGGCTTCATTTTGGTCTTTCTTTTTTTGAGTGGGACTGTTGGCGGGAATATGGTTTGGATTTATGGATGGGGTTATCTGTCGGGAAGGCTAGTGAGACCATGCTGACATGAAGAGTAAAAAAAGCGACAATGATACAGTTCCATACCTCTCTATTTATACCCATCCGACTATATGTATTACATATACCAAGTACCATCTGGGAACTATCTTGAGGGGGATGGACCCAAAAAAGAAACCGTGCCTCAGCCATGCCTTGCCAAGCGTCCTCTAGTCTAGATGCTGCAGATCAGCATCGAGAAGAGCAGAATGAGGCAGGTCGTCTCGTTCGCATCCCGGCATCTGGTTGTTATCATTCGCTTAGGCGCCCTGTGGGGGAGGTGGTTTTGATTTCTAGTGCCAAAAAAAAAGTCAGCATGACGGGGAGGGCGGGGAGGATTTGAAAGGATTCCAGCAGGCATGGGGGAAAAGCTGGCATGGCGCCTTGGCACTGGTGAGGAGTGATACGATACTTGTCCACTCGCCTGTAGTCCAGATCTCTGCAACCTTCTTGTTTGAGTGTTCGAGTTGCGCGTCCGCGACTTTTCGCAGCTTCCGGCATGAAATCAACCGAGGGCGGAAGCGGCAAAAAAAAGACTACAAGGTCTAGACATTGGAGAGCTGTGATGGTATGTCGGAGCCTTTGCTTACTATCATTGATGAATAAGTTGTTCATGGATACACGGCGTCGCCAGTGAGAAAAAGAGTTGAAAAGATAGCAAATAAAATATTACAAATAGAGCATTAAGATAACAAAAAAAAGTTTGTTATAGACAAGAAGTGAAAAAGAAACAGAACAGAAGTGATTTTCGTCCCTATTATATCCTTCTTTACGCACCAATTGTAAAGCCGACCTAAAAAAGTTCGATCTTCAATCTTGACAACCACAAAAAACTACCCTTGTATGTCTCCCGCACCATGTAAGGTGTCCATGGGCACAGCTCAGACAATTGCCGGCCCAAACACTTTACCTAAGTCCGCACATTGCCAAAATATCGTGGCGGTGGTAGAAGCCTAGAGACCCGAGGTTAGCATAAAAAACACCCAACTGACAAAACTATTTGTTGTCTCCTTGGATGTCTTGGGTACTTACTGCGAACCCGCTTGCCATAAATGTCTGGTTTCAGAAAAGTCATTGTCAGCGGAAGGCCTGTCTGTTGCATTGGCTATCAAGAAACGCAAATGGGGGACTTACACATGGGAATACTCGTCAGACAGATTATCAGCTGGACAGTGCCGAGAATATTGAAAAGAGGTGTCGATACTGTCTTCAGCTCCAACCACCAGTCGTAGGCCTGTCCGCCTGGGAGTCAGTGCCATTGTTTAACCCTCACAGTTGAGCCGGCCACGGGGTGAGGAAGAGTCCATACCTTGTATGTCAGAGCATAACCGAAAAAGTTCTTGAAGATGATCATGCACGTGAAGCCCTCGATGGACAGATCCCGATATGCGTCTACGATATATAGCGAGCTAGCCACGGCACCGATGACCATTCTGTCCGGGTTTGCAAAGTTAGCATCAAAGACGTAGAGGGGGAAAGGGAGGAAGATGATATGCAAAGCCGTGCTAAACAAAACTTACGCCGCAACCTCTAGCCCAAAGCAAAACAGCAAAGCGGGGGCGTCGGCCTCGTTCCGATATATCGCATCGGCAGTCGCACCAAAGCCGTACAGTGAGGCGCACCCAAGAACGAGCTGTGGAATCGTGAGCAAGATGCGGAACTCTGGCTCGTATACGCCATTGTTCCACTTGGTGAGCTTCCTGGCGGACCAATCTGACAATCCACCGGCGATGACGAAGCCGACCAGGGCGCCGAGGAAAGGGCCGGTGTAGGCGTATCCCGTGTCGACCTCATTCCACCACTTGGGTGGGCCGAGGAACAGATTACCCAGGATGACGCCGATAAATACAGTCCAACCGATCATTGTGCCTGAGTTGTAATTATTTTGTCTGTCAGTATGCATGCCAATAACCCGTCAAACCCTTGGTAGCCTCAACACTTACCCTGAATCAAACTCGCCCAGAGGAATGCCGGTTGGGCAACGAGAAGCACAAACGGTCTGAACAGCAGTTTCCAAAACGACTCGTCCGTCTTGCGGCCGTCAAAGAGGGCCAACGACTCCTTGAAGGTCTTCTGCTTCGGGACCTCGGCGGTTGCACTATTTTGTCCCTGCTGTGTGCTGCGACCCACCAATTTCTCCTCATCGGCTGTGCTCTGGCCCTGAGCTGGGGGGCTGTCGGTGCCTTCGGAGAATGTGTGCAGCTGATGGCCTCTTTGGTCGTCTGCTGCCATGTCTGTGTTGAGAGACTGGTCACGCTTGTAGGCCGTCTCGGGGCAGAAGAACACTACCAAGGGCAGGCAGGCTGCGCACAAGATTGCAACGATGTAAAATGTCCACCACTGGCGGCGGGCTAGTCAGTATGTCATCTCAAATGATGGCTTGCAAGATTGTTAGAACGGTTCGAGTTACATACCCACATAATCGAGTGTGTAATCACACCTGGTTGGTCACAACGACATTCGGGGTTAGCATATATGATATAAAAAGCGCCCACCAACCCCAAAGAGCTCAGCAAAAGCATCCAAAACCCAAAAACTCACCAACCAGAATCGGCGTAAAGAAGGCACCACCAAAGACGGCCAAGTTGGTAAAGGCCATCCTCTTGCCGCGCTGGTGCACAAAGTACAGGTCGCCGACGGCGGCATTGACAAGGGCCTCGTAGGGCGCGGCGCCGACGCCCTGTATGATGCGGGCGCCCACCATGCTGTCGTAGTTCTTGTAGACGGCACCGCCCCAGGCCGAGCTGCCAATGAGGATGAGGAGACCGACGACAAAGGCATGACGCTTGCCCCAGATGCGGCTCGAGGGGACGAAAAAGGTGCCCGCAGCGCCGACACCGAGGAGGAAGTAGCCGGTCAGGATCGCCACCTTGGTCAGGTTTTGGCCGAACCACAGCGACAGCGTGATCGTGTTGGCTGCCAGGATGGGGCCGAGGGATGTTGCGAAGCTGTGAGGGCGGCGTTGTAACAGAGCAGGAGTGGGCCGGTGGTTAGAGATATGTCCCTGGAAGTTGTGACTGAAGCAGGCGAATGGGGGGGGGGGGGTGAATGCTCACATGGCTGTGATGGACAGGATGGCAGTGATCAGGTCGCGCTTCCATAATGGCCAGTTGAGAGGATCGTTGGGGTCGTCGGACGGCTGGGGCACCAGTATAATTCCATCTTCGGTGGTCTTGAGGGTTGTTGCGCCCTCTCCAACACGCGTCGGTCGGTTGGGGTCGTCATAGTGCCTCGTCGTCCCTGAAAGAACACAAGAACCACGGCGTGGGTCAGCAAGCCGAGCACACGAGAAGTGCAAATTCCTGCCATGGTATTCAGGACTGTCGCGTAGACAAATCTAAAAATCGTCGCCAAGGTGGCTGCTTACCAGGCACATGGTCCATATGACGATCTTCCAAGATTCCTAAACCCATCTTTGCTGTAATGCTTTATCGCAAAGGCCAAGAATTGGTTTGCTTTTGATTGAGTTGTCGCAACACAGAAAACAGGCGCGGCTGATTGGAGTCGATGTGGCCGACACACAATCGCAAATGCCCAAATCTGTCACACACCCAGAGGCAATTAATCAATATACTTTGCAGCAGTAGGCGTCCAACCAATGCATTTCGTAATCGGACCTCAATCAGCCTTGTTTTTTTTCCTTTGTTCCTTCGCCGTACCTTGCATTAAAAACGACGCCCGGCTCCGGTTGGCGTCTGCGGGCTACTACACGGTAGCAAGATCAGAAGGATGAACCCACCAGAAGAAAAAAGAAAAGAACCCACTTTCACCAACTTACCACAGACCCGGGGCTGTCCCTTGACGAGCGCGAAAAAAAGCTAAATTGAAATGCCCTTATTAACCGTCGCCTGGCTGCCACTTAACCACTGTCTGTCGTGAGGCTTGGGGGGCCTGCATGCAACCCTTTGGCGTGGAGGCCGCTAACTGTGCGGCAGTAAAGCTTGCCAGGTACTTCCTTGTAGCACCCTTGTAGCACAAGACCCCCTCCCCCCGTCTCCTTGCTGTAAACCGGGATCAGCCGACTTGTGGAGGCGTATTTGTTCTGCTTTGTTCTCTTCTCACTGTCACTTTTTGCCAATATCGGCATGGACCTCACGAAACCGTAATCTCGGTCGTGCAACTCTAAAGCGGGCGAAGAAAAAAAAAGTGCATTCGAGTCAACAATTTGCTACGTGTCTACAGTACGAAATGAATTAAAAAGGCAGCACAAGAAGTCGGTGTCTGAAAAAGAAAAACTCGACAACAATCGGTTCTATCTGGCTAGACAGAACAGATCAGACCATCAGCCCGAGTACGCAAGTACGGTGTAAGTGGGACGACGTTTACTATGTAAATGGTACAGATGAATGTCTACAGAGTTGAGTGGTGCGGTTTTTCTCTCCCCTGCACTGCCGGACTTGGTCAAAGATGTGCACGCGGGGAACCCTGTTCCCTGCAAAGCTAGCAGTGGGTTTTTTTTGGAGCAACCAACCAGAATCTCGTCCAATTCCATGGCTTTCCAAATGGAAATCATCGCAATCCTCTACGAAGTACAACTCCGTAGTATACTTTTTTTTCAAATGGGATTTTCTTTTCCATCTATCATGTTCCGTCCAAGCCCATCTTTTGAAGGCTACTACCACGTACGTACGATGAGGTGGATCAGTGCACATGTCCAAGCATGCTGGAGTATATACTGTATGTCTGATAGGTTGTTATGCGTCAGGATTGCCATCTTCCGTTGCATGGTGAATCGATAGGGCTTTCGAGGTCTGCAAATAGATGGAAGCTACACGCGAACTTGAGTGGTCGGGGGGTTTTTATGACCTACCTCGTCGTACGATTCGGGCTGGGGCCCGAGGCTTGGTATTACAAGCTGCACAAAATCTACCGGTACCCCAAAGTAAAGTACCTACTTGCTACTTACTGGTTGATTGGTTGGCTAGCATCTCTGGCTTCCGACATAATCACATCCATCTCTCTCAAAGTATGGATGTCGCGACAAGGCTTTGATCATTAAACATCAAACACAAAATTTACACGTGTTACACGTCTATTTTGTTTATTTTCATCTCCCTTTTTTTACACGCCTGGCCTCGTCAGTCAACGACCGAAATAAAATATCATTGCCATGAGCTCGAGTGTGCGTCGACAAGCACCACAATGTCCCCAAGGAGCCGATCAAGTGTATACGTACCACGAGAGATTAGTAATGACCTAATACTTGCAAGCTTCTGAAACTCTGTGACAGTGCTGTGGGTTGATGAGAGGCATTATTGTCAGCGACTAAACAGGGCCTGTTCGCACCGTACTGCGCAGGGCTTCTGGGAATTGTACCATGGTAACATTGTGCGCTACGTTGGCTCGCTGCCCCAAAACGGCTTGCCGCGCGCATTCCCCAAGCCGAAACTGTTTGGATATGCCATGCCGCGCGCTTCAATTAAACTTTATATATTATGCTGCGAGCACTTGTGGATTTCGAAGCGGATCACATAGCCATCATCACGCTTCGATTTCAGTAAGGTAGTGTGCAGGTTGTTCGGTATATTTCTAAGCAAGAACAAGTAGATAGTTGGGTATATAAGTATTCGAGAAGATATTCCAAGAAATTTATAATTCGGCTTAAGATGCATCAAAGGCATCCGCAACAAAGTTTACCAACACTTTTGCCATACTCGGAACCATAGCACATCACGCATTGTGACGCCCCGCATATCCCAGCATATCCCTCCCCTCCCGCGCATACAATGTCTGCCAAGAAGAGCATCGCCGTCATCGCTATGAGCGTGCGCCGGCCGCGCGTCGGCCTGCACGTGGCGGCCAACGTACACGCCGTCGTCTCCAAGGCCGCGGGCGACGAGTTCGCCGTCAAGCTGGTGGACCTGGCCGACTTCAAGCTGCCCGTCTACGACGAGGAGCTCACGCCCGCCATGGTCACGGACCCCCAGGCGCAGTACCAGCACGAGCACACCAGGCGCTGGTCGGCCGAGATCGCCTCCCACGACGCCTACGTGCTCGTGCTGCCCGAGTACAACTATAGCATAGCGGGCGGCGCCAAGAACGCCATCGACTATCTCTACAACGAGTACGCTTTTTTTCTTCTTTTTTGGATTCCTTCTCGTGGCATGATGAACAAACCCCCTGTTGAATTGTGTTAACTTGTGCTCCTTTAGATGGATCGGGAAGCCGATCGTCGCCGTCACCTACGGCATCTATGGGGGTCACCACGTATCAGCTGCGGCCAAGCAGATTCTCGAAGGCATGAAGCTACGTCTGGCCCCCACGCGACCTAGCTTGGGCTTCGTTGGCAACGTTGCCGGCAAGGATTTCATGCTCGCCGCGCAGGGTCAGCTCGGTGAAGAGACCAAGAGCTTTATTCTGGAGGGGGATGGGTCTAAGGAGATAACCAAGAGCTTCGCCGAGCTCAAGGATTTGCTGGCGACTCCAGTAGAAGCCACGAAGTAGATCGTGAGTTTCGTTAGTATGCTTCGTAGCAGTGTGCATCTTTGGGTGCCTTCTAGGTTCTGCATATAGACAGTGTCTCAAGGGTTGCATTTGCATCATGTTTTTTTTACGGAAGTTTCCGCGCAAGGATTATAGCCTTTTCACCCTATAATAGGGATTCTAAGTGTTAAAACATAATCGCTAGCTTATCATCAGTACACAGTAAATGTCAGTGCTCCGCAGATTGAAGACGGGAAATTGTCATCCCTATCAGATTCGTCCCCGTTGGAGCTTGGAAACTCTCGTCTGGCTCCTCGATATATAAGACGAGCTAGCCAGTCAGATCAACAAGTAACCTGCATTGAGCCGGGCATGTGGCAGGGATGGGGTTGCCAAGTGCCATACACAGAACAGCATGTTCAGATAACGAACCTGTGAACCCGAGTCCGGCCGATCCGAAATAAAGAAAACATAAAACAGCACTGCTCTTGATAAACAACCCAGGTAGTCATCCGTTCGTTCCCTCATCTCATTTTGTCGCCCGAACTAAAACGAAACATTCAGTTGTTTCCCCACAAACTATTTTACTAATCTGGAATGTCCCAACGTATTCGCACCTTGAAGGCAACGGCGGGCTCTACGTGGTAATTATGAACCGTAAGGGCTCGTCCGTTATTTCACAAGCAATTCCACAGAAGCTGGGAGCATTGTGGCTCTGGAAATCAACATGATTACGACGGTGGTGACGAAATCAGTCGATCGACGACTGCAACGTGTATATCGTGACATACAATCTTCTCGCAACGCCAAACAACCGTCATGATTCTGCCTGAACTCTCAGTGACTGGGTTCTTCCGCAGGTATCACCGTAGTGGCTTGCCAGCAGAGTATCATCGATGGCTAGTCATGCCGAAAAGTGGTCTGAACCATGGTACCGGTATTTCCGTAAAACGACCAGAAGATGAGGACCTGAAAGTCCGTACAACCAAGACATACGTGTTACTCTGGAAGTATGTACTCCCCAGTAGTATTGACGGTTGGCCAGTTTGGTCAACATCAGACTATGCGAGCTCGGTCCTATCGTGGCCGGAAAGTTCGGAATGTCAAAGACACACAGCACGAGGCAATTGAGACCGTCTCATCGCTCAGTCTAAAGATAGCTTGAGTCGTGCTAATCGGGAAGAGTTGATGGAACAACGGATGCGTGCTCCATCATGTAGCCGTAGCAATTGAGCTTCCGGAGTATGAAAAATGTCCTGCGCGATTGGTCCTAAGAATGTGGCATCAGCAGCTCACACAAACTCGTAAGAACGTCCGCAAGTGAACACAAAGTGTGAATAGGAATTGTTGCAATCCGCTGACCCGGCGCCACACGTGGTAGCATCTCAAGTCGAAGAGCACCGTCCCATTTCGGGCCCCTGTCGGCGCATGTATAAATAGCGACGTCGTGCCACGATCCCCAGACATTCCCATGTACCTAAAGTGGTGCCCGCAACGCTAGAGCATGCTAACTAGGATGCTAAAAGGGCTTGGAAGTATGTACGGTAGCAGTAGACGGCTAAAGTGACATTTTGCGGCTTCCAGTACTTGAGACCAGACGGTGGGCTGTGCGATTGATTATGCACAAAGGTTACAACGGCTGCTGTCACTTATTCCATACATGGGTGACATCCTGTCGATGTTTAAAAGGATGATGTCAGTGCAGAAAACAACAGTTGGTTGCCGTGCGTGGAGTAAACCTCCATTGACCGACTACAATGGTATTCGACTGCGGCGGTGTTCGTCGGATAGGGTGGCGACAAATTTGCGCTTGAAAGTCACTTTGTTTGCCAGATATCCATCTCACATAGACGAAGACGACAACGACAGCATAGTGTTTCGTAGGTAGATATGTTCGTGCTTTCTCCTCCGGCATGAATCGGCCCGGAAAAATATCCTTTATTCATCCAGTCAGAAGAAAGCGGTGGCTGATGACGGCGGAATAGGTACCTCGTGCAAACATTCGTTGAGCCGTCATGATGAATTTCCCTTCCTTGTACGGCGTAGCTGAGCGGCACGTGTACGCGCGCTCCCGCCATGCCAAGGTCCTTTTTGACTGTCCATGTCCATGTCGATGACGAATATCATGAGCGAATACGACTGAAAGATTAGGATATCCCTACCCACAAGGCTTCGTGAAAAACGGGAATTACTGGTTTGATTGGGGAGAAGAATGTGTGTGAAGGTGAATTCAAAACGTGAGAGTTTTAATTTTCCAAGCCGCGGGATGCAGGTTTGTTTGCAATCAAAACCGTGCTATGTTTCCTGCCTTCTTTGTGGTGTTTTGGCCATAATCATACCGTACAGTACAGTCCATAGGTCCATACTGGTTGGTAGTGGGCAATTGCGACCCAGGAACCCCGCAACCCCTTGAAATCTCCGACTTTGGTATGCAAAGCGGACCAGGTCAGTACTTCGTACCATGGAAACTTGTGCCAGGGGTAAACGCTGGGCACAAATGAAGATTCGATATTTTGCAGGGGGGGTTGCATCTTGAATTGCCAGCCAATGCGAGCCTTGCATAATCGACCTTGTCCCATATACAGCTCACAGACCCTGGTAAACCTGCCCATCTTGCCATTTCACGTCGTACATCCAATACAATACCGAGGTAGGTACCTACACACACATACACCAGTAACGGTGTCTGCCCATTTCAACCGGTAGACCTCGGTGCTGTGCATCAAGCACGAGATTCGGCTGCATGAAGTGGAGAAAAGAAAACCAATCGAACTCAATGGCGTCGGGACCTCCAGAGTATCCCGACTCTGTAGACCAGGGATGCCCTGGCTCGTGGTTAAATAGATGGGGGGTATTTTTACTTTTTTGGTCATTAGTAGTTCCACTCGTAATTACATTTCTTCCACCCATAGCTACCCATTCTTCCCGAGTTTAACTACCTCCCCACCTGAAGATAACCTACCATACATGACCGTACCTGTTGTCTACGTACCACCTCTTCGCTTCTAGGTCTCACTCTAGCTAGCTCTAGAACTACTATCACTTTCTCTAGTGGTCTGTATACCTATACTATACCCCTTTTCTTAGCCTCACCCTCGTCTGTCCCCCCCGCAACTAACTAGAACTAGTTCCTGCAGCACCATCACATAGCAGAGCCCAAAAGAAATCTCCATCGGCGTCGCCTGCTTCAAGAGCACAAAACAACCATACACAACACGGAAACATGAAGTCATTCGTGCTCGTCGCAGCCCTCGGTGGCCTCGCCGTCGCCCAGTTCAGCGGTCTGCCTACCTGCGCTGTACGTCCTCGCCTATTTGATTTGATTTGATTTGATTTTGGTTTCCGATCCTCGCTTCCTGAAGCCAAAGACACAACCACATCTCGTGATAAGCTGCAAATAAAAACAGGATCCCCCCAACTAACACCCTCCCCTCTCTAGACAACCTGCGCGACAAAGCTTCTAGGCGGTACCGGCTGCAACAACGACGCCAAGTGCATCTGCTCGAGCGGCACCTTCATCCAGGACGTGTCGTGCTGCCTGGCCGCTCCGGGCGGCTGCGGCCCCGAGGACCAAAAGAAGGCCATCGAGTTCGCCGGCCAGCTCTGCACCGCCAACGGCGTCACCGTGCCCAACGCCGTCTCCTGCCCTTCCCTCGGCATAAACCCCAACAACTCCAGCGCTCCCCCGGCCGCCACCAGCGCCCCCGCCCAGCCCGCCGGCGCAAAGGGTGCCGCCTCCATGCACGCTGCTGCCCCCGTCGGCTTGCTCGGAAGCTTGGTTGCTGCCGTTGTCTTGCTGTAAAGCACTGTTTCTTCTTCTTTTCGTTTCTGGGCGCTCCGAAGACGGGTGGGTTTACTTGGGATTTATTAAAGCGTATCAAATGGTTGATGGGGGATTAAGTGATATTAATATCTTGGATGAATTGATGGGAACCTCGGCGGGAAACCTGTCTCTGCCGCTTTCTTATCTTAATAATGTGGTGCCGGTCAGCCGGTTCCTCAAATTCCAAGAATACATCTTGTGGATTGTGTAAATTAAACTGCCTACTTTTGCAATCAAATGCTGCTCCCCCTAAGTACCGTCCCAATTACTGTTTTTATTGCTGCAGCGAAGTTCAGAATTAATCCGTGTAAATCTGCTTATAGTTCTGATAGGTTTCAGTTTCCCCGTCCTTTAAGTGGCGGGCCATATAATCTTCCAACTCTAGAAAGGCTGAGAAGGCTGGCGGTATCCAGGATATATAATAACGCAGAATGGTAGCCAAGCAGAGTCACTCTGTTGCGTTTCTTCAACCCCAACACGAAAACTAGCAAATGACCTTTGGAGCAAAACAAGGCGAAGTCCGCTTCGGCAAAGCCTTGCTTGCATGACATGAGCGAGACATGCCAGCTTGTTAGCTAATCAACGATACAACCAAGGGCATTGAGTCACCATAGACATACAACACAACTACTTCTTTACTAACAAACAATCAAATGCTTTTTTGGAAGAATTTGGCTAGATTTAAAGACGCCCCGATTATGCGAGCATTATAAATGTGATATGCGATGAGCCCAGCAGACAAAGGGCATCGAACAAGACCCAAATCGTAAAGTTCTTGTAGAAGTCGTTTTCGCATGTGACCATGACAGAACAATGTCCAAAGGGATGGAAAAAGAGAGAGACAAGAAGGGTAGTTTAGCCAAGTAAATGGATCCAGATTTGTCCTTGACTTTTTATTAAAAAAAAAAGACAACCGCCCGATGACAGCCCCGCCCAGCCGTTTATGAATTCGGTTTTAGAAATCTGAGTTGCATTGTTTAAAAAGCCAAGACCTAGTTTAATGGAACAACAAAAACATCTCAGCGGCGTCTAGCGCTGTTCCCACCTCTAAAGTAGTCATAACTCATAGGATCCTGATGATGGTCATCCTGAGGAAGGTTCCCGTATCCGTAAGGTCCGCCTCCCAGCATTCCCGGGGGTGCCGACCCGGGGGTGTCGGGCGAGGCGGAACGCACAGGAGGCGGCCTCGATTTTGGCATCCCCGCCGCGTTGCTCACGAGGTTGGAGCCGCTCTCGTTCGCAGATATGCCCATCCCGTAGAGGGGCGACCTCGTGCGGTTCATGTCGAAGCCTGCCGATGGCGGGCCGTAAGGGGTCGGGGCCATGCCGTAGGGCGAGGGCTGGCCTGGGTAGCTGGGTCCAGGTGTGCCGCCTGATGGGGAGTAGGCCGAGTACCCAGCTGGCCCGGGTGATCCAGAGCGGGCGAACGGGTCGGCGGGCGGACGCATACCATGCGCCCCGGAGAACTGACGACGACCAGTCATTCCACCTACTGGCGTGCCTGGTCTAGAGTCGGGACCGCCTGCGAGGCTTGGGGTCCCGGGTCTAGTGTTGAAGATGTCCCCACCACCGTGCTCCTGGGAGAACTCATCGCGATTCTTGTAGTATTCGAAATCTAGCTTGGACTCGGGTACCACCTCAAATCCAGGCATAGCCGAGGCTGACTTGCCTGGCTTGCCAGCGTGCATCGGCCCAAGGTTGAAAGTATCAGAGTATCCGGAAGTGGACATGGTATCGCCGGTACCAGCCTCCCTTCCATCCGATAGACGGCCCTGGTACACCGAGGCGAGTATATTTTGCGCCTTGGCGTGAACCATGGGCGTGATGAGAGGCTTGTACAAAGCCGGGTGGCCAAAGCGAGCCGCTAGACGATCATTGCGGTGGGATTCCTTGCCAACGGGCATGCCGGCCTCGGGATCGCCGCCTGTAACGAAATTGGTTGAGTAGTATTTGATCTTTGTGTCAAAGACCTTGCTGCAGTAGATCTTAAAGATGATCATGATGAATGGAAGCGGCGCCACAGCATAGGCCTGTATCTTCGGGGTGCCGGCTTCTATTTGTCCCTCTCCACGGACCCAGACGGTGAGGAAGACGACTAATTGGCCCAAAATGGTTGCAAAGACCATACGGTTGAACAGCACGCGCCAGACCATACCACCCGACTCCGTCTTGGTGACAAAGACGTACAGCAAGAGGTACTTCTTCAGTGCCACATCGATGATGAAGTACAGAGCAGCTGCCGGGAGTACCAAGGGCTGGATAACTGCGTACGCGAGTGCGATGGTGGTGTAGTAGAGAAAGTAGTTGTAGTAGCTCGCGTAGTCGATGGGAGGTGGTGCGGTAAGCTCAATCATCTCGCGAGGAGTCGGGCTGAAGAACTTGCGCCTGAAGAAGCTGTAAATTAAGGGCCATAGCTGGGCAAGGTCGATGGCAGCACCCAACTGCCTCTGAAGAAGCCAGGTCACCCAGAAAGGAGAAATGCTGCAAAGCGAAATCAGAAGGGCATGACCCAGTTTCTGTTTAAGGATAGCTTGACCGGCATCCGTTCCATTGTTGACCTGCTTGACCAAGCTGGTGGTGAAGGTAAACAAGGAACTGAAAAGAGAGAAGATGATCAAGTTGTTAAAAACGAAGAAAGAGTAAAGCTTCGCCACGACGTGTCGCTCTCTTCCAGATTTAGTTTGATCGCCAGCCCTCATCATCAGACGACGGAAGATGATGGGTAGAACGAGATAGATAAGAGAGGTTATGGCCGGGTTAAGAATACCCTGGACTAAAGACCAGAAGGTCTTGTTGTTAGCCATGCTATCCCCGAAAGCCTTCCAGAGACGACCCAGATTAATCAAGTTGACGAGGAACATGGCAATTCCGGCGTTCGGGGCAATCCACAGGAAAGTGAGGACGGCAATCCAGAATGTAACGATAAATCGCTTGCGCGATCTGGTTGATCTGCTCAGAGGCATGTTGTCCCATATGATATCGTTTGGCCGAGGGGCCAGTGTGATGATGGCACCACCCAGCGGCTTCTTCTTGGTTGCGGCGTAAGCAATCGCGTGAGCTTCGCTGATCTCCGAGTACGAAGCAAAACCATATCCCATCGTGTTTCTCTTGTCAACGCTAAGACGGACTTCCTTGACCTCAATCTCAAGATCTTTGATCCGTTGCGTCAGGTAGTCGATGGCATCAAGCTTATGTCCCTTCGGGTAAGTTCCATATGACCGGTCCTTCTTCGAGGGCTTACAGACTGGTCGATTCGGGGGAAGATTCTTGGGATCCTTGAGGTACTTTGCAAGAACCTCTTCCAGCTTTCGCACAGTCTTTTCGTGCTCCTTGATGAGCTCGGGTAGAATCTTGACATTTCGAGCGATAGCAGTCCTGGAGAAGGACGAATTGGGTGCGATGCCGTCGATGATCCTGGCAATACCCTCGTCGTTGGCCATGCCTTTCGGGATATCGTACATCTAGTAAAAAAGGTAAGCGTTTGATATCGCCTCATAATGTCAAGTCCGGGGAACCTTACCATCAATGTCCGCGAGTGCAAGCTGTTCTGGTACTCCTCGCTCTGGAAGTACTCCCGACGCATGTGGAGAACCTTCCTATAGTTCCACCACAAGAAACCGCACACGGTAAAAGTCGAGAAGTATGCGATACACACGGTGACCCAGTGAATTTCTCCAAAGACGTTACGCGGGGTGATCTTCATCAGCCAGTCGACATCTGGGTTGTCCCTGTCGGTGCTCTTGCTGTTGTTGACGGGAAGAATCACGGCACATGTGACAACGGCGAGGACAATAAACAAGTTTCGACACATCCGGAGAAACCGCAAGAAAAGTGCTGCGTCCATGCCCACCAGCCGAATCAGTTCCTTCTCGTCGGTGGACCATAACGGTACCATCCAGGCAAAGATGCCCTTGCCCAGCGGAGGAGGCGCCCTTGATTCGTCGGCATGCTTCAACTTGGGGGCGTAGACGACAGTGTTGTATGGGCGGAGGAAGGAGAATAGCAAGGCGATGCCCGCACAGATGGAGACGGAGAAGGCGAGTGATGACCAAACTGATCGTACTTGCAGCTATTTTGGTTTTACAAGTGGTTAGTAAACAGTTCCCAGTATCATTGGTACACACGCATCCAGATGAGCCCTCACAATATTGTTGAAAGGGTCTTGAAGAAGCTCAAGCAGCTGGGTGGCCGGGTCGTCATCCCTAGACAGCAACGCCATCGCCCTTCTTTCTATGTACTCCATGCCGTCGACTTTGAGCCCACGAAGGGCAGCTGTGAGAGGCGAAACCAGGCGATAGTACGGGTTGCCCTGGGTCAAGGCTCCGTGGCAAGCCGAGGCCAATCAATCGCGAATTGGGATCTGATGTGAGGAGAGCTTTGTCCGAACTTTAAAGCTTCTCGGATTCTTCGGATGAACCGATGGTGACCTTTGTAATCTACCGCGAATTGACACTAGTTGTCGGCTTCTGTTTTCCCAAGAGGACGGGTTGTCGTGCTTTCGTCGTCGCGTGGTTCGATTGACTTTCCGTGTATCGTAGGAGACCAGATGTGGCGAATCCGGAGCTCGGGTGCTGTTTTCGTAAAAAAAAAAAAAAGGTCGCAAAAGCAAAAGAAACAGCTAATAATCCGCAGGCCGGTAACGAGAGAGGAGCTTGTAGGACAAGAAACGAGTGGATGTTGGACAACAAAGACCCCCGAAAACCCAACAAAGAAGCGAGTGAATAGGACCTGTAGTCCTGGTCTAGAAGGAAAAGACCTTTTGTTCCAAAAATGGTGGTCAGTTGTTCAAAGCGGCCATGTTATTGGCAGGGATGGGGGTGAAGCCGATAAGGGGGGGGGAAGATCTTTATCCGAATGCATACCTGGATCTATCTATGGGGCCTAGGCGCGGGCGGGAGTGGACTGAATTCACAGTGAACGCGGCCCGTAAAGTATTGTGAGTAACGGGAATTTGTTGGATTACTACGTTCGCCACCACGTACCGTGGGATGCAAAAAAAGAGAGGAATTTCAAAACCCAAAGATTCCTCTAGGGGAACAATCAGGACTTGACCTTTGACTTCTTTTCTTCTGCTGCCTTTGCACAAAACATGACAAGCAAGACAAGGTACCCTATGCAAGACATCAAACGTGACAAATTGATCCCTATGGGGTGGCTTTTCAGTTTTCAGATTTTGCTCGGTAGTACCGCCACAAAAAGCAACTCCGGGAAGGGCGGGCGAAAAAGGGGCGATGGATCTTTTTTCTTCTCGCAGGCTCCAAGTGGATCAACGACAGAGCATCTAGTGGGGTTCGTGCAGTGCCATGACGCAGGCAAATACCGTACAGGCAATACCATTGCAAGGAGGATGTCGTGTGCGTTGCCCGTGGGTACTTTCCTAAAGTAAAACAGAGGGACGAGCGGGTGCATTCCATTGGGCGGCGTGTTGTTCTTGCGGCTGTGCAGATGATCGTTTATCCCATCGCGCGGCCTCCCAAATCCCAGTTGTCGGGTGGGTTTTTTTTTTGGGGGGTTTTTTTTTTCTCTTTCTCGAATGGTTCCATTCCCACTTGGCAGTTCCAGCTTTCGTTCTGGTGAACGGTCCTATGGAATTCGAGCCCAGGTTGCCCAGCTATTTTTATCGCCTTCACCAAGGCGGCCGAACGGATTAGGAAAATTCCGGGGCATTGCAATACGAGTTTTCTAGTCAGGATTTCTGTTATGTTGTGTGCCACCCTGCATTTGTACAGTTGGCACGCCCGCATTTTTGCCAGTTTCTAATCCAATTGTCCGATTCATAGGTTGTTCCATTCCTGGGCCAAGGCTTGCTGCTAAGCGAGGCGAGAATTGACTTTTTGTCCCAAAAACCTTGGATGCAGTGTTTGTAGTTTGTACCTTGCAGACGGTACCTTATAATGACATGAATTAAGGGACCCCTTCCAGGGTATTGGGAAATTCACGAAACACCATCAGCAGCGGGAACCCCATTTGTCATTTGCCAGGTTAATGCCTATCAGCTTTGATTTGCCATTGTGGCAGACGGTTGGTTGCTGTTGTTCTAGGTATGCATATCCCATGAACGCCGCCAAGTCAAGTCAACAGGTGAGAAGCATGCCATCTGATGCTATTAATGCAAACGTGCACCCCTCCTACTGCCTACGTAACGTACCGTAAACAAAGGATGTGCCCGCCCGGACGCTACCGCCGTGGTTCCGGTCTAGTTTTAGCTCTAGCAGGTGATTGTTGGTTCACTCTTCTTCAAGCGTGATCCTCGCTGAACAAAGGCATGCGCAAAGATGTTTGGCGCGTGTCGGACCGCAAACATCCAAGCTTCTTTTCGTTCCACCCAGAGCGGCCGTTTTGCAAGCCACCAATGACTAGACCGGATGCCGGGCCATTGCTTGAGCGAGGGGAGGGGGGTTGGTTGCGTCAATAAATTTGATCCCTCCTGATTTCGTGGCAAAAAAACGAAACTTGTGCTTTTTGATCCTCGTGGTTTGCTGCTCTAGCCTGCGCATAACAACCCAAGGCACCTTACCTTACCCTGTCCTTACTACTTACTGTCCGTCCTTAATCGTACTTGGGTGGGTAGCCAGCACGGTGTGCTGAGTCGCAAACGCCGAAGCGTCCCAGCTCGACGCACCGTCTGTCTGCCGTATTTTGGAATGTTCGCTTTGTTTACTTCAGCACGGCAGGAGGAACGTCGGTGAGGTCGGTACCGTCCGGCCCAGGCCGCTCCAGTTCGAACCATACCAGTAAGGCTGTGTCATTGCTTACGGAGCGCTGATCGGTGATCGACATGTCTTTTTTTCAAAGGGACCAAGGGGACCTTTCGGCTGGCGATCACTGCAGTACATAAGAGCAGCAAGCAGGTAACGGCGATAGGTTGCACCAGTACCAAAGGTCACGGACTTTTATATCCACGACTGGGACTAGTCTAGTTCTGGTTGAAAACGCTAGAGACTTGCTTGGCGAAACCATTTGCTCGCAAGATTTTTACCCATGCCAGCTGGCTTAAACGATTATCACGCTTACTAAAATTTCAACGGCTACTTTCCGTTGAGCCTGGCTCGAGGATGCACTAATAACGCGATTTCTTAATAGTTGGACACGCCTTGCGTGTGTTCCTTTATATACATGTGCCAACCTTGAAAACTGGAAACAGGCGCATCAACAGAGCAACGGCAACAAGCTCTTTGGCGCAATAAGCGTTGGAAAGCGCGCAAGTCGGGCAAACACCCGCCCTCAGACGGGGGCATCCGATCGGAAAGGAACGAAACTATTGACTGGAAATAATCGCCTTTTTTTCTGACAGCATGCCCAAAATAGAGACAAACTCGAAATTAAGGAAAGACAAACCCCCTGAATTAGGGATGACCACGGGATAACCTAGGTAGCCAAGTATATATCCGCCGAATAAGACTGTCGGCAGCAATCATCGCTTCATACTCTGATATTATGAATACGCAAAACCCCCAGAAGCAGCAGTGATAGATGAAATCTGGACTTTATGTCTGAAACACTCACAAAGGCCCCTGGCTTCTCGTTTTACGTTCGGTCCTTCCCACGGGCGCCGCCGGTTTCTTCTCACGTTTCGACTTGCCTCGCTTGACGCCGTTAGTACCATTTTCCGGCTCGGCCTTCTCGACCTTGTCGTCTGTCTTCATCTTCTTTGCGAGTGGCTCAACTGCCTTCTTGACTGCATCTTTGACCTTTGTGACAGGCCCATCAGACTTTTCCCCAGCCGCCGGCTCCTCAGCTGGTCGCTTGTCGCCGGCTTTGACATCGTCATTCTTGGTCTCAACCGCCTCAGTGGTGGCACCGCCGTTAGTTACCGCCTTGGCAGGTTCTGGGGCAGATGAAGGCGCGGTTACAGGACCCGGGACCGGAAGCTGTGCCGGTGCTGCTGGAACCGCCGAGGCAACGGCAGCTGCGACGCCAACTGTATGCTTTGATGTGCTATCGGCTCTTGCAGCTGGTGTTTGTTTTGTTCCTTCTTCGGCTACAGAGGTTTTGGTCGACTCCTTTGGCGCATATGTTGCCTCTGACTTGGTCTCATCTTCTGTGTCGGCGACAGGAGCTGGAGCTGTGGATGTTTCCGCGGCTGCGCCATTATTCTTGGTGGTTGGATTGCTTTCATCGCCGCCTCCAGCCGCGGAGTCAGTGGGAGGATCGACGGGTGGCTTTTCGGATGTGCCAGGTTCGGTAATAGACGTGGTGGCTATGTTCGCAGGAAGCTGTGTCAGTAGTCTTCTCGACCAGTCTGCATTCGAAGCTTGTGTTGGGAGCTCAGAGCTGCGCCCAAGGACGACACAGGGGTAGCTGGCGTCATGAAATGCCCTGAGCGCATCGCCCCAACGTCCGTTCACATGCCTATCATATCATGAAACTGACAAAGATCGCATGTGGGTTGTGATAGACATTGCGCCTGTCCTAATTGATGGGCAATTGATGCGCGATCGACCCGAGCTGGAGGAGCTTACCGGCAGGAGCTTCAGTGGCCATAGTGACGTAATCTACCGGATGGAGTAGCGCGGTAATAACTGTTCGGTAAAGCTGTGTGGATAGAACTGCGCTATGCGCTCTGGAATTCCAACGTGAAATGAGGCAAAATCCTGTTGGAAGACTTGTCTAATGGTTGATGGAAGAGAAATAGCTTTGAAACGGTTCGAGAAAGGCTATTCGAGGAACAGAGCGGAGGTCTCGAGCTCGATACAACGGAGGTTGGAAGGAACAATGTTGATGCTACTTCCGAGATGCACGTCGCACGCATACAAACGGCGCGCCAATCAGCAACAGAATCAGTAGGTCTAGCCTCACGTCCCCGCCCACCATGACGAGCATGTACAAGCCGGCGGGTCGGTTAAGAAGTTACTACAGGATGACATCGAGTAAGAGCCGTTGGAATGACCAACCAGATCCCCAGTCAAATTCGATCGAACCCTCCACCAGGCGGACCTAGGAGTTCAGACCGCATTCAGCACCATTTAGTTCTAATATCAGGCGATTTAATGGGGGCTCTGACTGCCGTGGCGACAAGTACCGACAGATATTCTCCCAACACAGTCGGTACTCATCAATTAATAGAGGCAGTCAGTCTTCTCTTATATACGGAATAAGCTGAAATTTACTTTGAGAAGCAGACATCTATAACAAAACATCCTAACGGTCTATAGTCGCAAAAGAATCGAAGAACTAATACAACGCGATGGCGGCGGGCAAGTTCAAAAGGCAGACTTGAGAAGTGCAAAACCCCGCTTTTTTCTGCTACCACCCCACTCTGACATGCTTCCCTGCTCATGGGTGCTCCGCAAGGACCGGTCGCCAGATCTGCCCTCTGGGGAATGATTGCGTGCATTCGTTAATTGCGGGGAACAAGCCTGTCCCTCCAGGTAGTTTTGAACTTCACCTACCCTGCACCGCGTCAGCTTAAAACAGGTTTCATCCCAAAAAGAATTACTTGCCTCAATTTTTCTCTAGCCGATTGGCCATGATCGCTATCTCCTGCATGTCATAGCCAAACACGTACAGAGTAGAACTAGAACCCCTAGTGGCATATGGCTTCAAACTCAATTCCCAAAGCACGTGTTCTAGCAATTGGGTCACTCGGATTGGTGGTTATTCACAGCATGCTCATGCGTCAATGGGGGATATCACACCTGCATGGACTGTAAGCCTGGTTCCGAATGCGCAACAAGTACTTGATTCATGTGCAGATAAGACCGATATGATATCACTAGAGCAAGCTGGATTTGATTGCTGATTGTACTGGACATTAAGGTAATATGACGTCGAGAATCCCCCAGGTTGAGACATTTGCATGCAAGTCTCCAAGTCTCCTACAGTTCTCCAGGAAACCTATTGCTTGAAGGGCACGACTTACACTTGCGCCACGTCACAATGAAGAGGGGAGTCTGGCGCTACCAGAGTTGACACAACTGTAATCTTGATACTTGGTTCTCCTGTAGAGATTATCAGATATGCTTAAAAGGTAGCTTGCCAACTTGCTTCAAGCAGTACCAAGCATAAAGATCGACATCTCAGTCCCAGAACACTAACGTATCGATGCGGAGTAGCTGATTGTTTATGGTGGTCATCTGAACGAGGCCGCTCAAATAATATTCGAGCATGCGAGCATACGAGGATAGGGATGCGGTACTCACGTCCTGGCGCATATACCCCGCCCACAGTACTGCACAAATAAATGTTGATCACAGACAAAGCGGCAGGACGGGACGCTGAAGAGGTTTTCGACGTGTACAACCAAGACTACTTAGCCAGCAAGCCAGTCAAGCCAGTCAAGCCAGTCAAGCCAGTCAAATGTACCAACAGTTTGTAGGCCAACAAGTAGTCACGAGGGCTCATCTCCATCCCAACAGTCCTTCGCCAGCAACCAGGTAGCTGTTTTTGCAAGTGGTTTTCTTCTTGGATTTCCTCAAGCCCTCAAGTTGGCGCGCTGATCGATGCTGTAGGCGCTGCAGGCGCTCTAAGCCATTAGAGGCCGGTGGAGGTCGGTGAAAAAAAGGCTTGTAACGGGAGCGAGGTGCCTAGAGATGGTCAAGAGTGCCCAGAGATTCCAAAGGCTTGCGAAAGACATGGTTCATTGCCGGCGTCTAGACCCCACCTTGGCTTTTTGCTACTTAAAAAATATTGTTTCCACAAGTTTCTCTTTGTCGCCTCTTTGGAGGCGTCTGCGTGGGGTGAGCGCCTCTTGGCTCTTGGCAATGTGGGACCTAAAGCTGCTGAGTTTTACACATGGTACGATTAAAGATAGAAGTGATGACGACGGACGCGAAAAGGGTTGCATACAGCCGGGTGGGTGTGTAATGTAGCAATCCATCGTTTTCAGGCTTTATCATAATTCTGACGTGCTCATACATGAGAACAAATTTCAGATGAGGAACAAACGTGGATAGTGAGGGATCCTTCTTTCGGGGGCTCAAAAAAATAATCATCGGAACAATTCTGTTGAATATTACTGGTACGAACTTAGCTTAATTAGATGACATCCCTCCCACAGGAGAAACGTTCTCGCCTACAGAAACAGTGCCAAGTGCGAATCGGACGCACTGGGGTTGCTTTTTTGTGTGACGCACTGTCCAACCGGAGCGTTGTGCCTGCCGTAAATTGACATCTACCGCGCGGTCTCCGGAGGTTTCTGCCGCCGAGAATCGACTTTAGTGTCGGGGCCCAACGCTATCCCTTTGTTTCGATATATCGTCCACGGACAACGCCATAAAATTTGCCAAATCAGCAAGAGGATAAAAGAGAACACAATTTTGTACAGGGAGTAAGGGTTCAGGGTCTTGCGGAGCAGACTGTCCCAATCTAAGAGGCTGACTTGGTTGGCAAGCTATTTGGTAAGTGCCAAGTGCTCCCGTCCCGGCTCAAGCAAGGCGTAGTTTTAATGATTGTCTTGTGACTTGGCTGGAGGGTACGCCAAGCAGCATATCGCCCAGGAGTCATCCCAGTGGCCTAGATTTTATCAACGCCTGCAAGGTTACGCGGTACTGTAAGGGTCGTTTTTTTGAACTTTTTTTTTGAACTTTTTCTTTTCTTTAGCCTTCCCCGGTGGAAACGCCAGAGCTTCACCGACTAGCCCGGACCAACAAACTAATGCAGCCTTCCAGAACAATAGAACCTATCACTGAATTCTTAGAAACGGTCTCCTGACAGCATATGGTAATAAAAGGAGTAGGAATAGATTTTTCAGTACCAAAAGTAATTTTTTCTCTATTGTAGATCCCTACGGCACGGCAGTAGGTACAGAATTTTGTTGTCCTCGGCAAAAACGGCGCGGGCTCCTACAGGCCCTTGAGGTCGGCTTCATCAAAATTTCACGCCAAGTGACTTGGCGTGAGGACTTGAAGTGGGTCTGATGGAGCCGCAAGTGTGCCAGCGACAGGCATTTACGTAGGAGGGATGACGGAATATGCCCAATAGGGATACGCCGCTGCAGCTCACTACGGCCCAACGACGCAACTATGTTTATCGACGTCCTGTAAGCTCACTCCTCCCAAGCCTCTTGGATTGTCTTGGCGAGTTGTACCATTCTCCGATGCTTGATGTCACATACAATGGCAAGCCAACACGGGCACAGACAGGCTCGGCATGCCTTCGATGTCTTGGTGCTTGGTTTTGTGTTTTTTCTCTTGGATTTTCTTGGCGTCGTCCCTTTATAACCAACGGCGCCCGGATTCCTTGGAACCTGCGTCATTGTTTTCGAGGTCTTCTTTTTAGACATTGGAATTTTCCTAATCGAAAACTTCCCATTGACTCGACGACGACGACGACGAGGAAGAGTTACAGTTCTGGTAATTACAAGCAGCAGGTTAAGAGAACCAGTCTCAATCGACCTGCGAGCACTCCCTCCTGGATCTTTCGCTTGCACAGTCAAGCCGCCCGTCGGCTTGCTTTCAATCAGTCTGTCTGGATTGCACGCAACTGGGACATTTGAAGTCTTTTCCGATTCTCGTCTTTCTTGAAATCCCGGTTATGAAGCTCAATCATGCCCGAATCTAAGTTCGAGCGCCACCCCTTCCTCCTCCCCACGGAGGAGGTTGCGGCCACGCTTAGCACCGATGTCGACAAGGGTCTCACATCGGCACAAGTTCAGAAGCTCCAGGAGGAGTATCCTCCCAATGAGCTCGATGCAGGTGGTGCCATTCCCTGGTACACCATTTTCCTGAAGCAGCTGTTCAATGCTATGGTTCTTGTATGTTTGGCAATTCTGTTTCGCTCCCGGTCTCGCAAAATCGCAAATTGCTTTGTAGCTAACGTGGCTTTCACAAAGGTCCTCATGTTTGCCATGGCTTTGTCTTTTGGTATCTCTGACTACATTGAAGGCGCCGTGTTGGCGGCCGTCATTGTGCTCAATGTATCAATTGGTTTCGTGCAAGAGTACCGCGCCGAGAAGAAGATGGATGCTCTGCGAGCATTGTCTTCCCCTAGTGCTACCATTCTGCGAGATGGTAAAACCCAAGTCATCCCCAAGTAAGTGGTTAAACACTGTCCAGATTCGATAAGTTTTTCGACATCAAGTTGCTAATAGGTTCCACTTCCCCCCCTATAGTGCTGAGGTCGTTCCCGGTGACATTTGCATTTTGAAGACGGGAGATACCGTTCCGGCCGATCTCCGCCTATTCGAAGTGATGAACCTGTCCTGCGATGAGCAGTCGCTCACTGGAGAGTCTATGCCCGTTGACAAAATAGTTGAGAACTCTATTACAGTGCCCGGCTCCGACAAGTTGGCTGAGAGGGATGAAGAGGTCGGTATCGGTGACCGCGTCAACATCGCCTATGCCACCACTGTTGTTCGTAAGGGCCGTGGCCGTGGTATCGTTGTCGAGACCGGCATGCAGACCGAGGTCGGTAAAATCGCCGCTTCGACTCGCAAGAAGCCCAAGGCCGGCCGCTCCATGAACTGGAGAAAGTACGGCAAGCGTCAGCCCATCGTTGGTCTCTTCAAGCGCGTGTACGACTTCCTCGGCAAGTTCCTTGGTCTCACCGAGGGTACTCCTCTCCAAAGGAAGTTGGCCTCGCTCGCCTACGTTCTGTTCGGCTGCGCACTGATTCTGGCTGTGATTGTGTTTGGAGTCAACCGTTTCCAGATCAGCCACGAGATTGTCATTTACGCCATCTCAACCGGTATCGCCATCATTCCCGAGTCTCTGGTAGCTGTCCTTACCATTACCATGGTACAGGCCACCCGTGTCATGCGCAAGGCCAATGTTGTCGTTCGGTAAGTCTTTCTAAATTCACAGCAGTAGCTTGTACTGGGAAACTGCTTGGTGATGTTCGCAATGGTCTTGATACTCAGACTGAACTGATTGCTAATCGTTTACTCCCTGCCAGTGATCTTTCCGCCCTCGAGGCCCTTGGTGGCGTCACCAACATTTGCTCCGACAAGACGGGTACTCTCACCCAAGGCGCCATGATTGTCAAGAAGGTTTGGCTACCTGCCACCAGGATATACACTGTTCGTGACTCGATGGACCCCAGCGACCCTACCGTTGGCAAGGTCACCTACGTCGAGAAGAAGCCTGGCCAAGAAGAGCCCAAGCGTGATTACGATGCCGAGCGAAGTGCCGGTGCCCTCAAGTTTGACGTCCCCGAGGAGAAGCTTAACCAGGCGGAGAACAAGCCCAAGAAGGTCGACGAGGCTCCTGCCGAACTTACGGATACTCTTCGCATGTTCCTGCTGGCAGGCGCTCTCTGCAACCTCGCCACCGTCCGTTACGATGACGAGAAGCAAAAGTGGCAGACCACCGGTGAGCCCACTGAGATTGCCCTGCAGGTGTTTGCGCATCGCTTCGAGCGAGGCAAGAAGGTTTTGGAGGGCAAGGGCTGGAAGCAGGTTTCCGAGTTCCCCTTTGACAGCACCATCAAGAGGATGAGCGTCGTGTACGATGCCCCCGGCGACAACGACTTTGGCCTTCCCACCGACGACAGCTTCATCTTCACCAAGGGTGCCGTTGAGCGTGTGATTGATCTCTGCAGCCACCTTGGCCAGGGTGATGACCTTCAGGAGATGAACGACGCCGCCAAGGAAACCATCCTCGAGCAGATGAACGACTTTGCCTCTCAGGGTCAGCGTGTTCTCGCCGTTGCGTACCGCAAATGGGACGGCAAGTTCAAGCACCAGCAGAATGTTCCCGGCAAGGCTGGCATCGAGGATCCCGAAAAGTCCGACGACAACGTCCGTAGCCAAATCGAGAGCAACCTCACCCTCCTCGGCCTGGTCGGTATCTACGACCCTCCGCGCAAGGAGACCACCCCGGCCATCCGAGAATGTTCAAGCGCCGGTATCAAGGTTCACATGCTTACTGGTGATCACCCTGCAACCGCCGCTGCCATCGCCAAGGAAGTCGGTATCCTGCCGTTCAACATGGGCGTGCTCCCTGCCGAGATTGCCAAATCTGCCGTCCAAAAGGCTACCGACTTTGACAAGATGACTGATGCCGAGATCGATGCGCTCCCTGAGCTGCCCCTGGTTATCGCTCGCTGCGCTCCCGACACCAAGACCCGAATGATCGAGGCTCTGCGTCGTCGCTCAGCCTTCATGGCCATGACCGGTGACGGTGTCAACGATGCCCCATCCCTGAGCAATGCCGACGTCGGTATTGCCATGGGTTCTGGTTCCGACGTGGCCAAGTCCGCCTCTAAGATCGTGCTCACTGATGACAAGTTCAACTCAATCGTCGCCGCCATCCGCGAGGGTCGCCGAATGTTCGAGAACATTCAAAAGTTCGTCCTCCACCTGCTGACTTCCAATGTCGGTGAGGTCATCCTGTTGATTGCAGGTCTTGGCTTCCAGGACGAATCCGGCACCTCGGTCTTCCCCATCTCCCCGCTGCAGATTCTCTGGATCAACATGCTTACTTCCTCGTTCCCGGCCTTTGGTCTCGGTCGTGAGAAGGCAAACGCTGAGATTATGCGCAAGCCCCCGCACTCAACCAAGCGTGGTGTATTCACCAACCAGATCCTTGTCGACATGTTGGTCTATGGTTTCATCATGGGAGTCTGTACACTGATGACATTCGTAATCATCGTCTATGGCGTCGGAGGAGGCCAACTTGGCCAAGACTGCAACACTGCCTACTCGGAGTCGTGCAACGTCGTCTTCCAGGCGCGTGCCGCCGTCTTTGCCGAGCTGACGTGGCTCATTCTCATCTCTGCCTGGGAGTTCAAGTCACTCCGCCGCTCCATGTTCCGCCTCAACCCCGACTCGACCAGCAAGTTCCCCTTCTTTGAGGACATTTACGAGAACAGGTTCCTGTTCTGGTCCGTCATCATCGCCTTCTTCTCCGTGTTCTTGGCCGTGTACATCCCGGGCCTCAACACCAACGTGTTCAAGCACCGCGGCATTACCTGGGAGTGGGGCCTGGTCTTTGGCGGTCTGATTGTGTTTGTCGTCGGCGTCGAGGCCTGGAAGTTTATCAAACGCAAGTTCAACCTCCTCAATGAGCACGCCGTGGTCCGTGGTCCGTTCTCGCAGGGTAGCGAGGACCCCGAGGGCAGGTCCTTTGTCAAGACTATGAGTTTCTCCAGCTTCAAGAGCTCCCTGAGGAGCAGGAGCCGAACGAGAACTATGGAGAAGCAGAGAGATTAAGAGTTGAGGGGAAAGATGACTGAACGGGGTGGGGTGTGCATATACCCATTTGAATTTTTGTTTGTCTGTTTATGTGATGTCTTTTTGACATTTACTGCGTATTTCTGTTCTTAATTTTGTGTTTTAATCTCTTTTTTTCCTCTTCCAAACCTGAGGAAACGTAGTTCCTCAGGCGATGGCCTCCACCAAATTTTGTACAGAGGCTGAGGCAAGTGGGTCTATTTGGCGCCCAGGTTGGTTTGCATTTCATGTCTATCATCATTCATATTGTGCATAAAGGCGCGTGGGTCATGATCGCCGCGAAGAAGGAGATTGAGGTGAACCAACTCCGGAAATATACTTAATGTTGATGAGTAAAATCTTTTGGGCCGTTGTCTTTGGTGATTGTTGAGTGTGGTCAAGACTAGGACCATTTTGCTTGCAGCCAGCGGGGTATCTTGCCGCAACGAACCATGTTGTGTGTCTTGGAGATAATTTCGTGATTGATGGTAGCTTCGCCTCTCAAATTGATTTTTTCCTCTGGCTTTTGAGTTTTCGCGCAATTTTTAGTTGTGAATATCTATAAACTTGAGAAAGAGGTGCGGATAGAAAGGGACGCTCAAGCTTGGTTACTATCTTAAAGGGGTACGATGCCCAGCTAGAGCGTTGTAAAAAGGGGTTGTTGGCTTAGTCATCTAATATTACGTTGCAATTCAATTGGGTCTGGGGTTCGTCGCGCTGTGAGACACGTCGAAGAGCAACCAAGCCAAGTGTGAGCTGGACCTACGTGGGAAAGACAGCTTGACCTTGACGCCGCTCCGTATCGACTACCCACCACCGACGCTCCTTTTGAGATATACAATCGAGTATTCGTAGAATCTCATCTTCGCATCCACCGCAATTTCGAAGACCCGGGCCGAGATTCAGCTGTCGCATACGTACCCTTGAACACAATACCCCTTCTTTTGCGAAGATGGCGCCAGCAGCAAAGACGAGCTCCGGCAAGGACCTGTACTCGGTCATCCTGCCGACCTTTAACGAGCGCCAGAACCTGCCCATCGTCACTTGGCTATTGAACAAGACGTTCACAGAAAAGTCGGTACTCACTTGACTTGGGCGTTGCAAGGGTAGCACGCGGGGGGATGGCCACTTTTCGTCGCTAACGCACCGCGCTCTTCTGGATTTTTACAGCAACATCAACTGGGAGCTCATCATCGTCGACGACGGTTCTCCTGACGGCACACAGGATGTCGCTAAGCAGCTCGTCGAGGTGTTCAAGCCGCACGTCGTCCTCCAGACAAGGACAGGCAAGCTCGGTCTCGGCACAGCATACGTCCACGGCCTTCAGTTCGCCAAGGGCAACTACATTATAATTATGGATGGTATGAACATGTGGCCCGAATTTATGATTGAAAAGACGTTACTATCACAAACAGGTGCTCGTTGCGCGGATCTTAACGCTGACCCCTTCTCCCTTCCTCACAGCCGACTTCTCCCACCACCCAAAGTTCATACCGCAGATGATCGAGAGGCAGAAATCGGCCGACTACGACATTGTCACTGGCACACGGTACGCCCCAGGCGGCGGCGTACACGGCTGGGACCTAAAGCGGCGCATGACGTCCAAGGGCGCCAACATCATGGCCGACACGTTGCTGCGGCCGGGTGTCAGCGACCTGACGGGCTCGTTCCGCCTGTACAAGCGCAACGTGCTCGAGAAGCTGTTCGAGACGACCGACGTGCGCGGCTTCAGCATGCAGATGGCCCTCGCCGTCACGGCCAAGGCCATGGGCTACTCGATCGCAGAGGTTCCCATCACCTTTGTCGATCGAGTCTACGGAGACAGCAAGCTGGGCGGGGAGGAGATTGTCGAGTATGCCAAGGGTGTCTTTTCGCTCTGGGCTAGGGTGTGAGGAGAGGATGATTTAGCTTTGGGCGTAGGGAGTTGGGCCGGACATGGGAGGGGCCGGGCAGCGGTGCATGATACGGGTCCATCCAGGGCGAACGTCGCTTTTTTTTCAGTTGGGGTTCCCCAATCTCGAGCGGGTTAATGCGTTGGTCTCTGGATGTGCTACTTGATATCTAAAGCCGGAGGAACAGGTATAAGATGATATCGACAGAATACCCCAGATTATAATGATTCACACTTTTTTTTTTCTTTTTTCTTCTTCGCAACTGACATGGAAATTCGACAGCAAAATCCGAGTTGAAAGCAAAGCAAACATGGCTGCCAGCTCAGGTATTCCGCATTAACAATACTTGCTTTGTGGTTCCAACGATGTTGTTCTTCTGGTTGAAAGCATATCGAATAACGGTACAGGAAACCTGTTTTCTATTTAGGGGAGTCATGTGATCGATAAGATAACGTTATTGCCCCTCATGGCTGCTAAGCCCACTCGATTCCTGCCTGTCTGGGTCTGAAGCCTCCCCCGGATGGGACAAAAGAAGCAAAAGGCACCAAGGGTAAGGCAGGTAGGTAAAATAAGGTAGGCAGGTACACTTATTGCGGTACAGTACCTTGCGGCATTTCGTCCTTGATCTACTGGGCGACAAATTTCTAATTTCGGTCATAAAAACCAACGAAAACCAGAAAGTCCCCGTACAGAGCCTCTAGATACATTTCCACTAAGCTGTACACAACAACCCAGGGGGGGGTTTCTGCTGGTCCTTCAAAGACATGCCTCCAGGTCGAGGACCAACTGGAGCATGGGGTCGATTAAAGCCTGTGGAATTGGATGCCCTGGAGGCCATGGGACTCCCATCCAAGGGAGAGACTAGGTAACGACAGATATGACTTGCTTGGGGACCGCGTTGCCAAGTACACCAGAAACTGAGCCTCGATTCTTGTCGCATCTTTTGTGTAGGCTGCTCGACCACAGAACCCAGAACCAGTACTACACAGAGATTGTGAAGCGCTACCTCACATTCTGCTCCGATGCTGGCGACAGGGACTCGCTGCTCGCTCAATTCGCCTCGATGAGCATCGGCACCGGAAAGAAGCCATCATCACAACAGTCAGATGCAGCTGCTGCACCCACCTCGGCCACAAAACAAATCGGCCCAAGGCTGCCCCCGCCCGACGGTGCCGCCCTGGCAGCAGGGGGCCCCAAGTCCAAGGATCTCGTCGTGGTCATGATGGCGCTCCGGAAGCTCCGAGAGGCCATTGTGGCGACCAAACGCGCCGACGACTTTGCCGTGCAGGTCTACCTCTTCAACATCAGGACTGCCATCCTCGTCAAGACGCCCGAGTCCTACCACCCGGCCATCCAGCACCTCCTCCGCCGGATCCATCCGGTGGCGCAGCCGCTCACAAGCGTCGAGCTGCAAGAGGTCGTCGGCTACCTGGTCCTCGACGCCGCCTGCCGCCGCGGCGACCTATCCGAGGCGCACGTTGCCCGCCTACGGTACGGCCTGCGCGACCCAAAGGTCGACGCCGTGCTGGACGCCCTGGCCCACGACAACTATGCCGCCTTTACGCGGCTGAGGGGTCAGGTCGACGGCCACAAGGCGAAGCTGATGGAGTTTGCCGCGCCGACCATGAGGAGGCATGCGTTGTCGTGTCTGGGCCGCTCCTACCTCTCCGTCGACGTTGGATTCTTGGAGAAGTCGGCCGGCAGGACATGGCCCGAGCTGCAGAGGGAAGACGGCGTCGGCTGGGAGAGGGACGGTCAGAGGGTTGTCATACGGAAGATGAAGGCAAAGACCTGACCGTCGACACAAATTCTACTTCTTTTCATCAGGCGCCGCTCTTGGGTCCATTGGCACGAACAGTAATATGATACCCATCTCAGTTTCGATTCTCCCCTGTCCCAACCTGATTTGTATAAACTTTTAGCTTAATGTTCACGGAGACGTAGTCACAAAACTGCAGATGGCAAAGTCAAAGCCGTAAGTCCCAGACCACCTGACTCCCTGGATGCTGATGCGAGCAAACCTGAATGTAGTATCGTCATTTGATCAGAGATGAACCCGAGTTGTTTGTTTATCCAGCCAAGTATGTAGGCTGCCACTGAATTTCGACTACTCGACATGGGTGATTGAATGCAATGGCCCTCTGCAGACGGATCTTCGGAGTCACCGAACGAATCCAGACAAACTTGACTGGAAGACCGCAGCTGGCAGACTATCACGGCTCTACGGCAACGATACAGGCCTGGTCGCACTTGGTGTCAAGGCCTAGAACACTTCGGACTCGGCAGGTTACGTCCGCAAGGAAGCCCGGCTTGGCCAGCCGTCGCGCCATCTATTCCAGTGTGACGGTCCTGACAAATCTGGTCACTCCGACATGGCCATTTGGGTCTGTCTTGGTCTCAAAAGGGCTGCAGACCTCTTTGTTTGCTTTCGTCTGCATTATCACCGGTGCAAAACTGACAACGCAAATCTCCGTCGGGCCGTCCGGTATCTATTCTTAGACCTACCAAGCCTCTACTCCAGTTTCCTGCTTTAAAAATCCACTTCCCCGGTTCGGAGCCCCTGCATCCCCATTGCGTCGGCCGAAATTGGGGCAATATAATCAACCTGTCGCTGTCGAGCTGAAGGGATCGTCGGACCCTTGCGCCGTGCTTGCACACATCACGGTAAGCATGTGACCGAACGGGGTGGGAGCGGAGGTGGGATTTTTCAGTAGATAACGGTGGCACCATCCCTCGCTTCCTCAAAAGGCATCACCATAGTGAGGGGAGGCAATGGAACCATGGCGTGCTTACGATAAATGTCGACCCATGTCCAGTCCCGTGGAAAGAACCAGTTCTGTCTTGAGTACGGGAGGGCTGGATCAACCTGGACACGACCGTAAAAAATTGACCTACCACCCACTCCCATATCAAAACACCGACCTCAGCCGTACCCACAACAAATTGCAAACAAGGTAGCTTCAACCTTGTTTTCTGTGCGTTCCCGAAGAATTTTGATTTTCTGGGAAGAGTCGCAACGCAATCATCTGTCCTGGCAGGGGGCGGCAGAGAATGATGTGGCCCTTCGCTGGTGCCGGTTTCCAGGCCGGGGTGCTCTGGTTGGCTGACGGGCATTGGCCATCACAGCACCGGCCGGTCCGGGTAAATAACAACAAGACGGCTATATCACGATCTCGCCCCCCAGATTGACCCTGCACTTCATTTAATCGATATTGAATCTGCAAAGTGCCATTCTAGACCTGAAGCTAGCCATGAACCGATGGGCGGCCGTTCCCTCGAACGAGCGGAACCAGACGAGGGAGGGGGTTTCGTTTCTCGGGAGGCAAGGCGGAGCAAGATTCCACGTTATTGGGGAGTTTTTATATTGAGAGGCGACGCGTTTATGCTGAAAAGGGCGACATCATGTGCGTATAAATATCTCCACGGCGGCACTGACGACAGAGCTCAAGTTTGTGGGAGAGCTCAGTGAAACAGACGACATTGAACAACATTAGGAGCCAGAAAAGAAAAGAAAGAAAAAAAGCGACGAAACACTTTTGCTTGAATCTGCATCTACAATTGCTCATATATCTTTTTAAAGGTCCACCATCCCAGGACAGAAAATCAAAGAAGCACATGATGCGTGGCATCACCATCTCATTCTCCTTGTTGGGCCTGGCCTTCGCGGCCCCAGCAGACCAGCGTGCGGCCGAGCTCGAGACACGGCAATTCTCGATCGGTCCGGGCAGTGGTGTGGTCCTCGAACCCAGCAAGCCCGGCGGCAACTGCGACCAAGACATCTTTGAGAAGATGGGCTTCTGCATCATCAGCGGCAAGATCAACCCGCGCCAGACCTTCACCCTGCCGAGCGACAAGGGGGCGAACCTCCGCGAGGCCATCAAGGAGGCGCAGTTGGAGATCCAGAGGCTGCAGGCCAAGGACTCTCTCACCAAGGACGAGAAGAAGCAGCTCGAGGCGCTCAAGTACTTTGTCAAGAAGACATCGGGCGTCATCAGCATCTCCCCCGTCGACGGCGGCTCGACGGTCCTGGTGCCCGGCCGCTTGGCCCGGCGGCAGAGCCCCGGGTCGCCGTGCCTGGTCGACCTGGAGAAGTACCAGCGTGAGCTGATGGCGTTCCTGCTCTCGTTCCCGCCCAGGGAGCGCGCCCAGATCTGGGCAGAGCTGATCCAGAACGTCTGCAACATCCAGACGGGACCCATCAAGCCAGACCCTACCATCCCTGGCGGTCCCATCAAGCCCGACCAGCCCGCGCCATCTACGACGATCAAGCCGAGCGACTAGGTGGGCACCTGAGCAGGTGGACTAGAGGATGGGCGTGTATGGAGCGGGAGGCAGAGAGAAATGGTATGGACGTCGATGAACCCAAAGCAAACATACCTTGGCCACGCGGGTTTACGGCCGGGTGTTACTTTGAGGCTTCACTCAAGAAAGGAGTTAGAGAAGTTGGTCACATCTAATCACAGCCATGTGAGATGTTATTGCCTATCAGATCTCAGGGGGCAAATCACGGCTTCAACTTCATCTATGACAAACTTTTTCCTTTGACTGTTTTCCTTTTTTCTTCTTTTTTTGCAGAGTTCCAAATTACTATCTTCCTCTTTTTCCTCGTGGCTTTTAGTATAGCGGCTCCAGACCAAAAGGCTCGATTGACTTATTTTACTTCTCACTACATGACCATTTCTTCCATGATGGGCAGGAAACTGATAAACACCAAGCCGGTGGCACATCCGGCGCAGCCTCGTGGAGGGACGCGCGTTCAAAACTATGCTATATTCCCCCCAAGCGCTTACAGTAGGAAGGCCTTGTTTGTCCCACCATAGAAGACTGGTGCTAGAGAGAATCGTAGCCTTTTTTTTTCTGGCAGCATTGCTTTGCCGGATCTCCTGGCCGAAGTCGTCATGCTTTGATGTTAGCCAAAGGGGAGGAATGAGCAAAGAAGGTTTACTGTCCCTTTTTGGGCTCATTCTTTTCTACACAAAAACCCACTCTGGCACAATAGACAGTTCTTGTTTTCTCTAGCAGTAGCATAGTAAATGTCGGCGCTTGTTTTTTCCCCTGTTTTGTTGCCGGTTTTGCCGCGGAAAAGAGCACTAGGGAACACAAACAAACATATGATCTGACTATCTACGACAAAAATACCGCCACAGAGGAACGCCGCGAGCGTCCATAAAAAAAAACTCAAGCGTCTATGTACACAACTTCACCCCCCCCCTTCTCCAGCCTCCACCCTCAATGTCACTTGTACATTGGTGACGCTACTTCTCTCTCTAGCGCGGAATTTACACCAACCCCCCTCTCTGTCCCAAGCCCCGAGCCCGCGAACCCAGCACGACTCTGCAAGCGGCGCCAACAGGTCAGTTCGAGAGGGGGCACCGGCTCCGCGGTCGCGTCAGCGGAGGCTTATCAGCCCCGAACCCCCGTTGCGTCTCCCCCCCTTGAGCGCGCGGCAATCGTGCCTGGCCGTGACGATAGAGTTTTGCGTTTTTTTTTCTCCTGCTTACCAAGCCATCTCTCTAGCCTTGTATGATGGTTAAAAAAGAATAAAAATATTGGGGGCCATATCTAATAGAATAAAAACAAAAAAGACCCCAAAAAAGAAAACTACAAAGTAAAAGCCTTTTACTCGCTACACGCTATCCATGCACTAGGTTGCATTTAACAGGGAAACCCTATGCGCGGGGAGCCGAGTTGTCCATGTACCGGTAGATAGTCCATAAATGGGGATTAAGTTTACATGCAAGTGGTAGTGCTTACATATAGTATATACCCTGACCTTGTTCAATACTACTACGTAATACTTGATGTCGGGTATATACCTTGTAGTTTATTTGTGGTTAGGCCTTCACTTTATCAAGATTACGGAGTATGTCCGACAGCATTGTTTGAATATAAACATAGGATGGAACAAGGTAGGAAGTATACTAGGAAGTTCTTCCCGTGGTAGGTTGCCGGGAGACAAGAAGAATTCCATTTTTTTCTATCGAAAGTCTATTAGACACCCTTATCGCCAAGACAGGGGGGCGACAAACCAACACATACATACGGTACACACGACACAGATTCTCAAAAGATAAAGATTATGCCGAGAGTTAAACGCCAGGCTTGGGCTCGCCGCCCCTAAAGCCCCCAGCACGCGGATAACTTGGCGACAAGCATGAGCACAGACTACAGGCTAGGTAGTTATCTACTGCTGTAGTTGACGCGGCAGACGCCATGCGTACGCGACCCGAAACTCTGTTTGGATAAAGTATAAAGAAATAGCAAGCCAGATAAGCCAGGCCAAAAACAGCCACTTGTCTGCAAGCCTCGTTTTGCCCGTTGTGTCTTTAGCCTGATCGACTGAACAAGAACAAAAAAGTGCCTTTTTTTGTTTTGCTTTTACGGGAAAGACCGCTACTAAAGATAATAATGGCCTCATTAAACCACATGTGCATGGTAGTTCACCTGCTAACCCACGACTAGTTCTAGATTACAAAGCTGAGCAAAAAGTGCATAGTAGTACAGAGTAGGCACCAGTAGGTGCCGTTAAGCCACAGAAACGAAAGTACTAAGCGGTAACCTTGCCCCAGGATTTACTTTTTTGAGTTTCTAGCGCTTCCATGGGGTCTCTTGGCGGGCGTTTGTTTTGCTTCCCAAGGGCGAGGCTTAGGAAAGATTAGACTCGGAGAGACCAGAGGGAGAGGGAGATCAGGAGATCAGGATAGACAGAGAGAAACAGAGAAACAAGATAAGGTTTTGACCGCAAAAAGGGTACGTGGGAGGGAAGAAGGAAGAGAAGAAGAAAAAGAATTTAGCCTCGCAAGCCCCGATATCTGCGACATGTCGCCGCATTTCCGTCCGTCCTTGTGATTGATTGGGATGGACCTGAAGCACGGCCTAGGCTAGGCTGACTTTCTGATTTTCTTTTTTTTCTTATTTCTTTGACGTTTGGCGGCCGGCAAAGTCCTCTTTTTTTATTTCTCCGAAAGGGCCGAGTTTCCTTTGTGGAGAGAACCCGGGGGAAGGGGGGCGTGTGTGTGTCTCAGCAACACGTTACCCAGGCTGCTGGGAAAGGGCAGGAAAATAAAAAGTCTGTTCACTTGTCAGTTCGTTTGTTTTTTGTACTTTTTGTTTCTTTATACGGCAAATATCCCGTGCACCCAAGGCAGGTCGTCTTCGTTTAAGCATGGGCATCACGCATATTCTTCATGTTGGGTTCGTTTGGCTCCTTGCAGGAAACTCTGTTTCACGGACAATCGAGGGACATCCTTGGGCTGCCAAGTAAAGTACGGATATACTCTGAGCAAACTCAGGCCAGGGAACAAGGGGAGAACATACTATACTACTTGGAGAACAAAAATATTAGAAGAAAAGTATAAAAAAAGAGAGAGAGAAATAGAGAAGACCACCCGTTCGTTGCAAAGCAGAAACATCGGCTTTTCCCTCATCTCCGCTCAAACCGGCCGGACTTCTCGAACATGATCAGCGCAAGCGAACTGACGGAGGGCAGGGAGGGTGACTCTCTTGTTTCGTTTCTTTTCTTCTTCCATCTTTAGGGCGGTTTCTTTGTTGCTTTATTTCTTGTCAGACAAACACGGAGAAACCGCGTCTTGTTTCTTGGCATTTGTTCCGAAAAAGGATCACTTACACGCACACACACACACACACACACACACACAAGGTTTTATACTATGAGCCACATACATTTTGCAGAAATCAAACCAGAACTAGAAATAGCACATCACAAATTACCACCACGTAGCAGGGATGTAACCTGCATGCTACTGTACGCCGTTAGTGACACTGATTTGACAGCTTGATCAACTGGAAACACGATAGTAGAGAGGCTTGAGTATGGCTTCGGTTTAATAGCCATTGGGCCGAATCCGGCGATACTCATCGCCGTGCTTCTTTTTTTTGGTCTTCATGTTCATACTGTACACTGTGCTCATGCAACAGACAAACCTATGCTGGACAGCCTCGACCGCGATGCATGCTGCTAATTTAGCTGCCGGCGAGTGACAGACGCCAGGCCGCAAGTCCCCATTCCCTCGCATTACTCCGTAGGGTTCACGTTTTGGTTTGTGCATGTGTCAAGATTTTTTTGGGTCTTTGCATTTTTTTCTCTCTTTCTTTTTTAGCTCTCTCTCTCTCTTCTTACCATGAGTGTATAGTATCGTATCTGTCCTCGCTCGAAAAAAAAAGACGCTGTCAGGAAAATCCCTGCAGTGAGATACCGCCCACGGATTTACGAGCATGATGCCCGCTCGTCCCACGCCAATGTCTGGTAAATTCCGTGATCCGGTATTCAATCTAACAAGCCTGCGGTGAACAAGGAAGTCCCCCCAAAGAAGAGAGATCAGACACCAAAACCCTACGCGCGTCCGGGCAATGCAAGCTGTTAAGCAAGCCCCACACTTGGGATGATTTCGCAACAAGACAAAAAAAAGAAGAAAAAAGGACGAAAAGAAAGAAAAAGAAAAAAGAAGGAAAAGAAAAAGAAACTCAAAGTGGAATGGCCCAGCTCGGTAGCAACTCGAGTCAAACTGGTCTGGGACCGGGGATATTGTGATAGTAGATAGAACTCCGTAGACAATTGCCAATATATCGCGTACACGTACATGTATTAGAGACCACTTTTTTTTATACCGCACAGCGGTGTGGCAAACATACATCAGCTGTGTGATAATGGACACCTTGGACAGCTCATGTGGTATCCAGCTGGAGAGGCTGGGTTGTGGGGCCGGGAGTTGAAGCGATGGGAGAAAAAAAAAGTTCTTCGGCGTCTTCGTCTCCTTCTTTTTGATCTGATTTGAAGGTGATCGTGACCCCGTCCGGAACCCTCCCGTATTGCCCGTGTGGGGGTGGGAAAACATAGTCGGGTCGTATCCCCACTTCCGGTACATGCCGGCATTTGGGAGAGGGACTGGGACTCACCGCTTCATGGTACCTTTGATATTCTCTCTCTCTTTTTCTCCCTCCCCCCGCTCGCTCTCTGTGGCCTCGCAGCATTTGCCCACATATCGGGCTGTGATGTGTTTGGTGTGTGTGTGATTGTGACAAGGGGTTCGCGGCGACAGAGAATGTGCCGACCTCCAAAGAAGCAAGGATAACGTGCCCTGCATCTCTTTTTTTTTTGTTGTTTCTGTCTGTCTGTCTTACTCGTGCCGGCCGACGTCTGTCTGTCTCTCTCTCTCTCTCTCTCTCTATCTCCCCAAGTAACTCTCGGACAGATTAGACACACAAGGGCATCAGAAGAGACAGACTTCTGTCAGCGTCTGAGCGTCTCGGAATGTGACTGCTGAGATGAGACGGCTGCGATTTCGACAGAGCGGCGGGCCGAGAACCGCAAACTAAAAAATAAAAATAAATAAAAAGAAAGAAAAAATAATATAAAAAATAAAATAAAAACCAAAGAAGCTTCCTAAACCACCAAGAGTTTCCACTCGTCCGAAGCTCTGGGAATCACGAAACCACAAGCATCCGCAGGGATTCGCCCGCGGTCGGCCGACATCGATGCCATTTATTACGGTATTTCTTATTAAAGTCCTCTATGTGCAGGAAGGCAGTGCTGTTTTCTGTGGCAGCAGCGAAGAAGCATCCTCCTCAAAAAGGATCAAAGATTCTGAAACAGATACAGACTATGTAGTGACTCTCCTAAAGTGGTAATTTGGTATACGCCGGGAAGCTTCGGCCAGGCCCAGTTGACTGTGGAAAGGACCAAAAGCCTCTATGGGATGTCATGGCTGTCGTCTTACTACTACGAAACTCAAGTCGCCAGTCGGCATGGTTAACAACCGATCCTTCACCGCCCCCGCAGCAAAAGCAATAATACAAGCCCAGCCTCAGTATTTTCGTGGGACGGAGTATGTAGGGGGACTTCTGCGCCCATAGGTGCAACTCTACACCAATCGGAAGCGTATATGATGATACTATGCAAAAGCAGGCCAGCAAGGGGGAGCACCTGCTACGGAATATACTCCGGTATGCTACCCGGGAGGACCGAGTAAGGGATTATTTTATCAAATGCTAGTTATAGTGCCACGCTACTTTTTTTCGTGCAATATAATAATAATACTACCATGCTACCATGAAAAAAGTCTATGGACAGGCTGCAGGGAGCAAAAAGGGCCAAGGCAGAGAACAGGTCCAACCAGGGGTGTTCAGAGGAAAGAAAGCAGGGCCCACGATGCGAACGAAGCGTAGGAGTGACGGATGCACGGCCAGTACGCTAAACCATGCAGGCTATCATTTCTGACGGATGAAGGTAAAGCTAAGGTATGTCGTGAAAATCTGGCAGGCACGGATACAAATTTACCACGTAATAGAACGGGAAGAGTCAAGAGAATATACATAATGCAGGTAGGTTATGGGGTGGTGTGGGAACAAATGGGGAAATGGGGCGATAGATTACAGTTTATTGCCCTTTCAGCGGACAACCTCGCAGACGTCCTTGTTCCCAATCTAAACCAACTCTATAGACCAGTAATATGGCTCAGTTCCCTTGCCAGCCTCAGTGGAGAGGTTACTAGAACCAGTAGAGACAGGTCATGCAGGAAATCGGGCAACGATGAATGGATAAGAAGTGGTTTTTTAGTATGGACGAATCCTTGATCTAGTCTAGAATTTAAAAAGGAGGGTGGGAAAGGATGTTCCCATGGGAACCCAGAGAAATCGCTGATTGGATAACAAAGACGAGAGAGTGCAGACAGAAAAGGGAGTAGGTGGGAGAGACCCAGAGAGAAGGAGAAAAGAAAATAAATCTGACCAGTCAAGTAAAATCTACTCTAGCCCACCTAGAACTAGACTAGTTAGTGCAGCCAGACAAAAAGAAGTGCCAAGGAAAAGCGTGCTGCCACAACGTGCATGCGCCATGCAGACAGGAATCCTCTTTACCCATCAGCGCCTAGCGCCAACGGACATAATGCTGACATGCCGCCGTCAATAGAGGGAACCTCGCACTTGTTGGGCCCAATGGCCAAGCCCAGGTTCCTGCTGGTCCTGGTCCTGCATGCTCTTGAAAGAGAGAGAGAAAAAAAAGAGAGATGCACGTTTGCGGCGGGAGGCGTCTTTTCTTTTCGTTGGCATCTCTGCCCCAATATTAGGGTGGTAGTAGTACCACCCTAGTAGTTATGCTTACTAAGTACTTCGTAGTTTGGTGATGTGAGTGAGATTGAGAAAGAAGAAAGCAAGAAGCAAATGAATTAGTTAACCAAGGGAAACCACCCTCAAGGTACGTAGTAAACGAAAGGGAACCAACACGCCTTGCGGCAAGCTGCACAGCATTGTAGCATCAAAATCGCATGGTTGCGGCACAGTCTCGTGATGGAGCTGTCAGTGGACAAGACGTGCCTATTTTCTTTTCTCGGTAAGGAATTGCCGTGGGTTGCCCTGTGCTTTTCGAATCTAGCATGGTGCTTGTTGGGTAGCATCGTAGGAAGGGCAAGGAGGGAGACGACCAAAAAAAGTTGGCCGCGCCCAATCAAAACGATCACGACCAGTAAAACTCGCCAGGCAATCAGCAACCACCTCTTCTCGGGCGATAGACATCATCACATTGCAGACAGGCTGCAAGGTGCATGGGCTGGAAATGAAAGGGAAAAAAATGCACTTTAACCTACGTCTCCACACCTTTTTTTTTTCTCATCATGACTCGCTCATCCTTTTTTTTTTTTTTTTGGAGCTGAGAGTTGAGAGTTGAGAGTTGCCTTGGGTTGTTTCTTCTTGTTTCCCCAAATTTCCCTCTATCAACCCTTGGCCCTGCAAAAAGACAAACAACCTTGGGTTCCCGATGCGACATGTCCACACCCATTTGCGAAGTATTTGTTTTTTTTGTAGTAGTAGTAGTAATAACCCAAGTTTGAATCTTGTACTTGACAATGCGCCCGGTTTGCCAGTATTACACCGCGAGCGTTTGAGGTCAAAGGTACTTGTTTACTTTATTTTTCTGATCATGTGAGAGATAGTTGATAAAAAAAAGGTAAAAGAAATGGCCAAGTCGAACCCACAACCATCATCCCTCTTGATGAAAAGTAGCAATCAATTTAATTGACTTGCTGGGGGACTGGGACTGATCCTTCCGTCATCATGTCGACGGTTCATTCCCTCCCCCACGTAGGAGTAGTAGTAAATTAGGTACCAATAGAAGACTCGGGATAATTATCTGGAGCAGTGGAGAGGCCGGTACGCGGGCACCTATTCTTCGCGTACCAGCAACTCCCCTGCGCTGTTAACAAACCTCCCAAGCCCGTTCCATTCCCATTCAGCACCCAAAAGGTCCCCCCACAAGCCTTTTACTCCACGCCCTTTCTTTTTTTCTTTCTTTTTTTTCTTCATTATACTGCCAAGTTGGGTAAAAGAATGAGTAGATCAGGTCTAGGCTGTGCAAGTTTTCTATCAGGCTCCTTTTTTATTTTATTTTCTTGGCTCGTCGCTAACTTGCTGCAAGCTGCCACATATCCGGAAGTGGCTTTGATCTGCAAAACCGAGCCTGGCTTGCCTGGGCGCCCGGCCGGCCTTCACCTTGGAATGGGAAACATCCCAGGATTTAGTATGGGGCCTGTGGGAGGGGGAGGGGAGACACACAAAAAAGGTTGGGAACGGGTATTAGTTGACTAAGTTTTTGTACCAAACATAGAGAGGCGTTCAAGAAAAAAAAAGACCCGGCCGTCGGGCGCAGCCCTCGCTCGTTTGCCCCTTGCTTGTTCCCTCCTCCTTCCACCCCACCACCCTTCTTCCCATACCCAGTTTTAAATTCCAACGATCATCGATCAGCACTTTGTCGTGAACAAGTAGACTAAGAACGGATAAAATGGCAGATGAACTGCGTAAGCGTGCAGATGAAATGGAGGGGGAGGCTAGCAGGCATCCCCAAGTATTGTATGTAAGACGCTACTGTAGGACGGGCGCAATTTATCCTGCGTCACGGCGATATCAATCACACCTTTTATCCTTGCGACCAATCCCAATCTACCTTTTTATACCTCTGCCAACAAAGCTCCGCCGTCACTCCTCCCTACCTCGCTCTCCTTATGAAGTCATAACTATTGTTGACAGCAAAGGCAGTGAGTCAAAGGAATCAAGTACGTACCTAACTACCTTTGGTGCTGAGTGTACTTGGGGTCAGCGTTCCAACTAGTCAAGGGCGCATCATCTGGGACTCACGTGCACTATCTATCACAACTTTATGTAAATCTCCAAGACTACTATCATATATGTATGTAGAACTACCTATACTAGCTACAAGTACCTATTGTCACATTACTCATTAACAGGAACCATGGATCTGTTTGTTGGGGCTTACCACTCGCCAGCTGACGAGGGTTGTTCATCATCTTGTATTTTTTGCAGCCCCGTGGCTTCTTGCCAAACGGTAGCTTGCTTTTATATCAGGGGTTCTGAAGCCCTTCGTCTTCCTCCTGTCATTTGTCTAGGGAACAAAACAATATTTTCCAAATGTGGCCTCCGAACATTTCCCAAGACAGATTTTGATCTCTCGTAACATAAAAGACACGCTTCCGACCAAAATAGTAAAACGTACAAAACACATTGATGTGAATGAAAAGTAGAAAATGGTATCATCCAAACGACTGTCTCGCAGAAGCTCAAAGCAAACTCCTCTGTGAGCTCCCGGTATCGTCAAAAAAAGAGAACTCCTTCCGTTCTAGTGGTCTTGTGAACAGAAAAGAGATTGCCACCCCCAAAAAATAGAAAAAAATAAAAGCAATAGCCAAAAAGATCAAACCCGCCGTGTCTTGAACAAAATGAAACCCCCCAACTCCATACGATCTCGGTCATACCCACGACCTAAAACATTTCTTGCGCCGTCGTGAAAAAAAGGAAATGTTCCGATCCAAAGTGATGTTTGTCCTTGCACGAACTGCTCGGCTTGGACTCTGAAGATAACAAAGGAAAAAATGTAAAAAGATAGGCAAAGAATGCAGCAAAACAAGTGGCCAAAGTCGTTAGGGCCCGGGATTAAATACAGTAATATGTTTTGGTGAATGTTTTTGGTGGACGAAACACAAATCAAGAGTCCGGCTTTTGTCGTGATAGCTTTTGTTGTCGTGATACACGCTGGCAACTTAAATGGAAGCCCAGGAAAATTCAGCGCTGTCGTATGATGTCCGGGAATCCAAGTAGCGTGGCTAAAGGATTTTAATAACAGGTAAACATGGGTACCTGGTGGTGCTGGTGGAAGTGAACAGGATGAGGATGATGCATGACAGGCATAGGAGCAGGATGCTGCACCTGGTACTTGTACATGGCGTCCAGGAGGTGCGGGATGTGGTGCATGTGGTATGGGTTAACAGGAACTGGAGCCTTGGGCATGTGATGACCATATGGCATGTTCATCTGTACTGGTTGCGATGGAACCGGAATGGGCATCGGAGGTACTGTAGAATGTCCCTGAAAATGTGGAACGTATTCAGTTGGCAGTCCAACGTGGCCATGGACGGCTGAGTCCGGGTCAAAGATGACAGCGCCCGACTCTGGGTGAGGGGGCGGCGTCACGGCATCGCGTGGACCCGGGCAATATTCCTCCTCGTCCTCTGAGTCATCCTCAAGATCCTCGAGGCTGGACACGCTCATAGACTCGTCATCGGAGGCGTCGGACGACGCAGGCGAAAGTGGGGTGCCGTCGTACTCGTAGTCCTCATCGTCATCCACGATGGCATCCTCCTCAACGTAAGAGATGTACTCAGGCGATGCCGGCGGGATCATTTGTTGTTGCTCAGTAAACCTGGGGCAGGCAGCAATCTTGGTCTTGAGCTCCGAGAGAGTGATCCTCTCATCAGGGTTCCGGGTGAAAATGGCAGCCAGGATATCATTCAGCTCATCCGATACTGGCAGGATGGTCTTCAGGAAATCCTTGCTCCGGGTGTATGCCCGGTAGGTAGAGTCCTCAAAAGAGGCCTGCTTCCAGGGGTTACGGCCACAGGTAAGGTTAACCAGAATGACGCCCAGGCTCCAAACATCGTTTGGTGCGCAAAAGTAGTATGGCCTCCTGGTAGTATGGTCTAGACACTCTGAAAAAGAGGAGAGAAAAAAGGTTAGTTGATATTGAAGGAAAGGGCTGATGCATGCAGTTTGAATGGAAATAGAATCCACGGGTTGGGTTGCCATGACCGGAGAACCGCTGGATGGTGAGCCGCTTCAAAACTTACCAGGAGACATGTAAAAAGTCGATCCGCATCCGTAGTCCTCAGATCGATCCGAAGAGGTAGCAAGGCCAAAATCCGCCAGCTTGACGGTTTCTCCATTGTTGGACACCAGGATGTTCTCAGGCTTCAGATCACGGTGGTAGATACCCTGGGAATGGCAGTACTCCACGGCATCCAGGATCTGAAGGAAAACCTGCTTGGCCAAGGCGTCCTTACCAACATACTGTCCACACTCGGTAATGTTATAAAAGAGATCACCTTCGGGGCAGTACTCCAAAATAACGTAGATGCATTCCGGGTCATCGATGATCTTCAACATCGAAACAACATTGGGGTGAGCAGATGCGAGCCAGTGCAGGCGGATCTCGCGCTGTTGGAAAGCAACTTGTCTCCTGTCGAGGGGTGTACCGTCTGCGTTGAACTTGCTGAGGGTCTTGACGGCATACCTGACCTGTGTCTTGACGTCCACGGCCGAGTATACCACTCCGTATGCACCGGTTCCAAGGATTCCTTGGAGCTGGAGGGTTCCGGCAAGGAACCTTCCTAACCTAGCCTCAGGAGCCGTTGGGACATATCTCGGCTGCTGCTGTACTTGGGACTGAATGGCGCACTTTGGGAGCTCGAATGGCGACGGAGAGGCTGGGGGCGTCGGGTATCCATATGGGAACTGCATATTATTGGATATATCTGGGTTTGTCGTGGTTGGACCAAGAAGTTTCCTGGACCTGTATCCTATGGGAGACGGTTTGCAAAGAGGGTCGCAGGAACAAGTGGTACTTTAGCTGGAGCCAAAGACCAAGCCGACCAATGGAGTAGACAAGGAAAGTCCAGCGGGCTAGAGAAAATAAGAAAAAAGAGTATTGGAGCTCCTGGTTTTCCTTTGTTCCTCTAACAGTCCGGCTGAGCGATGGCACGTCTGACCAAAATAAGAGAAGAGAAGAAAAAAAGAAGACTCCGGGTAGAATTAGGCCTCTAGTTGGAACGTTTTGGGACTTCTGGAGATCACTAGGTCCCTTGTATTATGGGTTGCGAACAAAAGTGACGTCGAGTCAACGAGTCGGGAGGTTGTCGCAAAGTGGAAGAGGCTGCCCTATTATCGTCAAAAGAGGAGGCAGGGTGTCGAGTGGTCTAAAAGGTCGTAGCAGGATTTTGTTCTTGTTGTGGAGAGAGTAGAGAAGAGAGAGGACGATATAGAATGCCTTTGACCTGGCGATGGAGGAATAAGAGGGAAAGAAGGGAGGAGGAGGGGAGTCGTGTTGGAAGGAACGTAGAGAAGGACGGGTCGTTATGTTGAAGTTGGAGATATGAAGGCTGAGTTGGAGGGGAGGAAGGCCTTTGATGATATTCAATACAGCAAGCAGCTAGTTTCCCACTCGCCGCTGCTTGCCCACACGCCCGCTTGGCACACGAATGGTAGGCCCCACAAGATGGGAAAGAACCCAACTGGAGCAGGGGGGTGGGTGGCTGAAGGGACTTGCATGTCGGATGTACCTGGGTACCTAAAACTACGTCGCCCAACCGAAGCAAAGCAAAGCCAAGCAGAGGGCAAGAGAGAGTATAGCAGGCACGCCATGGCCCTCGTCTGGAGTAGTACTTGGTAGTGGCCTGGGAAAGAGGGGCGTGGAGCCCAGGGTGGGAACCAGGGTCGACAGGGAACAGGCCCGTTGGATGGGCAGAGCTGTGGCCCGTGTCTTAGTAGCAAGGATCCACTCCATGCACATCTATTTCAAGTGCGGGCTAGGATTGGCCCCGGCTGATGGATCGTCATGGATTGGACGCTTCCCAAGGCTCCTTCCTCGTCCTGAGGTTTTGACAGATCCCTGCATTGGGGGGGTGTGGAGTCGCTGCTTGCGAATGCTACTGGTACAAGTTAGTGGTAGGCCCAGAAGGCAGGGCAGGCCTGCCCCAAAACCTTGCCTTGCTTGCCTACCACCTACGATACATTGGGGCGTCCACTCAGGAGACGCAGGGTGTGCTTGTGACCGACTTTCTCATAATATAATCCGCTGTCACAACGAAATAACGGGCCCCACCTCGAAGGGTGTGGTACGAGTATCACCGCCACCACCACCCATTGCACTAACGCTTTTGCTCAAGTCCACCACAATCGGACCAGTCACACATCCTGGTAAAACCCAGGACACTTGTCTGGCTCCGGTCTGCATCGACGAATAACGATGCACCAAAGAGGCCCAGCGCTTGGGGTGGAAAGGGGAGAAAACGAGAGATTGGCAGCGAACAGTCAGAGTCGCACTCGATAGTACCAGATGGGGTGGTGTGAGATGTGTGTTTTGTTGTCTCGCCTTGCGTGAGTGTGAGTGTGAGTGTGTGAGTGTGTGAGTGTCTCTGTGTATGTGTGTGTGTGACTTGTGCTTGCTTGTTCTTTTGCCTCTGTGTCGCCATCTCTCTGCCCACCGACCGACCGTCTCCCTTCCCTTCCAATACTGCACAGCTTTGCTAGCCAAATTGCGAGAGTTCCTACTCCACTACGTATTGGGATGTTTCTTGTGGTCCAGGCGACGATCCCCCTTCTGGAATTCTTTGATGCTCTGCTGACTCCCACAGTGGCCCCACGACTGCCTGCGAATCGTCGGCTTCATCGTCATAGTAGGCAGATCTCATTCCAGCCGCGACGAGCGGTGGTGTCGTCGCGAAACATGGGCCGTCCATGCGGCGCAGCACATACAGTACTATCTTGCCAGTAGTACGGAAATCCCTTTCTCCTTTTTTTTGCTCTACCACTATGCGACCCGACGAGGTGTTCCCCGCCGGTTTTTGGAAGCAAGTAATTACCTAGTACTACCTACGTACGCCTTGTACGTACCACGGCCTGCTCCGTTGAGTCTATCCCTACGAATATTTTGCTTTGCCCCAAGACTGATGCCTGTATCCCTGTGCATTGATTTTGAGATGCCTTTTTTGCACGGGGTGCCAGCCCCATTTCGCGTACTTGTTTACGCGGTGGCAACACTACTTTACATAGGTATACTTGGTAGCCAGAATAACTCTGAAGCGTAGCGGTCCATGCAGAAAAAGGAGTAAGAAAAAAATGCCATTCAGCTGCCTAATTACGAAAAACGACCGAAGGGCGAGGTTGAACCTTTGTCCGGCTTCTAGTAGCTGCAAGCATCTTCCACTGCAGTCTACGGGCGGTACGTACATTGTCAAATCGTAATTGCAGTAATCCCTTTGCACTGCTTAATAGTATACCCTTGGGCGTGGAACATGCTTCGCCGATGTTCAGAGAAAAGGCAAAATAAACAAACTTTTGGCTTGGCGCCAGTTTGAAGCCAATGAAAGCGTTGATGGTAAGGGGGGGGGGATATGTACATGTAAGTTAGGTTTTACGATTCTAGGCGCGGGCAGTTTCCGGCAGAGCACTTGCAGCGAAAAGAAGCGAGTGCAATTGGTAACATTTGACGGACGGGCGGCGGGACGTGCAACTCAAAATCAATGGCAAACTGGGGGGCACCAACAATCAATCCCATGCCTGAACCTGAACCTGGGATTTTCTTTAGATCTTGGCTGAATTATTTTTTTTGATCACAAGTTTACATGACCAGAACGAGCAGATAATGCTCTGGGTGCCTTGACCGACGGTTGTTACCTGCCTATGCGAACTTAACCCAACCGCAAGGTATTATGCTCGGCACAAAGAAAAAGTCTCCTTCGGTTGCTGGTCCTTGAAACTTTTTTTGGCGTGCTCGCGACAGTCCCCAGCATAGATGAAGCACGAACGACTGGCAAAAAGAGGGGAGCCTTTACCTCGCTTGTGTCAGTCGACATGCATGCCTGGGGTTATCGACAGATTTGCCGGGTATATTGGACGATCTTGTTTTGGCGCAGTTCCCTTTAGGTTTTGGCACAAAAGAAAAAAAGTACCGCTTGCTTATCTATCAAGCAGTAAACGGGGAAGGCGAAGCAAGCCTCCACCTGAATAATGAAGCACCAAGGCCCGTCCTGTATACGGTAGCTCATTGAATCAAAGCTGATAATGGGCAACGGTCAGGTGAGCATTAAGAAAAGAAAAAAAATAAGAAAAAACTTTCCGAAGAGATTTCCATCGGCACGTTTGCCGCAAGAGGAAACGAAATCGGATTTTGGGTCCACCCTTTGCATCGCGCATTGAATTGTCGGTGGCAGCAGCAGCAGCAGCAGCAGCAGCGAGAAACAAAAAAAAAAAGAAGAGGGACCTGCCTCACGTCGACTAATCTCCCTTACTTCCCCAAGTCCACTTCGGAAGCGCCTGGGCAAGCATCCCCGTGTTCCATCAGTCGCTGTCAGCATTATCAGATCCTATCAATCAAAATATAGGGAACAATACAGTAATATTTTTGCGGTGGGCGGCTCGTGCATTATTTTTGAGGGTCGGATGTAATTATTTCGTACATTTCGCTGCCGGGTTCGCCATGAGGCACAGCACAAGTTTAAACAATCTAAGAGGTCCATGACGCCAGCCGGCGGCGGCAACGGTTGGGTGGTTGGGTTGTTTGCATGCGGGCGCAGCGTAGGATGTAGCTGGGCGCGAAAGCCCCAGCCATTTTTGATTAACGATTTTGGGAGGGGGAGGGAGAGCATGAAAATGTGACTACTTTTGCATCTTCGCCTATCTACTGCGTACTGTTTTTGCTCGCGATGCCCAGCCCCTAGCCAGCTGTCAGTCATCTTTTACACCATTACTTTTTCATTGAATTCTCGCCATTGGTTGGTTAAAAAGATCATTCCAGACAGACACTGATGTGCGTGGCTGCATGCAACAGGCGTTACTCCTTTGCTTTTTTTTCTTTTTGCCAGCCACCCCAACAGGAAACATCAATTTCCCTTTATGCGGTCGATTTGTGAAGGATCTTTTTTTTGTGATGCGATGCACACTCGGCGTTGTCGGCGCCTCCCATCTGCTTGCTCTGGGCCGGGCTGGGCAGCCTTGGTGTCACGAGAGGCAGCCAGGGGTTTCTTTTCTTTTCTCTCTTATTCTTTTTTCCCTTTTGCCGGAAGCTTTTTTTTGGTCAGAGGCTTTTACCTATACCGATTTGAATTCCCGCCAAGTCAAACTGAGTAAGAGTCAAGAAGTTCAAAAAGTTGATCATCTTTTTCCTCTTCTTTGGAGATCGACACCGACAGGTCTTGACTCGATAAGATTACCTCTTAGTACAGTAGTATATCTTTGAAGCATGAGAAAGTTTTCACAACTCCGTTCAGGCGGTCCCTGTGGTATATAGTTAGTTATGTGTCACTCATGATATAGCTATCGCAATCTAAAAACTTTCACTTTGATGGCTCCGGCCCGGGATGATTGGCCGGGCGGAGATCGAGGGATTTTGCACAAAAAGTTTTGCATTAAATTTTCGCATGGAACAAACTCAACACAGTGACTTCACAAGATACCTAGGGGATATGATGATCAGGAGAGCAAAGAAGGATAGAAACTAGGAAATGGGGTTCCGGGACGTTCGGCGGTTGCGGACAGGGTATCCCCGACGGCAACGACCCTCGCCGCAAATCATCACAGCGAAGCACAACCGTCGTTGGTGACTGTGACTGGTCTTTCTCTACTTTTTCTTCGCCCTCGCCTGTAATTATGGGGCCGCGCCCGCCCATGCCACACACATGGCAGATGACCACGCAAACTTTTGGTGGCATTTTCCATGGTAGCCTTTTTCCGTCTGGGACCATGAGCTTTTTCCCCCCCAGTCTTGGTCCCAGTGTACCTGTCCTGTAGACAAAAAAGAAAAAAAAAGTCCGAGACCAATGCACCCCCGGCCCACGAACAAGGGTTAGGTCTCCAAAGGGTAACAAGATTAGAAACGGTTGATCGTGGCCAGAAGCCTTGGTAGATGGGCAAGATGGGGCAAGTAATGACCAATTACAAAGTCCCTAGTACCGATTTGCTGCTGGCCTTGCCAGGTGGCCGGCGGTTGACATTGCCGCCCTCCTTTTCGGCCCCGTGCATATCATCATATCATAGTAAGCAGCCGGGGGGAGATGGGATGTGGATTTTGATGTTGTTTACGTGGTCGAGGAAGGATTGGCCGCAGAACTCTGGGAAGCATCTCGGATGTTCGTTTCGGCGGCAGCGCACCTTGCAACAGAGTCGCAGGCGCAATACCGTAAAACCCCAGGTGGCCTTTTTTTTTATTAAAAAAAGTGGCAATTTCGGATGCAACTCTCGTCTGACGAAGCGCGTGGTATTTTTGTGAGAGACCTGCATCTGGACTTTGGCTTTGTTTTGCCGCTTGCGTATCTGCTTATTTTATTCTTCTTCTGATTGTTTATTCCTCCCAGCTTGACGCTGTTATGCTCTGACTTTTTGTTATGCAATGCAACACAACGACCGAACCCCCAGCCAGCAAGAAAAAGAAAAAACTTGTAGCCTGCAGGAATGTGTAGCACAAGGGGAACATTCTTTCCAGTTTTGGGGGGATTGGTTTATTGTTAGCGGTCAGGGCGACCGGTACGTCCGAGTGCGCTCATTCTTGGCCGTAGGCAGATGTTCCTTCATCAGCAGGCAATAACACCCAAGCCACTCTACGAATAAAAAGTCCCACTATGCTAGGTATGTCCGTACCTGAGTGAGCAAGATAGGCAAGACGGGCGTGTTGCAGATAATTATGGCAATTGCTTCTTAATTATCGAGCCTGATAATGATTGATCTTCGGGTGGTTAGTTTGAGGAGCCGCTTTTCATTGTTTTGCTTAGAGTACATGGTCAAATTCAGGCCCATGGGCAATCAAAATAGCTTTTTTACTATTTGGATTGGTCGAAGTTGTGAACAGCACGTCGGGATGTGTCAATCGTTAACTAGATCCGGCCACCCATCCATCAATAACATCAGTCAATCAGCAAGCAACCTAGTCCTTTCCACTTTGCACAATAATGCAACGAAAGTGAGGCTGTCGAAGGTACGTGGTTGGGATGGTCCGTGCATTGCGCATAACACACCTACGTAGTACGTAAACGCAGACACACAGACCGAACCAGGGGACCAATCGGTGCAGGTTCCTTGACTTGACCATAACCTAGGGTGGCATGCTGGAAATTTCCATGTTGGTTGCTTGTAATGCGTGGTTTTCCTTCCAGAAATCCAGCGAGAAGACGAAAAGGCGCCATCTGTCTTTTTTTTTCTGGCTCACGTGTGGGACCTGAATTATTGGGCACGAGTGCTTGGTCTCGGAAATGGCTTGCAGATTTGAACGTTGGCAAAGAGCGGGTCACCAGAGCCCACCTTTTTCGCAAACTCTCTTTGACTCTTTTTCGTCCCAGTTTCTATCTGTCTTCTTTGAGGTGTTCTTTTGCGCTCGCTCAATGGTTCGTGATGCCCACCCAAATCTGGTCTTAATTTTTGGTTTGGTTTTGGTGCACCGCACCGAGATTTCCCATCCCGTCCTTTGAGTTCCACTCTGTACTTGGTAGAGTCGCAGCCGATAATCTCGTATTACTGTACTGGGCGCAAAGATAATGTTTTACTGTGGTATTTATTTATTTATTTATTTATTTATTTTCCTGCTTCTCACCGGCCGGCCAGAATGCTCCATCACCGATGGGACAGTAATCTTGTCCCTAATCTCTTTAACGTTTTCCTTATGGGGTGGGATGGATTTTTTCGGGCAATGGCGCAAATTGGCATTTTTCTGCTTGGGGCAGGACAATGGGGATCTCGCAGATTCTTCATGTCACGCCAGCCGATCTTTTTTTGTTTTATTACGGGATATTAAGTCCGCTTCGAGGTTAGATTGTGACTTTCCCTTGCTGAACCCCCCATCAATACCTTATCTTTTGAAGTTTTGGTAACGAAATTCTGTTCAAAACTTGGTTCACCGCGGCTGACAGCGGAATGCTTGAGTGCGTACCCTGACCACGTCTACCAGTAGTGGTTCTTTTACGGATATACGAAGCAAAAGTTGAGTTGATCAGTGATTGCTACTTCGTACTAGCAAGTTGTCAATATTACTTTCCCCCTGCGGTACCTTGTATCCATATGTGTTAGAGTAGCATTGTACCTCTTTTTTAAATATTTGGTACAGGGAAAGGCCATGACACGACGGAGGTGGGCCTCGCGGCAGCTGACAAAGGAAAATGGCGCAGGCACCAGGTCCACGAACCAAGATGGACTGCCGAGTATGTGCCAAGTTGCTTTTTTTTCCTTAGGACGTACAGTAATACAGTAATGTTGGTAGTGTACAGTACTACATTGTCAGTGGCAAGTACGTAGTGAGTAGGTAAGGGGCAGCATGTGGTCCGTGTGTCGGGACTTCCCTTTCCTCACTGGGCGGACGAACCTCTGACGGGCACAAGTCGTTCGAGGCTGCTACTTTCTTTCTTTCCCACTTTGGTTACCACTGTGATTGATTGAAATGGCATGTTTTAGCTAGGAAAAAGAATACAGTACGCATTTGGAAAGGTTTGCTTTTGCTATCGTTTCGTGCCGTGATGGGCTGATGAGCGGTGACGTTTTAAGCCGGTTTGAGGCATATTCAGGTCATCATAGGCTTTCCTCTCTTGTTATCGATCGGGCTCTTTTTTTCTTCTTCTCATAATCAACCGACATTTTCTTTGTAAACACTTTCCTTTTTCTACATTTTCCCCGCGCCTTAGCTTCAATCGTATGATTACTAGCGACATCATATCGCCGATCCGACGTTCGCGCTAGCCTCCACTTATTTTACGCTGTACCTGTTAATGTTGATCCTTGTGCATGAAGCTCTCTTTCTCAGCTGGGCTTTTCTACTTCCGTGGACATCTCGATGACGCCGCGGGGGGTGAGTCGGTTGGTTTTTTAGGTCCTTGTCTTTTTTTACTTTATTTCTTTAGTCGATCTGGCCAGACGGTTCCATAGTAAACTGGGCTGTACTGGACTGACGGGAAGCGTAGTCGCACCACAGCCCCCGAGGAGGCAACTCTAGGCTAAGGACCGTCGAAGAAAAAAAAAAGTCATCAGTCTACGCGAAGTCTTGATTGATGAATGTGCATAAGCACTTGCGACTGACTAGACTACGATAGCCCTCGAAAATAATACTACCAAGTATCTTGGCAAGTATCCTTCTATGGAACGGGGTTTGAACATGCGCATTGAACGACGGGGGGCGTTATTCTTCCTGGTCTACCGCAAAAAAAAGAGCAGCCCGTACCGGCTGCGCATGTTCCGCATCCGTTTTGTCGGCCAAGCCGGCCGGGCTAAACTAACACCCAGCTCCCGTGGGTTCGATTCTGTCTGACATGGGAATGTTTGCAAAATCGCATGTCAAAATACGCGTCTTGTTGATTACCCTGTGACAGACTGCCCAGTCTGTAGCGTTTCGATACCTGGGTGATCTGATGGTTGCGTGTTTTGTCCCACGAAGAAAAAAAAAAGGCGCGCCTTGTCTGTTTCGTCAAAGCCCCCACGCAAAAGGTCTCAAGCTGGAGTTCTTCCAGCGCAGCCGTTTCAGATGTTGATCAGTCACTCTTTCACGGTCTTAGTCTTGGCATCCAAATCATAATATTACCAGCAGGAGGGTTTACTGTCAACCAAAAAAAGACAAAGAGGCATTAAGTCTAGCCGACAAGACAAAAAGAACTGCCAAGGACTATCTTATCGTACACAAACACGACTTAGTGGTCGGTAACGAGATGTGGGCGGTGTGTTTGATGGTTCGGTTCAAGAACCATCCCCCCATGCCGAAGATCTCGCGTCGACAGGCGTTCCAAGGGCATGATGAGCGAGGCGAAGCAAGGATGAGCAAGAGACACCGATGTTCTTCATGTTTCAGCCACAACGATTGAGAGCGCAAAAGAGCGCGAGCGACCTTGTACCTGGGGTGCCTTACCTAGGACAACGCCACATCGTCAGCCCGACACCGAGCTCGGACGTTGTTGACGGGGTTTTACCATCCGATGTGTTGTTGCTCAACACGGTACTGAGTGATCACGTCGTACTTGCAATGCCTTGAAATTCGTATTGTGCTTTGTTGTTGTTGTTGTTGCTGTTGCTAATATTGTTTGACCCCTTGCAAAATTCCTCAAACAAAAAACCCCCTCATCAGACATGTTCTGGTATTATTAAGTGGGATCTCGTTTTCGCTGCGAACCGAAATGCTCCTCTGACGAACACTTGGTAATAACTCAGGGGTCCTTAACAAGCTCGGAGTATTATTCCTAGTCAGTAAAACCCAACACCCTCAAGGCAGTGGCACGGCCGGCATCAAACACAGACCAGAAAGAGACATGCACCTCAATCCCGGCCGGTCTTACGAGATATGCACAAACAGCCGGTTGACGATTGCATCGGAAACGCAGTGTTGTTGTTCGCTTGTTGCCGTTGTTGTTGTTGTTGACAACGATGACCCTTTTTTTTCTCCCTCTTTTCTCCCTGCAATTAATTTCCTACAAGCAAAAACCAGGCGAGAAGATGGCATGAAAGAACCCCTATTTTGCCTCCGGGTGTCTGGAACATGTTCCAAACCCCGCCTTGGGATCCTCCTCGAGTTAGTGATCTGCAATTTTGTGGCAAACGGTTGGGAACGTCATTGATGCAGTTGATCTATTCCGTATATGTCTGTGATTTCTTTTTGTGTTTTTTTTTGGTCTACCTACGGTACTCTTTGTTACCATTCATTGGGTATGAGTATGGTCCAACAGCGGTGTGTGTCTATACAAGTAGCATACCGAGTTACTTTCATGTACTATACTAATTACCGTAGTTGCGAGTGTTACAAGTGCATCAAAGTGGAAACATTGGTTTTGTCGCAATATAGCAACTTAATCCCGTGATGATATACCTACGCGCTGAACCAAGTTAGTCGAGGTCCAGTCATACTGCCAGACTGTTACCTAGATCGCCTTTTCCAACTTTTGCTTCTTTGTCAGTCATCGAAACAAGATCATTGGTCATTGGTCATTGGTCTCGCAGAATCCAGCAAGAAATACAAAATAGGTAAATTGCCCCGACAAGGCCGACCAGGTCGGCGCCGGCGTTTGATGGGTCAAGCGCTGACATTCACAGTTTCCGTTTTGCTTTCTGACGCAAGACCGTGCCCAGTCCTTTCTCCGCTGTCCTCGCTTCTGCTTTTGCTTGACTCCCCAAACTCTTGCCACTGTATGACTGTAAGCTCCCGTTGGGCGCGTGCTTTTTTTTAGGTCCCCTACGAGTAGTATAGTATACGTGACCTGCGTGACTCTTTTTGAACCATCGGTTTAGTCGGTCGTGCATGCCCGGATCGTCCGGTAAATGTGCCCGAGGGATTTTTAGTCATTTTTTTTTGTTTGTTTGTCCTGTACATACATACGTACATAGTGTCCTGTTCGCTATCGTCATGCCCGTGAGAACTTTAGTGCCTAACGTCGTCCTTTTTTGTTAGACAGGACCCTTTTCGCATTACACCATACATGCATCTCACGCGAAGCGCACAGAAACTAAACTAGTCGCGCTCTTTTGTCTTGAAAGCCAATGCACCGGATGCCCCCAAAAAGGCCTTAAACCTGTTCCGAGTAGGCTTGCCGCTAGCTCGTTGCACCAGCTTCCCACTATTCTTTTTCGTCACGTCCCGGCGGGCAGCGCTAAAAGACACGAGGCCTTTTGGGCTAAAGTGGTAAGGAGAGACAACTCACAACCAAAGGGATAAGTCATCTTTTTTTTTCTATTCACTTCGAAACGTGCGCTGGAATTGTTGCCTCCCGTGGTGTTGAGACAAAAAGAAAAAGAAAAAAAGGTCCGGGTTTAGCTATGATGATGATGACCTGGCGCAACAGGATGCTCTTGTGACAGCGGGATGCGCGAAGGGAGCCGTTGTTTCTATGTGTCTCTCTCTTTTTTTTGCGCGTGTCCTTTTTCTTCCTTTCCTTCTTCCTTTGTCTCCCTTGACATGACCGCACGTTCATTAGGGGGTGAGTGCATCAGTAACACAATCATCTCAGCTACAAGCGGACGTGCTCGCGCATCTAAGCCATCTTTGACTCTAGCCCACGAAAAAAAGACTGATTTTTTTTCTCTGAACCCCCGAACTTGTGTCATAACTTCAGCCTTTTTTCCTCTTGCTTTCTTTCGCTTTTTCCCGCTAGGCCCAGACCAAGGGACAGGCCAGAACATCCGGGCCATCCTGCTACGTATCTGTAGATCCCTGTTTGCGTCATCCTAACTTGTTTTTTTTCTCTTTCTATTTCTTTCTGACGGATGCGCTCAGAGCTTTTTTTTCGTCCTTGTTTTCATTCATTTGTTTCTTTGTGAGCGATGATCCGAGTTCTAGACCCTGATTATCCTGATGATCAATCTGCTTGTCTAAAAAAGCCACCGCCGTAAACTGATATGACACTGTGCCGCCAGCCGAGCCGTCGCCGGTGTAGGAACAAGGGCACATACTTCCCCCAATCACATAATGCGCGAATAGACACGGGATGGGGGATTGGCGAACAGATTGTAACACTGGAAAAAGAGAGAAAGAAGAAAAAAGCAATTCGCGAATCACGTCTTTGCTCCTGCAGTGCATTATGCACTCTGCATGTATGGGGTTTATATCTGGGCCCTGGTTTATGACAGAGTAAATTACGCAAGGTAAAAACTAGGAATGGTTTTAGTATATGCCGCAAGGCATTTGCCTAGGTATTGAATGCAGATGCTGACTTCAGTCCATGTAAGAAATCCCCCAGATAAGATGCTCCCGACACCCGATTGGTTGCAGCGTCCCAAGGCAAGCAAGCGCCCGCGGCAGCCTGTACAAGTTCCCTAGGCTGTAGTCTGGGCGGGCTGTAAAAGATGGTGTCGTTTTTTTGGTAGCCCGCTTGTCATACATACATAAATTGTAGTTTTTTAATCTATTCTCCAAAGTAGTGGCCACACCTTTGTTCTTCAACTCGAACCAATAAACACCATGTGTTTTTGAACCAAGGTGTAAGTATGCCAAAATGAACAGGTGCGGCTGGTTACTTTGGTGTTTCCAATGTTATGCCATGGTTAGATGTGCCAAGGCTTGGTCGTTGTTAGCATGCACTGTTCTTCTTTTTTTCAGCTCCTCTAAAGGAAACTTCATGCCAGAGGTTGGGGAGTATATCACATGCTGCATATGAATATAGACCATGAGGCTAGGCGCTGGTAAACACCAATCGTTCGCAACCTTGAACTACTTAGCCTTGTCCCCCGCCATCTTATCACAATCTCGATCAGACAAAACAAGGGAGTGGATGCATCACAGCCTGCAAATAAACCAAGGGATAATATGCTCCGAGTGGACGGTACCGGATCCAGGAGCCGCCTAGTTTTCTTTTTGTTCTTTATTTGGTTTGGCTTTTTTTCCCTTCCCTTTTGGTTGTTTCCCCGAAGTTCTACCAGAAATCCAAGATCTCGATCATAACTAACTAGCTTAGTAGACTAATTTGTAGATAGTATATACCTACCTAGGGCAGGATGACAATGGGGAATAGTCGTTTCAAAGGTGGTACGATTCCGATGTCAGTGGCGACAGACATGGCAAGCGGGATTATACACATCTTCCAAGTCTTTTTTTTCCCAAAGAAAAAGAAAACGACTAAAAAAGAAAAGAACATGCAAGGCAGAGGAACGCTTTATAGAGAAGAAACTAAACCTGGGACGTACACGCGTCGTTTGTTCTTTTTATTGTTCAAAACCTCATGGTCTTTTTTATTTCGGACCAGAACATGCATAACCCCCGAATGAGCTGAGGCAGGACAGCACCGCGCTTTTTTGGAGTCAAGTCATGGAACGACTGTGTCTTTTGTCTTGTCAGCATGCTTTGGGGGGGGGGGGGGCGCCACGCGCATGCAAGACAGACCCCTAATATCCGATGTTTGCTTTTTTTGTGTATGCTGCTTTGCTTGTCCCCATTCCCAATCGTCCAATGCGCGGATTTTTTTGTTTGTGCCTCCCTTGCTTCCTTTTTGGTCACCTGCTCAACGCAAGAAGAAAAATAACAAAGAAGTAAAAAGAAAGTGACTTAAAGACAGGCACTAGGTACAAGGCGACTGGCTCTTTGGGTCCGGGGTCGAGTGATCATGGGGGGAGTGCATTGACTTGAAGAAACGTCTGGTTTACAGTACCTAGGCTAGATGTAGATGCAAACAGGGACCCGGCTTGCCGGGGAGCCATGGTTGACGTGTGCTTGCGCATGTTTGTTCCGGACGGGGAATCTCTGTTTTGCGTGATTCTGAGGTGTTTTTTTCTTAATCTTTCTCGTTATCCCTCAATTGGCTGGACTCAAGGCATCATGCCGTCTTCTTCCCGGCCTTGGGACGGAGCCTTGCCCGAGGTGGCCCTACGCCACCAGCCTCACAGGGAATTACGTGTTATTACGTAGCACGATGGTTGCTACCAACAACCAAGATGGGAGAAGATGAAGACCAGCAGAGTAAAAGAAAATTATGTTTCAGACCCTGCTCCCGACCATTGGCAAAACAAAACAGGGCGACAGCCTTGTCCCATCGGCAACCCCACGTTCCCTCCGCCCTGCATTGCGCAGCAAAGAGACGCATCTCCTCCCCCGGGACGGCATGTCTGACAGAGACGACGTGTGCCTTGTTCTCTCATCCCTCTCCCCATCTCCCGTCGACCGAGGTCCGGGATGTTTTGCTTTTCTTTTCTTTTCTTCTTCTCTTTGGCCTGCTCTCTGCATCTCTTCTTCTTTGTCAATTCTTCCGAAGGTCTCCCACCAACCCGCTTGCAGACTGGGACCGTTTCCAATATTGACCAGGGAGATCTTGTGACCAGCAGGAAATATATAGGACAGACTATCAGCCAAGGCCTGATTTACAGGGAGGTAACCAAGGCAAGGCTGATAAAAAAAAGCCAAACAGGGTGGCAGTGTACCAAAAAAAGTAAGGTTGACAATAATGTTGTTAGTCACCCATTTGGGTAATCAAGTATGTACGTTGGAAAAAAAATAGATACCATCATTACACATGCATACACTCTTGAATCGTAGTATTTGCCTTGCATCCCCCGGAAGCTGCATGACCGCGCCTCATAATCGGCATAAAGACAGATTGACTAGAACAACCAGGCGACCAAGAAAAGGAGACATTTGTCAAAAGGGTGTTTTGACAAAAGAAAGAAGGGAAAAAAAAGCGAGCTTTGAATCTTTTTTGACCCCCATGACCTCGGCCGGGCTATCCGACCCTATCTAACGGAGCATGCTCCGCCCGAACAACGACAGAGCAGGATCCCCCCGGTGAACATGGTCGTACAAAGCTCAATATGCCCGAAAAGGGGAAGGCGGTTACAAACGAGCTGTTTTTTTGTGTCGTAATCATGCAAGCTGCCAGAATTCACCAAAGAACTCTTTTTTTCTTGTTTTATCAAAGTAATGATGTGTTTGGTTTTTGCTCCTCTGGAAACAACCCCTTACACGACAGATAGTCATCGGCTCACCGTCGTCGTACTACCTCCTCCCGTATGCGGTGTCTTCCCCTTTTGGAAAAGAGTGCATAATGCGGATAGCCGTTGATCAAGTAAGTCATTCTCAAATTGCCCAAGTAGCTCCCGCTCCCTGTTTGGTATTGGCTGGGTTGGAGAGTGCGAGTCATCAAGAAGTATTTTTAATGTGAAAAAAAACTGGACGGCAGAACATTACACGCATTAACTGCTCTCGTGGATTTATGTCAGTTATTGTCTATGACTCCGAACCTGTATTCACCCAACTGAGCTCATTTAGATATCAATATAAACTTGCCAGATAGTACCCCGGCTTTGGTGAGCCCGACCAGCTGGGCCATATACCGTCCTTGACTACGAAATACACAAGCAAGTTGGTATAATGTGTTTGGTTTTGCTTTCAGCATAATTATGTATGCGCCTGATGTCGGGGTCGCCGTGATGAAAGCTTACGATCAAGATATACATCGAATGCTAGCATCTATGAGTATGGTGCGGTTATTTTTGGTCCCAAAAAAAGCTTCAGAGAGTGTTCATTAAAAGGCATAAAGCAAGTGTGCTGGGGTTCCTCTCAATCTCTTTTCTCTTTGTGTCCCATCTTCTGTTGCTTTACCTATTAACAAAATAACCATCACTTTTCTTACACACCTACACAAACCTTTCAAAACCTGTCATATCCATCTGGTAATAAAGCCTATCAAGGTGCGATTCGGATATATTTCCCCCCTCGCCACCGTCGTCAGGGCGGCTCCCAGAATTCTTGACATGTCAATCACACCACCCAGAAGAGGGAATGAGCCTGCAGAAGATGCAGAAAATAGCAGCACGTAACTGAAATTTTCTCTTTCTTTGGTTGGACCCTGAAAGTCACTGACTCTTTCTTCAACGCGACCCCTTTTATTGATGCATGCAACAGACACGTACTCAAGCCCCCCTACCCCCTACTCGGTCAGAGAAAAAAGAGAACGGGCAGGAAAGCTTCTCACCCACTTCCCGCACAACTCTCTCCCTCGCCCCGGATTGCTGGTACGAAGACAACAGGGGACGGGGGTTGGACAGTCGCGGAGAAGAGACAGGCGGGCGCCCCGCCACGCATCATGAATAAGTTGTCTCGGTGTGCCCGAGGCGGGGGGGACAGATGGTAGACCCGTGAGACGGCGCACAGGGCGGATGAGGGCGATATGGGGTGGGGAAAAAAAGAGGAGGAAGCTTCTCCCGGGCTGCACGACACAGCAAAAAAAGCCCTGTAACCCTCCAGGGAGGCGTCGTGTGTGTTGCAGTGTGGAATGTGGTGCCTGCCAATCGACAAAGTTGGTGTTTGCTAGAACAAGGCAAACCACCCCAGTATACTCTCCCGAATAGGGGCGGCGGACAAACATATCTCCCAAAGGCCCTAGGGGGGGACAGGGTTCCTTGCTCCCCCACCCCCTGAATGGTTGCGAGCAGAACTTCCGTCACCATCTTGATCCCTCTCTATCTGACAGTCTATACACCGGAGAAAAATGCCGATTATGACGATAGACAAGACGAAGAAACGGACAGACAAAAGTTAGATGAGCAAATAGCTTCCCCCCCCTGCCCGCATCACGGCTACCGGCGTAACCAAACGCACCCCCACAGGCGCGTCGGCGACCCGGGTGGTTTTTGTCGACGGGGACCTTGGCCTTGGTAAACATGGCCCGGCCGTGCTTACATACGCAAAAGTCTTCCCCGAGACCAAACAAGTGGACGGGAAATGTAGCTAAAAAAAGGGGGGGGGGAGGGCGTTTGGTTGGTTGATGCCCTTTTCGGCGCGACTTGCAGGTCCCCGGATGCCATTATGTCACGAGCGGGAACGACCAGCGACGTTTTTCTGCATTTTTCGATATTTGTGAGTGTCTCACCGCGCCACAGACGCAACTAGTGCGGTTTTCCTGCCCCCACGGTCTCTAGGAGTGGTCGCAGAAAAGCCCCATCTACATCTCGGTGGAAACTCGTCCAAGAAGGAGGTGATGCAGCAATGTAGCCTCCCGGGTTGCATATCCTGCTCGAGCAAAAACAAGACCTTATAAAAAAAGGCCTCGTACGAAAGCCTCATCCCAGCACCCAATCAACATAAGCACAAGCACAACGCACAAGCAGAAGGATTACACAAAAAAGAGAAGAAAGAAAAACATCGCCTCAGTTACACCGAGTCAGATCTGTGCATGTGTAAGCAATGACATAGCGGGAGGAGGGTACAAGTATTCCCTGCCTCTCTGTGTACAATTGCCGTTTGCGCCCCCAAGACACCTTCACCCTAATCTACACCTTGTGTGGGAGGACATGACAAGGTGAAAGCCTAGTCGAACTTTGCCGTAGGGCCGCATTTGAGCTGTTTTTATATGTGTGCTTGTCTTGGATCATCATCGATGCGAAGGATGGGGAACACGACGGGAGCCGGTCGTCAGGTCTCGCGCGGGGACCCGGCAGTGAGGCGGAGATGGCAAGACTTTGGGGGTTGAGAGGCTTGGGGGACTTGACTAATCCTCACTCCTGGTTCGACTCGAACGTTGCCCACTTCCCCAGCTCTCACAAGGTTCGAACTCGGCCGCTGTGACCAGTGGGCGTGTGAGGGGGCACAGGGAGCGCCCGAGGAAGCGGTCAGTTTAGCCATCCACAGGACCGTTGGGCAACAATGAAATAGGGAGATGGTACAACAGATCATGATGTGCATACACTGTATACTGGTACTCTGGCGAAATCCTACTGTGTAGGTGGCCTTTCTTGTTGCTGCACATCATCTGGGATTTCACGGGAGAAAGGAGTCGATGGTGGATCTACCACATGACGTCCAATGGCTCAGGGTGACAATCCATGGGTCCTGCTTATGCAGCATGGAGAGGAGGAATAACAACAAGCGCCCGGCATGGAGAAAAGCACCTCACTAGGTCGTCAGCTAGGTTGGTAGGTAGGTACCTGGTGCGAACTAGTTCGCACTCTGTCTGCAGGGACATTCTGCCAAGGACAGAAGGACTTGCATGCAGAATCATGAGGAACAAACATTCAGCTTATGGTGGCCTTATGCGCGTTTTAGCAAGCGCCAGTGTCCTTGGTCATCGGACCATCTCGTTTCCTGCTCACCGGGAATTAATAGACACGACGAGACGATGACCAGATATGGGGCAAAGGCAGCACACGCTCACTGGTAACAAGCACACGGCTTGAAATTGAATTGCATATTCCCGCAAGTCTAAAATTGTACCATAGCACACTATATCGTTCGTGACAGCGCCGTCGTAGCTCCATACATTGACGAACAAGCTTCGCTTGAGGAGACCTGTTTGCCGCTGACTGTGGGGGCCGCACTTCTAATTATGGTTCTATATTTTCACGCCCAAGCCCCAACTGCATGCTTGCAGGTAGGCCGCGTCAACGCCGACCAGTCGTATGTAACCTGGCTGTAAAAAAGGGATGCTTCAGGGCGTCAGCGGGAGTGATCCTCCTGTCAGGATTGACGTGGAGGCAGCGATCCAAGAGGTCGTGAAATAGGTTAAGCTCCTTGGCCTCAGTATCCGTCATGCCAGCAGACGCGGCCAGCAGGCGGGTCCGCAGATCGCGGGTTGGCTTGATGGCGGCCAGGGTCCTGACGTTAATCTGCAGGGTTTTGAGTTAGTCAACTTGTGGACCGCGTTGCGTGCATTTGCTATTTTGATTTACGAGCAAGGAAATATTGGGAAGAGGATTAATAGGGTGTATGGCGGTGCAGAGTGGTGCTGGATAAGGGTGTCTAGCATCCTAGGATGTCGAGGTGACCGGTCCGTCGGACGCTTGGCCCACCGAAATAGAAAAAGACCGCAGCCAAAGATAGATAAAGGTGTAGGTAGGGATATGAATGACCGTAGCCGGGCTGTTGGGGGCTTGTAACTGGGGTGTAATTTGATTGCATTTCCCGTCAGCGGGAAAGCTTAGGAGACTGGGCTGTTGATGATATTGTTGCCTGCGTTGAAGCAGACACCCCCATGCATACGTTTGTCATTAGCAGCCCGCTCACACAGGATGCAGTCAGTGACTTCGCTAATCAGGTGGGCACCAGCCGTTAAGCTAGTCAGGGGTGGTGGGCTGTGTTTGCTGAGCTAGATCCACCTCCACTGGACGATCTCAGATCCTGAGAATTTATTGATTTGATCCCTGAACATCTTTTGCATCGGAAACTGTCCCGAGTATGGGTGACCAGATCGGGCCTCAAAATCCGACCCGCTGCGAATAATGGCAAATTATCAACGCAAGGGCCAAAAGGCCATGTGCTGAGTCGGGTGGAGAGAGACGGATGAGGTGATTCTGCTGACGGATTGTCCTGTCGTTGGGTGCCCTCAGAATCTTGGACGCGGGAAGACGAGGCAGGGGAGGTAAAAATAGAAGGATTGCCGCGCCACTTGTGATTGTTGGTTCGACGACACACTCGCAATCTTGAAACAACTAGCGCGTAACCGCCACCGATCTCTGTTTGCAGATGTCACAAATGTGGACACCAAAACAAAAGATATCGAGCCAAGGAGAACGAATGAATAGGCGCCAATGAAGCCGATGGGCGACGTAAAGCGGAAGTGTGACGCAGGAGCCAGGTTAAAGACCTGGACAAAAAAGAAAATAACCAAACACCAAGGAAACAAGTGAAGCAAACATACCTTGCCCAGGACTTTGTCCCTCTCTTGGCTGAAAAAGTTGCCGACCTCGTCAAAGTGCATCTGCCAGAGCTCACCCCTTTGATATAGCTTTCGACTAATCTTGCCGCGGATCTCCATGATGGCGCGGAGCATCTGGTTGTTGCTGTCGCCCGTAAATAGAATCTTACCCGTGTACATTTCGTACAAGGTGCAGCCGATCGACCACATGTCCGCGGCATAATCGTACGGGATTCCCAAAATGATCTCAGGCGCTCGGTAGAACCTACTGACGAGGTAAGGCGTGATCTCGTTGTGTGCTGTCGCCGCGTCTGATCTGTCGATCGCAGTGCCCAAATCGCAAATCTTTAGCACATTACGTTGGTCGTTGACCTGTATTCAAGATGACATCAATCTGGTTAGTCAAGCCGGCCATGTCTATCCCCAACGTGAAAGCAATGAGGTCAAGCTTACCAAAATGTTGTCTGGTTTTAGATCGGCGTGTATGATGCTGCACTTGCGCATGTGACCCAGGGCCAGAAAGATCTGGTATGCATAAGCCCGAACGCCCCTAAGGTTGATACCAACATTGTTGCCAAACTTTTTCAGCACCTCTCTGAGGTTGAGAGACAAGTTTTCAAAGGCCATACACAAATGGCCCTTGTACTCGAAGGAGCGCTCAAACTTGACAATGTGCTTCTTGTTCTCAGGATCTGCATCGTTAAGCTTCTGCAGAATGGCAATTTCAGTAAAGCCTCCTTTTCGTAGGGCATCGTTGTTGCGCATGATTTTGACGGCAACGAGCTTCTTGTTCGTCATGTCCATTGCCCTCGCCACACCTGAGAACATGCCCTTGCCGAGTGCCGACTGGATCTGATACCGGCCGTCGAGGATCTCCCCAGGTCTGATCTTGTAGTAGCCGTCCTTGTCATCGCCTTCGAGGATACCGCCGCCATTGCCCTGCGCCAGCTGCGTAGTACCTGCTTCGTCTTCTGCTGCAGCCGCTTGACCCGACTTTTTGGGTGCAACATACCTCTCAGGCGGGGCCGTGGAGAACATATCAAAGTCGTCATCATCATCGTCGTCGTCAGCTGCTTTCGAGGCGCCAGTATCTGTCTCCTGTTTCATAGACTCTCCGTTGCCAGGGGCCGAGGCATTATTTGTGTTAGGACCTTCGCCATGCAACCCAACGTTGCCATGTCGCATTTCGTCGCGACGCTCATCCTCTTTCATGTCAGCAGTAGGATCATAGTCAGCAGCCGAGGGGCCGTCTTCATCCAGGGATTTGCCCTTGTTATGAGTGTTGACCAGGTCCTGCTCCGTGAACATATCCAGAGCCTCTGGCGTTCCAGCATCGTTGGCTTGCGCAGGGGACCGATCAGGAGATACCGCATCTAGACACGGATTAGTAACAGAGAAGTACGATTGCCATCTTGAGGCGTTCTTACCAGAGCGAGGCGTGTTGACTTCGGTCCTTTGTGGCGTGTTGGCCTGTGTCGAATCAGGGGTCGAAACCGCAAGCTTGGCAGCAGATGCAGCGAGAAGCTGCTGCTGCATTGGGGTTGAGGCGCGTGACTTGCGAAGGAGCTCTTCACGCCGCCGTCTCCGACGCTCGATTTCAGCCTCTTCGTCCACTACAGACGGAGGCTCCCAGTCCTCGGACTGAGACACGGGCTGCTTGAAGCCATTGCTGGATGAGGGAAAGAGGATGATTAGCAAACTTGATCAGTTAATCCAGGATATAGCCAAACCCAATGTAAGGGGTAGAAATTGGAGACATACCCTCCTTTGTCATCAGCACCGTTTTTATGCTCTTCGGCAACACCTTGAACAGATTTAGCATGGACCATTCTCTGGCTACTATCATCAACCACAGGACGAGCCCGCTTGGACATGGTTTCGTCCCGTGGCTGTCTGTCATTGTGGGCACTATACTTGATAGACTCAGCCTGGTCCCTATCCTGATATTGTCGATCGCGATGGTGACCATCACCCCTGCCGCCACCCCTATCACGTCCTCCATTTTCAGCCCGCGTGGAGCGGTACGGCGATCTGCTGCGGTGACGTGCACGCTTGTCCGGGTACTTGTCGCCATCTCTGTCTTCGTAACGATAGTCTCGGTCATCGTAGGTGAGAGGGCCGCTGGCACCCGGGCGATCTAGGTCCTCGTACTGGCGGGGGAGCCGATCGCGGCGACGCGATGACTCCTCGTAGTGGACGCGGAACCGGCGCGGGTCGCGGTCAGAGCCACCGCCGCCGGCCCTGGATCCATTGTAATAGTCGCGGTCGTCAGCGCGGGCACGCTTGGAACCGCGTGGGGAGCCGGAACGGTAGCCGGGTTCGGGAGACCTAGACGGCCTGCCTCGATTTCTATTGGTACGGTCAACACCGCTGGCCCCCTCACGATGCGGCAGAGTGGTTGCCTTTTTCACACCATGGTTGCCGTTCTCGACAATTTCACCTTCGTCTGAGCTGTAACCGGAAGCCATCGCGTTGGATGTGCCTGCCTATCGAGAACCGGGTTTATGTCTGCTTTTTGGTGTTTGGTCACCCAGCCGGGGCCTTTTTTTCGTTGCGAGAGGTTGGGGTTGTTCGTGTAAGCGTCAGTGATAAGCGATGAAGCAAGTAAGATGCGACAGATGCGCCCAACCGGATCTAACCTAGAGCCTTTTCAGTCAGATCATGCCGGTCTGATTGCAAGCCACTGCAAGTTCGAAAAGAGATGCTGTAACTGTCGGGAATTAAGATTCCGTGACGGATCAACGGATGACGGTGAAGGGATGATTTCGTGAACAAACGCCCATGCTTGAGAGTCTTGATTGCTCGCGCGAGTCATCATCCATCTCAGATTCATCGGATACAGTGTGTAGTGTAAATTAGTGTGTAGGGCGACCGCGTCGGGATGGCGAGAGTGGGTCTGCCCCCACTCACCGCTAGAGTGTTTGTTTTAAAGACTCGAGTGCCTTGCCTTATCGGCTGATTCTCCCGAATGATAAGCCTCGTCGCAGTTGGAAGAGGGGCAAAAAAGGGTCTGGTCCGTCTTTCTCCAAGTCCCTTTGAACAGAGCCAACTTTTGAACCCACCTGAACCAGCGCATCGGCAACAAAGTTTCCTTGTCGTCGCAGTCTTTATTCCGCAGCCTAGAACCTCTCTAGAATCTTTCCAGAAGATCACAATGGGTGGCGCAAACCGTGAAGGTATGCACTCGACTGTCCCAGAATTTAAAGTCACCATCAGTCCCAGTCCTCCCCGCCATCCTGCTCGTTGCTGACATGCGTTTTCTGCACACTTAGGCGGCAAGGCCAAGCCTCTCAAGGCTCCCAAGAAGGGCGCTAAGGACCTCGACGACGACGACAAGGCGTTCCTCGAGAAGAAGCGCGCCGGTTAGTTTGACTGCCATTATAGTTCAAGCTCGGACGAACGAAAACGAAACGAAGTTTGATATTTTTGCCGCGTCGGCTGCTAACACTGGGTGATGCGACTTAGAGGAGAAGGCAAAGAAGGAGATGGCAGACAAGGCCAAGGGCAAGGGACCTCTTAACACAGGTACCCAGGGTATCAAGAAGAGCGGAAAGAAATGATTAGCATTGCGTTTGGTTGGCTTTGGGCATTTGAGCGACCACTCGGTTCCATGTTGACCTCGGCGTCGGCTTGATTCAGAACACGCAGCGACGGAGTTGTGGATTAGTTCTATTATTGAGGACTACGAGAAACTGGGAATATGAACTTGGCGTTCCGTTATGCTAAACTTGTTAACAAACTTTGTGATATGAACCATGTGCTTGGTTGTTGTGGCCACCTGGTTCTCCGGCGGCTACTTGAATCGTCGAAGCGACCTGAGCCATATATTAATAGCTGGAGGTGATATTTATCAAAGACAAAAAATGCCATGCCTGGGTACAACAAATCCTGGATATTTAGTCCCAAAGCTTTTCTACGTACTGTACTTGTACTCGTTTTCAACGGCAAGGAATTTATTTCAGGGGCACTTCAAGGGTTAGGGTGAATAGCACTGTAGCACTGCTTGCTTGCGCTGGTAAAAATGGGGAAATTGTTGAACTGTAATGTTATTGATTCCACATCCATAATCATAATTGCCTCGGCCCTCAACAGAAAATAAATAAAAATAACAATACCAAGAGCAGCTCAAACAGAAATCCCATGTGCAAATCGTAAAGAAATTTATGCGCATGGCTACCGTACAAAAGAACCCACGAATTGGCGAAGGTTAGAATAGAACAAGGAAAGCTTTAGACAAAAAAAAGAAAAGAAAGAAAAAGAAAAAAGTCCAACACCAAAAAACGTCCAAACCCGCAGAAATAATGCCCGAACCACAAGCCAACGGCATGCGCCGGCGCCGGGACCCCTCCGAGGAGGCCACCACGACCGCCACCGACAAGGTGGTCGAGACCGTCAAGGCCGTCGAGGACAAGGCATCCCAGACGCTCCTGATCCTGTGGGACGAGCTGGAGGACTGGCGGCGCGACAACGCCTTCATCCTGGGCGGGTACCGGCGCACCAGCAACAGCTACGCGGCGTCGCTAGCCAGCCTGCTGCACCTGCACAACGAGTCGGTCAACATCTGGTCGCACCTCGTCGGCGCCGTCGGCTTCACCGCGACCGGTGCGTACTTTCTGCAGGCGGTCGTCAGGCCCCGCGTCGCCGAGGCCTACGGGGGTGACGTGCTCGCTTTTGCGTGCTTCTTTGCGGGTGCCTTTCTCTGCCTGGGGATGAGCGCCACCTTTCACGCCCTGAGCAACCACTCGCCCGCCGTGGCCAAGTGGGGGAACAAGCTCGACTATACGGGCATCGTGTTTTTGATCGTTGGCAGCTACGTCCCTGCGTTGTACTATGGGTTCCGCTGCCATCCGGCGCTGTTGGAGCTGTATCTGTCCATGGTGAGTTTGCCTATTCGCCGAGAATCTGCTGCACCTTTTGGATGATCCCTTGCTGTGATGACATTGCCTGACCACATCCCTATTAGATCTGTATTCTTGGCCTAGGATGCCTGGCAGTTTCCTGGGTAGACCATTTCCGATCCCCAGCCTGGCGACCCTACCGAGCCCTCATGTTCGTGGGCCTAGGTCTCTCTGGCGTTGTACCGGTGGTTCATGCCGTCAGCGAGGACGGCTTCGCTGCCCTGGACGAGCGGATGGGGTTGAGGTGGGTGCTGTTGCAGGGCGGCATGTACATTTTCGGAGCCTTCATCTATGCAGTAAGATCTGTCTTGCCCCTGAATTCTTCTAACGGACAACCTGAAGATAAAAAAATCTTTGCTAACATTCACTGACCGCAGGCACGCTGGCCCGAACGCTCATTCCCTGGCAAGTTTGACATATGGTGCAGCAGCCATCAGATTTTCCACATCTTTGTTCTCCTCGCCGCCGCATCTCATATGTACGGCATGATCAAAGCGTTCGACTTTAGGCATAGTCCACTGGGTTCTGTGCAATGCTGAGCAGAGTCTTTTCATCAAAGAAAACTGCGTCTTTGTTACTATTTTGTTCCATTCAAGCTGAAGCTCGAGGATTGTCTAAGCATTTCCACAAAGACGGATTCTAGACTGGACTAGACTAGAGTAGAGTAAATAGACTTGATGATCAAATCAGAAAAAGGCTCACGATTTGTCATCTGACCAGGTTATAGCAAAGAGCAAACCTCAATCGAGGCCCAGGTCCATCACCCTTACAAGGCCAGAACCCATCGCAGCAGCCGCCCACCAACCCAACTCAACATTAGGGTTCCAAGCACAAACCACCACTCGAGTCTCGGGCTCATGTAGCATAATTCCTTTGAGTGGATTGTGCTCCTCCGGATAGTCGTCCCTTTCTGTCCGCTCCACCAGCTCACAACTATTGGTTGCGGCCGAGTCGCCTTTGCGTGCCGCCGTCCGCTTAGCCTTTGCCTTTGCCTTCTCCCGGGCCTTCTTCATGACTGCCCTGGAGTGATCATTTCTTGGATTGTCATTGATTTCAGGCTTGAACCCATGCAGGATGCGAACTACACCCCTGATATGTGGTTTGCCATCCGCGTTCTCCTGATCCGCGTCCTGCATAGTCGTGTCTTCTCCATTGGCATCTTCATCTGAGGTCTGGGCCTCGTTGACCTTTCTGTACTCGTGTTGAAAGACTTTGATCTTGTACAGCTTCTCACCTCGCAGGTAAAAGACCTTGCGCATGGTGTTGAAGGACCAGAGTGAGCCGTCAGCACACCCAATCAGCGTATAACAATGCGTCTTTCCGGCTGACAGGCACATAGGCTGACTAAAGCCTTGGAAGACGGTTCGTAGCTGCGAGGGATATCTCATGGCTAGGAAGGCGACAGTGGTAGAGCCTGGGGTGGAGTTGGCATAGGTCGAAAGAAAGCCTTGCATGTGCTCGCACCAGTCTAGCATGTTGGGCTGGAAAACGGCACTTGGAGTCGTGTGAGCCGCCGTTTCCTGAGAGGGATCTGTGAAGTCGGTAATGGCTGGACATCCGCCCAACGGAACGGATGTTATTAGGTAAGGGTTCGAAGGGTAGCCCGAACATATGTCGAGCATTTCTGCGTGGTGAACAACTTGTCTTGATATGAGAACAAGAGGCTGTATGGACCATATACCGATGGTTCCATCCTTGAATCCGACCGCTATGCGGTTCACGTTGACCCAGGTGAAACAAGTTGCGACTATCCCAGTTTCTTCCTCTCTAAGGCTGATTGTAGCGATGGGTGTTTGAATCCAGTCTAGAGATGTATGCAGGTTTGGTTAGATATCCATCCATATCCTCATCAAGTATCTCGTTGTGTGAGAACTGCGCAGAAAGTAAACCTACCAAACTGTGTCTCGCTAGCTGCTTCAGGCTCCTTGACCTCGACAATGTGCACTTGACCTTCACACAAGACTGCAATGACGCCACAGAGGGATCCTGGCTTGGTCACTGGGGCCACTGGGCACCATTGCAGTCTCATGACTCTACCCCAGTCGAAGCAAATGGCCGAAACTCTCTGCGGCGGTTTTCGGCAAGGCCTGCGAACAGAGTCGCCATCCAGTTCCGACTCAAACCTCCAGAACTGCACACTGCCGGCGGTCTTGTCCTCCTTGGGGACTGCCTTCTCGGTTCGGTAGAATGCATAATCTGAGTGTGGTGAAACCGCAACGGCGAGGATTTGAGCCGCATCGGGATCCGCGCGGGGAGCCCAGCCTATAGCCAAAGGTACACCTCCTACATCGAACAACCAACCGGTCGCCTGTTGTCCTTCGTCCGTCATGCATTCCTCTCTCTCGGAGAGCGTTATTGCACTCCCCTGGGGAATCATCACAGGCTTCTGGCTGTCATGAGGCCCAGTGAATGTAATTAAATCTCCTCTGCCAGACTCAGGTAGAAGCTTCTTCTTACGCTTGGCCGGTATAGCACCGAGTCTTTGCGACGCAATGCCACCTTCTGTGATCTGCCGATACCACGCGTGGAACTTTTTTCTCTGCTCTGCCTCGAAACCGTCGGGAACCCAGGGACTTGGCATAACACAGCAACGTCTTTTCAACCCGCGGTCGGGGAGGACGTGGTTGACATAGTGCAGTCGCAAGTTGTCTGCAAGCGCGACCGCGGCCGGATCTGGACCATACACCGTCTCAAGAAGCAGGCCGAATCGATCATGACGCTGCAACGGACCTAGATAGACCCTCAAGCTTTTGTTCAGGTTGTCGGCCACATAGCGCCACAGCTCCCCGTCGGTCTCAGGAGGTCCTTTTCGTTTTGAGACTACCTTGAGTGATGCTCGATATGCTGCTTGCGACTTTTTCTTCCTTGGCAGTCGCCACCTCACCTTGGAGGCTGCGTCTCCTGATTTTTCTGTTCCTAGGTCCGTCGGGCTCTCTGTTGGCTCATCCACAGTTCCTGATTCCCTGAGTGGTTTGGGGGCTGGGGTCGATGTCTGCCTCGAGCTAGGCTTTGACTGCGTCGGCACATTTTTGCGCTGGCGTTTGGGGGTCTTTGCCGTCGCCTTTGCTCTCTTCGATGAACTGGCGTGTGAGGCATAACCTACATCACTTTCATCGGCCTGGACTTCATCTTCTGCAGCCGACAGGTCGCTTATCTGGTCCTGGCCAGCACCATATTGCCCCAAGCCATTCTCAAAATCTGCATCATCATCTACCGAAGGCTTCCTTTGCCGTCTGGTCGATTTGGAGGGTGTTGTAGTATCGTTCACTTCCACCCCGCCATCGATGTCGTCGTCAAGGCCGTAATCGACGGCTTTGTATGTCGCACGTCTGGCACGAGTCGACCGACGAGCGCTCATGATTACGCGATCAGAGCAGATAGAGAGATTTCTGACATTATTTCATGCCATCATCGAGGTTGTCTTTGGTATGAAAACTGAAAACTGAAAACTGCATTGAAGAAAAAAAGTCATCAAAAAGGTCAGTAAGGTGTAGCCTGTTTGCACCTACCCCCACTAGAATTTGTGCAACAAGGCCCACTTTTTGCATGCCATCAAGCAGAATTTACAGCATGGAGGGCGTTGTCTGTAGCTTCTTTGCCGTCACTTTTTACGCGACAACCTGTTCAACTCGGCAAGACTCGCGGCTTGAAATCTTCTATCCGCACCATTGTTACAGTTGAATCGATATTAGTTGAGCCATCGCCTCGAAGCATGGTTAATCGTACTGCATTCGTCCATCGACAAATGTTTCGTCTTGTCGCTAGTCCGGACGAGTCTAACAACTTTTCAAGTCTTCCCCTTCCCCACACTGAAAGCTCCAGCACGCTAAAGAAACTGCCCCTTTTGCAACAAACGTTCCTATGAATAAGCTGCATTTGATGGAACACCAAATCTTCACCGTTGGTCAAGTTCGGAAAACTCAACGACTAATTGCTGACTTGCATGCAATGCCACTGTCGGACTTTGCCAAGACCTTTCATCCGTCGAAGGTCCCCCGGACATGAAAGGCTGTGCTGTACTAGGTCGGATATCTCTGACCCCCGGATTTTTTATTTTAAAGTGACTTGATCTTGAGTTCTGGAAAACACGGCAACTAAGAGGCGCGCGTCGTTGGGGTGATCCTTCACGGCCGTGTTTTAATCCACTAGCTCAGTCAAGGCCAGGTTTGGTCAAGGGGGAGGGAGCGGCTCTGTTGAATGAGAAGGTCCGAGATTCTCTGGAATACATTTGGTGAATATTTTCCAAATAACAACAAATTTGAGGCACCTGAGGGAATCGAATCGTCATGAAAAAAGGAGAAGAAAACTACCGGTAGAATCCGATGGTCCGGTTGGACCTAGCGAGTGGAATCTATAGCTCGTCTCAGGGGTGTCATCAGTTTTGCCTCTGATCCCTATGTCTGCATATTGAGATTTTCAAGACTTACGCATCCCTTTGCCGCGCCGTAGACACCAAGTTCGGTTGTTTAGCACGAGGACAAAGCTCGAATGGCTTCGGAAATGGGGAGCCGACCAACTACTTAGCAAACAGCCAACGCCAACACCTACCCCTTCAAGCTCCGAATCCTTATTACACTAGCTAGCTCTGGACTAATCTCGCCCGTTTGTTGCGATCCAGAATATTGTAGAAGCGTTGTTTACTGCCGATCTGCCTTTGTTGAAGCCCATTTATACAGACAAATGCCACCCCTCGCGACAAAGGAATTGCCTTGACCTTTCTATTGTTCAGGCAAAACGTTCGTTACCTTTGTCCAGTGACTTCTTTCTTTACAGACCTTTGGTCTTGGTTCACTCGTTCGTCACATAAAAGTCACCTTCATCTCGAGTCTTGCCCAGGCTCATCCAGTCGTTAATCATTATCAACAAATCGCATCACTTTTATAAACATTCTCACACAAGAAACTTGCCAGATTTCGACATCACACAGCACCAACAAGTAACATAGCAAAAATGCGTCCTTCAACCTCCACAAACGTCGCCCTGGCAGCACTGCTGGCAGTGCTGGGTGTAGACGCCCACATGATCATGAGCAAGCCCACGCCTTACAACCTGAACGGCCAGGCTCCGCTGCTCCAGACCTCGCCTCTGGGCCCCGACTTTGCCTTCCCGGGCCAGGGGCTGTCGCGCGTCGTCGAGATGAACAAGTACACCGCCGGCGGAGCCCCCATCGAGGTGCAATTCACCGGTTCCGCCATGCACAAGGGCGGCTCGTGCCAGTTTTCCGTGGCCCCCGGCACCACGCCGCCCACCGACCCCAAGGCCTGGAAGGTCATCTCCTCCATCATCGGCGGCTGTCCCGGCGAGACGGACGGCGAGGGTAACCTCCAGACCAGCGGGCAAGACGCAGAGGGTCGGCCGACCGCCGTCCAGTGCGGATCCTTCGGCCAGAAGGAGTGCATCAAGACCTTCAAGATCCCGGTGCCCAAGGAGCTCGCGAGCGGTAGCTACTCGTTCGCGTGGACCTGGTTCAACACGGTCGGCAACCGCGAGATGTACATGAACATGGCCCCCATCGAGGTCTCGGGCGGCGCCAGCGAGGCCGCCGGCCAGAGCTACCTCGACAGCCTCCCGTCCATCTTTGTCGCCAACATCAAAGGCAGCCCCATCAGCACCTGCACCACCTCGCCTGGCGTCCTGAGCTTCCCCGAACCTGGAAAGATCGGCATGGTCCTCCAGTCTCCCACGGCGGGCTCGTCTGGTAGCTGCCAGGCGCCTTCTGCAGAGCCCAGTTTCGCCCAGGACATCCGTGCCATGCAGGATGGCGGTGCCGCCCCGGCCCCGCCCTCTGGAGGGGGCGACTATGGTGGCAACGACGGCAACGACGACGACAATGACGACAATGACGACGACAATGGCGACTATGGTGGCAACGGGGACTACGGCAGCAACGACGGGTCAGCAGGCGCTGCTCCTCCCGCAACCACGGATGTGCCCGGCGGCGTCTATATCAACCTGCCACCCCCACCACCCTCGCCACGGTCGTCAAGGGCCCCGAGACGGCTGCTCCGCCTGCCGCGACGCCCGTTTCGGCACCAGACGCAGGCTACGGGGGTCTTCAGGGAACCAAGGTCGCCTGCGCGACGGACGGGTCGCTCATCTGCATCGGCGCGCGGCAGTTTGGCATCTGCAACTACGGCTACGCCCTGCCGCAGGATTTGGCGGCGGGCACCATCTGTGCCGATGGCAAGATCGCCAAGCGCTCTGCGTGAATACTTTTTGAGAGGACTCCTCGAAATAGATTTTAAAGGGTATGTATTTGTGTGACAAGAAAAAAAAATTAAACGATCCCGGTACTTAAAGGTAAAGCAAAGACTGTGTTTGTTGTACAAGATTGAACCTACGTGAAATAGATTAGAAGCTGTACATCTTTCCTTGACTCTTTTTCTTATTATTATTTTTATCCAGAATGGAATCCATGACCTCAATTGATATTTGCTGCCTCGGAGGGTTTGATGTGAGGATCCGGTGACGATCAATGAACAAGTTGCCGACGCCAGGTAACCCAAGCATGGAATTCAGGGTGAGATTCACACTGAAAGAAGGCCGAAGTTCAACCCTCCACTGTCAAGTCAAGCTTGTTTGTAGGCACCAGCTGCGCTGGTGTCACGTGTAGAGGCTGTGCTCACCTCCAACCCTTGCAGCCCGACCAGGGGCGTAGCCGGGATTTAAAGCCTAGCTCACCGAAGTTGGCGCCAATCATCGCCCTACCAAGTCCTAAAAACAGCGACTGCTTACTGGGATTTGGGCGCAGCCATCGCGGCTGGTTCACACCAGGGGGGGCTTGAGGCACATCACTCAACCGCAATGTCGCCGTTTGAGTCCTCATGATGAACGACTATAAGGAGTCGGGGCGGGTTGGTCTTGGTGTTGGGTGGTTCTCTTGTTCGACATCAGCATTCATTCGCATTTGAATTGACATCGTCGCCCTCGTTTCTTTGTTCGGGAGTTTTGTGGGAAAACATTCACGACCAGGGTCAGCAAAGCACACGATTTTGCTGTTGGGTGTCAGCATAAACATTAAAATCTCTTGATTCAAGCATTTCAAGCCTTTCAGTTATATATAGTACTTTGTACTAGGAAGTACTTTTCTACGTATACCCTTGGCTTTTTTTTCTCTATTGTTTTTTTTTATATTCTTTTCTCTCTCACTATCTTCCTCTGTCTATCTCTTCTTCCTAAAATCCAAGAAAAAGACACTACTGCCACTCGCTATACCACACAACACAACCCCTTCCAAGATGCATTCCACAACAAGTTCCATGAGCTTTCGCTCACTCGCTGTTGTCTTTGCCCTCCTGCCCGCCATCGCTCTTGCACACCCCACCGCAACACCCACTCCTACAAACACAGCCTCGCCTGCACCCAGTTCTGGCCCACCAACCAGCACGGCGGCGACGACATCGATATCATCTGCCTCGTCCACCATCACCGGCACGCCAGCATACTGCACCACGGCGCCACCATCACCCAAGTTCGACATCCCCACGGGCACCACCCGTCCCGTCCCGCCTCTGCCCTGCACCGGCGCCTACGACGCGGAGAAGGGCCTGTGCTGCAAGTCCACAGACCCCAACTGCAGCGGCAGTGGCGTCGATTGGCAGCTGCCCCTGGCCCCCTGCGTGACCGCGAACCCGCTTTACAGGGGCTGCCCAGGCAACATGCTCAACAACGTGTGCTGCGAGAGCGCCCGGGTCGCCTTTGTCGACGGCAAGGTTAGCTGCGAGAACGGCAGGAGTCTGTTCATGGTCATGACGAGCGCCGACAAGACCGTCACCAGCTCCTTTGGTCCCGCTACCACCACCCCCGGGCCGAACCCGTCTCAGACTCCGCCCAGCGCGAACCCGGGCTCGGGGACCATCCAGACCACCACCAAGACTGGTGGCGCTTGGGTGCCGGCCCCGACGGGAGCGGCGCCTGTTGCTGCCATCCTTGGCATGCTCGGGGCTGTGGCTGCTTTGTAAGGATGGGTGGACAATTTCCATTCAGTTTACATGTTTTCTTTTCTTACAATACCCCTTTGGAGCGAATGGACGGATGCTTGTATTTCCAAAGCATAGCGGCGCGTGTTTTACTTCTCATCTTTATTTTTACCCCTTTGCCTGGATTTTACTTTTTCTATTTAGATGTTTTATCAGGACATAAGGCGTTGGGCCCATGGTGCTACTTTATGGCCCGGGATTGTTTTTTTTTCTCAAACGCTTTTGATACCAAAAATTAAGGATGTGTTTGTGCTCGCCGTCATTGACTTCTAAAAAGCTGTTTCCATTCGTGTTCAAACTACCGAAAGGTACTTGTCGATGAAGGAACAATCCAATGAGACGTCAAAAGTCGAAGCAACTGAGATCACCTTCTCTCCATTTACAGTAACCCTAATTCTTAGTATTACCTACCTACCTTACCTAAGGTACCTACCTACCAAGTACCACCTACCTGAGGTAGGGGGCTTCAGCACATGACCAAAAGGAAGCTACGGCCTATGACTTTGTCAAACAGCTCTCAGCCACTATGCAACTCTTGCGAGGTCCCCGACTACCCAGATCACCTTACCTAGGTACCTACCTAGGTAGGGTTTAACAATGGTCAACTTAGGTGCCATACCTTATGTACCTTGGGCAGTCTGTCAAGATAGCATGTAGCCAGACATAACTGTTTTTCATTTCTCATGCCAATATGACACAGAAACGCCGCTCTCTACCTAGTTTCTATGCTTGCAGCATCAACTTAGGCACGAGAATGAGCCATTCATTCGCACGATCAGTATCAGCAAACCATAACAAGATGAAGGTCGGCAGCAAGTTCAAGACCCTCCCCCGCCAGGCGTTCTGCCACTTCTGTGGTGAGCAGAAGCCCAACCTCCCCATTTGCAAGCGGTGCGAGATGGTTCACTACTGTTCTCGGGAACATCAAATGGCAGACCACCCTCACCACAACACAAACTGCCGACTTATCGCAGAACACATTGAGATGGTGTCCGAGGAAGCCGAGCGGCTGCGAGATCATACATGGTTAACCGACCCATACGGCAAGTTCTTCACTTTGCCAGAGACTCGACATTACATGTATCTCCAGACGCAACTCGGCGTCTTGCTGGGCTCTTTCGGCACTCCCGAAGGGGTCAATGCACAGCTTGAACTCTTCCTGAAACTACTTTTGCTGGGGAGGCTGGACAACGGAATGCTCTTGAGGACATACATCCCGCCCTTGATGTTGCGGCTCGGCAAGGACCAGGAGTGCTACGACTTTTTGAAGTGGTGGGGGACGACACCCGTCCACAGTCCTTGCTTCCACGATATTTACCTCCCATATCTGAATCTCAAAGGCTCAAACGCGTACGAGGACCATAAGTGGATATTCTCCAGCAGCTCACTCGAGCTTCCCATGGGTGAGCTTCCCCCTGCTGCAAAGCTCACACTGTTGTGCTTTCTTGGTTCGAGCTGATTAATCTCGCGCAGTTGTCGCTCTCATGTTGCTCAAGATCAGGTTGTACCTCGACCTCAAGCTTGTACAGAGAGCTTTTCCTCCTTGTGCGGACACGATCGGATCCTCTGGTCGAGCCAAGGATAGCCAAAAGGGGTCTGGTAAATCCATCAAGGGAATGGTAATTGAGGGCACTACTCAGGAAGCGCCAGCCATCTGGCAACCTAGCGAAGAATTCACATCTCTGCGATACTCAAACCGTCAAGCGGACGCGCAGCAATTCAACAATATACCTTCCAGCGACGACACCGCTAGCACAGCCAAGGATACAGAAAAGACTACCCCCGTAAGTGTTCCTACTGATCACCTAAATTCATGTTGATACAAAGTCTGTCGGGGCAATAACAATATGGAACGATCTAACAATGTCCAACCCCAGAACAATACGTCTCAGACAAATAAATCTTCCAAGTCCAATGAAGCCGCTGAGCGATACGAAACCAGCGATACCAAGTCCCAATCTTTGAAACCGCTTTCCAATGCTGCCCGAATCATTCCTTGCATCCGCAGCAACATCGTCATCAATACCCTCGAGCATATCACGCACTCGAATCATTCATGCATGATAGCTAAGCTAGAGACAGATATATCAGAGCTGTACAAGTTAATTAACCAGCTGAACGCGAGATTCTGGGGAGATGTAAGCACCTTGATCTCCATGTCGCGACAGAGTACCGGGAAAAGAGCTGACGTGTGACCTGCTGCATATGCATATGCATAGCTTTTGAACTCAAGCAAAGTAGAGGAAGTGGATACATGCTTCATTGAACCGAGTGGGATTTCAGAGTCGTATAGTGCAGTCCACGTCTCGCATAAATCATGGTACGAGACTCCAGGGGCAATCGAGATGGTATGTTCGTTTTTCAAGGCAACAGGTTGATGGAGGAGGAAAAATGCCGAGAAGTACCTGTACACTGGCTCAAGCGCGAGTTATATATAGCTGATGAAAATTTTAGGAGCGAAGATTGGATATCCAGCACACGTATTAGAAGTAGCGTATTGGGCGACCTGGCTCGGGATCCTAATGGTAATTTGCGTATGCTCCAACTGTCGCACTGGAGTTGATTTGGCTCCGCTTAGTGCTTTTAACACCGAAAGTCATCGATGATAGACGCTACAAGCAGTTCCTGAGACTTGGTCCGGCCCAGGCGATGGATGGTGGCTTCGGGACCATACTAAGCAGCCTCGATGATTACGTATCGACCTTCTAGAAAATACTCTACTTTTCAGCCCGCGAGGCAACTATCTGCAATAGAGACCATACGTACCTACCTACTCGGGTATTAGTTCAGTGAAATCGCTTACAGTATTTCGTATATTGCCACCTGCACTAGACCTAGTATCCGCACCGATATGCTGTAAATGGATTATACAGCAACATATTCCCTCAAGCCTCGCGTTTTGACGAATTCTTTAATAACATGAAAGGACTAGGGTATACCCAATAAAACAAACCCCAATGCAAAGTGCCCCTTAATGAGGAATAAAACAAAAGCCATGAGCTTCTGATGCCAACCCAAAACAACGATGGCCAAACAGAATGTTGAAACGACTCAAAAAGAACCCGGAATTCAAAGTTGTCAAAGCTTAATATTCCGGGAGTTGTGTTTTCCAAGCAGATTCCTGCCTACGCGCTTCGCGCTCCGCCTCTTGCTCCGCCCATCGCTCTCCATCAACTCTCTGTAGAGTCAGTCGGCGGCGTTCGGCTCTCTCAGCAGCCAAGGCGGTCACCTGCTTGGCCTTCTCGCTCGTCGTCACGATGCGTTGATTGTACGCCTCGTCCTTCTTGGCCTCTCGGGCTTTTTGCTGCCCCCGGAGCTGGTCCGCCAGCGGGATACCGGGCCTCATCTGGAGCCTCATGTTGGCGGCCTTGGCCTCAGCGGCCTCGATATTGGCGGCCTCGCGCCGCTCCCTCTCCTGTTGAACGAAGAGCTTGTTGCGCGGCTTGACCTGCGGCTTGGCCTGTTCCCGGGCGATCCTGGCCGTCATTTCCAGCCTCTCGTTTCTCTCGGCGCGCTTGGCCTCGAACCTGCGCCTCCGCTCCCCCTCCGTGATGGTGAGCGTGGCGGCGGGCTTGGGGTTGCGCCGGGCTGCGACTCTTGCTTGGTAGCTGGGCCTGTTGGACAGCCTGTGATGTGGGAGTGACAGAGAATACATGTCAGCAACAAAACTCTTTTGCAAGTCTTGGTAGAAATACTTACAGGAAAGACTCCAGATCGTTGGTGTGCCTGGGATTTTTTGAGGGCTTGTTAAGCTGGCTGGGCGCGTAGGGATAGTTGGTCGCCTCGGGACTGGTGACCGACATGACGGCAGTGGGAGCGGGAGTGTAAGTCATGGGAGACATCTTGATATAATACTCGATGGTGATAGAGTAAGGTATGTGTGTTTTCTTTTGTAGTTCTTGGCTTGCTCTTGCCTCGTGAGCTTGTATCGAAGTCGGCGAGCTTGCTCTTGGGTTGCAAGGTCGTATTGCTATCGGCAAGTTCAGACTGTTTGGTTCAAGGATGTTTTGGTATCTAGACTTGGTCTTTTGTAGCGAAGCGACTTTGACAATCCGAAGTATTTCGAGATTTAGATATGGCATGAAGCAAAGTGGAAGAGATGGCACGAGAGAAGGGGAAGGGGATTTGTTTATATACCTCAGGAAATAACATTTGAAATGCCATCAAGCAGTGTTTGTAAACAAACACTGCTTGCATCTCGGTCGAGTAGTCCGATGCGATAACTTTGCCATCAGTATGCAGGCCCTTGTCTCCCTGAATTAAACGCAGGACATGAACTTGAACATGATGTCAAGAAAGTACCAACAGAGTCTTCCAGGCATATGATTCGAGCCCTTGAACCCCTTCAAGATGACTTGTTTCCTTCTCCATGGATACGCATGGTGTACGGCTCGGATTGGTTGATGTGTATTTTCTATACTAACTACTACTTAAGTGAGGATGCTTCGTGGAAAGTACTTGTATCATATTTGTTTAATTGGCCAGCTGCATGTCAACCTCCCATTTCTTGACTTGGTACTTTCGTAGACAAGAGCTTGGAAAAGGGGGGGTGAGAATTGATTTGAAAAAACTTGTGCAGTGCCGTTACATGCTTGACAACCAGGTACCTAGCTTTATCAACGATTACATCGTGATGGTTTGAGCACTTTATATGTGATCTTGATGATCAAATGCAATAGAAATGCATTGTTCACGACGACAACCTCGTGGTCCTTGATGCTGAACCATATTACGGTGACATCACCAACTCCGCAACTATGGATTGAGAATTACACTGCCAGCATAGGCACATATGATGCTCATGAAGATACTCGGTACTGCCAGGTACGATGTTTTTTTTTAAAATAGTTTAGCTATTTCTGTTTTTTAGTCTTTGTAGTTCTCAAAGGTTATGCGGGACATATTGAAATAAAAGGGGCTGGGAAACAAATGATTGCATGTGAATGAATAATGAAATACGCAGCTGGGACTTTTATTCACACTGCATGGACCCTTTTACACGCCTTAATATTTCCAATTAGAAAAGGCAGTTATATAGTTCATCTATAAGAGCAAAAGAAAGTATAGTAAGCTTTTGCCTACCATGGTGTTTGTTTCTCATGACCGTCGTTGCTACGTGAACAAGCTTTGATAGAGTCGTCCAGTCCAGGGCGCTTAACTCCATGCAAGGTAGAACGGGTCCCCACAACAGCTCCACCTTTGATCCAATCTGAGCCAATAAGAAAATAAATAATTAGGATGGACCTTCACCCCGCCCGCTACCGGTCGATCCCTGCTTAAGCTCTCCTTGTTCTTCCTCCCAACGTGGAGAGAGGGAACGAGAGCTCCGTCCTTTCTCCTCTCTCGGAACAGCAGCAACGTCAAACTACTGCGTTTGTTTGCTCATTTCTGCCAAACTCCCGTCCCGCCCATTTTCAAAAATCAGCCAGCAACCATGGCTTCCCGTGGAGTGTCTGTCCTCAAGTTCGTCGGGACTGTTTCCCTAGGTCTTTTGACTGTGAGTATCTCGGTCTTTCCAAGCTCCGCTCAGCTTTGTTTTTTCTTCTTCCGCTGCTTTGGCTTTCCATGTCTGCATGATTTACGTGCATGGCGGTCTCCATTGCGTCGCTACGTCATTTCACAAGGCGGCCCCGCAACCAACGAGTCGTCGTCAAACCCGCCCGAGAGCAATCCTCGATAGGCATCTCCGCCTCGAGAGACCACCACACTGTGTTCGAGGCAATTTAAAGTCGAGCAAACATTGTGTTTGGCGTTGTGCGGCACGCGTCGCAGCTCCATCCCCAGCTCCTCACAGGCGCACCAAACTGAAAGCAATGAAACAACGAGCAATGATTGACTAACAACTGCATCTCAACCTCCCAGGGTCTTTCCTACACACTAGGGACCGTGTCGGCACCGGCCCTTTTGGCATTAAACTCGTCCGAAAACGCCGCACCCGCCTTCTACTCCCTTTCGGCCTCGGCCCGCCGTCAGCTTGGCGCCCTGACCGCCGCCTCGGCCACGACCTTTGCGCTCGCCCTGGTCGCATCTCCCCGCTACTTCCGCCACCCCTACCTCCTCTACACCTCGGTGCTGGCGGTCCTGTCGGCCGGTGCCGCCTCTGAAAGGTTCAACCCGTACCTGCGCACCGCACCGCGTCCCCTGCCCAGGTCGAACCCCGACCAAGCTGCCCGCCGTGAACGTGCCGCGCGTGCTCGCATGGAGGCCAGCTACGAGGTCCTGAGCACCGATGTCCATAGCGACGGCACCAGCAGCGACGAGCTTCCCGAGGAGGAACCCGTGAACCTGAACGGCGAGACCGTGCGCGCCGACGTCGAGACCTTCATAAAGAAGCAGATGGTGCGTGCCGGCGTTGCTGGTGTGGGATTCCTCGTCGCGGTCCTCGGCATTTGGGGCGACGGAGCCGTCCGTCCTCCCGTCTACCGCTTCTAAGCTGGGCTGTGTTGCAAACGCACAAATTCGATATAGATGTATTCCTTTCACAATCTCGACTTTGTCCTGGCCTTTTTTTCCTCCTCTTTTAGGCATACTTGTTCCCAAACATTACTGGTCGCGTTGGCTCGACACCTGCACATTGTCAAAGTCGACTTTTTATTACATTAGGAGAGTTGTGATGAATTGGATTTGGAGGGAAATCTTTAGCTCCTCTCGCTCGATCAGTCCTCCTTCCTGTCCCTGTCCCAACAACCCTGGCCCGTCAAACTCTACTGGGTATCCCGTACAACCTCATCTATTGTGCAGGCAACCTTTTTCGCGTTTGCATCGTTTAGCCCAGATACGTTGATGCGGCCGTTGGTAGGGAGATATATATGATGCTTGTCGACCAGAGTTCGACACTGGGCGGGGCTTAGTCGGAAGTAGGAGAAGAGGCCTTTTTCCTCGAGTATGTGTTGCCAGGTCCCGGGCGTCTGGTTTTGAATATTGAGGGGCTTGATTTTAGCAGAAAACCCTAGGCAAAGATTGAAATGGTTTATGGCGCTGCACAAGTTTGCTTACCTTGTATTCTTCAGTCAGAAGTTTGAATAGAAGCTCACGGTTACCCTTGAGTCTTTGCCTCATGACAGAGAGTTCATTTTCCCTGTGAAAGACAAACGCAGCACGGTCAATAATGCCTCTAATCACCGGACCGGAACGGCGTGTCGTTCCTCGGGGATTGTACTAACCATTTCGACCTGAGCTCTTCTGAACCCAATATCCTAGTCACCAACCTCGACCCATAGGCCGGCGAGGACGAAAACTCCCAGCGGATCAAGCACCTCAGCTGATCGTGGACGTTGCGCGCCGCACCGGCCCCGGCCGGGCAGAAAGCATGCAGGACGCCGCATCGCTCCCCATACAGGGCAAAGTTCTTGCTGAAAGACTGACAGACAAACATCTCGATCCCCTCCGCGGCCCACGACCGCACTGCATACGCATCTTCGTCCAGCCCATCCCCGAGGCCCTGGTACGCATTGTCAAAGACGGGGAAGTGGCCCATCTCCTGCACCGCGGCCCGCAGCTCGTCCCACTGCGCGCGCGTCGGGTCCATTCCCGTCGGGTTGTGGCAGCAGGCCTGGAGGATGAAGACGCTCGCCCTCGGGGCGGAGCGGACGGCGGCCAGGACAGCCGGGAAGTCGAGCGTGCGCCTATCGGCGTCGTACTGCTGGAACTCGACGACACTGAGCCCCACCAGCTCGCACAGCGGCTTGTAGTTGCCCCAGGTCGGGGTGCCGACGTAGACGGTCGGCGAGGGCTGCACGAAGCGCGAGATGAACTGCGCCGCCAGGTGCACCGCGCCGGTGCCGGATATGGTCTGCACCGAGGCGACCTTTCCGGCGGCGAGGAGGGCACTGTCCCGGCCGAACATGACGCCGGCGGCGTGTTTGATGAATTCTACGTTGCCGGTTGTGCATTCGTACTTTTTTTTGGGAGGGGGGGGGGGGGGGGGGGTTGTTAGTTGGAGATAAACTAAACTGGTGACTCAGAGAATGCCAACCTACATCGTGTCCAGGGTCATTCTGTAAGAGTTGCACCTTGGCCTCCCTTACAGACGCCAGCTCTTGATAGTTTCCCTTTTCGTTTCGGTAGATGCCGACTCCGAGATCAACCTTGTCCGGACTGGTGTCTGCGTCGGCGGCTGTCTTGAGCAGGTTCATGGGATCCGGAGGACCGGGCTGTATCGTTTCAAAAACCATCTTTAATTATTTTTCTGGGAAAGCTGCCTTTCTTGCCTCGAATCTGGCGGGGAGGATAAGTAATTAGTTGCTGCAGTTTATATGAGGTTATGATACTAGAACTGTTGAAAAAATACCCAAATGTGACGCTGGCCGACGGATTCTTTTGTAAGATTCCAAGACTTTTACAAAAGGCAAAAGCAAAAACAAAAACAAAAACAAAAAACGTAGATTGTGAATCCCAGCGATGCGAAACGATTTCGTTAAGCCCTCATCCAAGCCCCGGAAGTCGGCCGCTTCTGCCCACCTCTAGGTCGCGGACCGTTCCGAGCTCGGAGCCATTAGGTGCATGAGGGTCTCGAGGGTACCTTGGATTACATCGCAGATGGGCTCCGAAACGGAACAACATCCGAACCAAGCGACTGGAATAAATACTATCTCCCGTAAAACATTACAGATACAAGGAGCTGGTTCTTTTCAATATTTTTCTTTTGTGATTCTATCATGTGCATTTCATGTCACTGCAGGTCTTCTGTCCCTGGCACTGAAATCATCTGATCCTGTCAATTGTCAGTCACTACCAAGTGTCTTGCGTCTTTCCAATTATCCCTATTATCCCCACAAATACACAACACGCCAACCACAATGCCCATGTTTGTAAACAACCTCATACGGAAAGTGGCCGCAGGCCAGCTATGCAAGGCAAGCACAAGAATCTCTCTCCCCCCTCTACTTCCACAACAAACCACCAACTAAACAATGTTCCCTCCCAACCCCAAAACAGGCCTTTGGCGTAAAAGCCATGGCTCACCCGACGATAGCCACGCTCGTGAAGAACGCCGGCTACGACAGCCTCTTCATCGACTTGGAGCACTCCAACCTCACCATCTCCGACGCCAGCGTCCTCAGCCACGCCAGCCTCAACGCCGGCCTGACCCCCTTCGTCCGCGTCCCCCACCAGTGCGGCAACGGCTTCGTGCAGAGGGTGCTGGACGGCGGCGCCATGGGCGTCATCTTTCCCCACGTCTCTAGCGTCGGTAAGCCTTTGAAAGAAACCCCGCCCTCCAATAGTCCTCACTCTTTCAGCACTTTGAAAACGTCAAAAGTCGTCCTCCCCACAGGCCAAGCCGCCATCGGGAGGTGGGACATCTAACAGCAAACCCACTCTATCTTTTCCCCCTTTTGCCGTCCGGTTTCACCCCAAACAGAGGACGCAAAAGCTGCAGTCTCCATATCCAAATACCCGCCGCAGGGCGTGCGGTCCATGACGGGCCAGCTGCCCATCTTCAACCTCGAGGCGGTGCCGCAGGCGACCGTCATCGCCGAGGGCAACGCGTCGGGCTCGACGGTGCTGGTGATGATCGAGGACGGGCGGGCAGTGGCCAACGTCGACGCCATCGCCTCCGTGCCGGGCGTGGACGTCCTGCTCGTCGGGTCCAACGACCTGGCCATCGACCTGGGCGCGCCGGGCGCCTTCGCGACGCCCGAGTTTCGGTCGGCCCTCGAGGCCATCGCCACCGCCTGCAGGAAGCACGGCAAGATCATGGCCCTGGCTGGCATCTACGACCAGCCCGAGATCCAGGGCTGGGTGGTCCGCACCCTCGGGGCAAGGTACCTGCTGTGCCAGCAGGATACGGCAGTGGTGGCTTCGGGGGCGGCCAGTGCCTTGAGGGCGGTTGAGCTCAATGTTGAAAAGTCGGCGAGTTAGGTCGAAAAACAAGGAAAGATGACATCAAGTTATTGTATTTCCTTCCATCAGTGTTTTTCCCATCGGTGTAAAACCCCGGTAGATGGATGAGCAAATGTAATATTCCCAGCCATTCTATTCCCAATGCAACGCAGTGTACGCCCAAACCTAGTCCGGAATATGAGATTACAGAAAAAAAGAAAAAAAGAAAAAGAGAAAAAGAAAAAGAAAAAAGAAAAAAAAAGAAAAAGAAAAAAAAGAAACAGAGCTCAACCTCACACGCTCATATATGCACAATGCTATGTAACCACAGTGTCCAGCATTCTCCTGCCTCTTACAATCCAGTCACTACAACGTCCATCCCTTCTTTTTACTGAGCCACCTGACAGTGTCCAGTCCGGTTTGCACACGCATGCCAAACCGTGCGTCGAGAACATATGTTTCCCACTTCGCCACCGTCTCAAGCAGAGTGTGACATTCTTCCGTCTTCTTGCGACGGAACTCTTCCACCTCGTCGGCATCCGTCGGCCATCGCTCTGGACGGCAGACGTCGTCCCAGGCTAGCATTGCCAGCTCGTAGGTGGCCGATGCCAGGATGTAGTCATCCTTGTTTCCGCCTTTGCATGTAGCACTATTGAGGCGCGTAATGGTGTCAGTATTTCCACATTCGAAACAACCAAACTCATAAGTAATAGGAAGAGAGATTCGCCAATGCTACTTACCGATCATAGGCCGAAATATCGAGCAATATTTCCTTGGCCTCATCGCCTCGTCCGGCATGCCTCAGGAGTGCGGCCTGTCCAACACCATGAATTGCAACCTCGTCGTGTTCCTCCTTAACCTTGGCCACCGTCGCAGTCGACGTGCACCTGTCCCATTCCAAGATGGTCATTGCCTTCTCGATGAGCTCCAGGTTCATACGCTTTCCGCCGTTCCAGAGATATATCATCTCTGCTGCCGGGCTGGGACCTATAGCATCCGCCAGGTCGAGTTTGAGTAATGTGGCACGCTCCTCCCACTTGGCCACTTTGCGCATGACAAATACCTCAAAAGGCATTTGTCGAGCCATGAAACGCTTGCGACCGGCCGTCGTAGGTGCCTTTCGGAACAGAGTCTCGGCGCTCTTCTTGTACTTCCGGGCGTTGGAGATTAGCTCCTTCTTCCTGATGTCCTCCACATCCAACCCATCCTTTTTCACCGTGACCTTGGCGTCGCCTGCCTTGACGTCCTTCTCCGATTCGCTACCCTCATCCGAGAGCTCAGATAGCCCGCCAAGCTCATGCACGGCATCCCTGTACATCTCAAGGTGGGCGCAGCCGGCAATAAAGTAGTAAAGGGCATGGCTCCAGTCGTTGAGCTCGACCATGCGTATAAAAGAGCTGTGCATCCGCGGCCAGTCCAGGTAGCATATCGAGCTGACCGCCAGTTCGAAAGTGCTCAAAGCCGTGACCTGCCTCATCTTGGCGTCGCCGCACTTCTCAAGCATCTCGATTCCCTCCTTGAGCTTTTTCTCACCGATGAGAACACGAGCTTGTTCCATTCGCCATAGGCCTGAAGCAGGATACCGCTCGCGCATCACACGGAGCAACTCGATACACCGCCCGCGCGGGTAGCCCACGATCTCATCCGCTTCTGCAAGCTCCACCACATCGCGCTCGCTGGGGAGAACATCGGCAAATGCCAAAAGGCCGTGATAGTATCCCAGAAGCAAAAGACCTGCAACAGCGCCGTTCATGTTGGGATGAGCGGCGCTTTGCCAAAGCATGTGGAGACCCTTGTCCCTGTCACCCCGGAAGCCGATGATACCCAGCAGCCGCGAGAAGGCGGGTGGCACCATGGAGAGAACTAGCATGAGACTTCCGTAGCACATGTTGATGGCGGAATGAATGAATATGTCTATCGGGTGGGTGAAAATACTACCATCGGAAGCTGCATCGGCTAGCTGAGGAGGCGGACCCGGCGAGGGTGCTCGCGATGTCGACAACGATGGTACCTGAGACTCGACTGCGGATTTGCTGAGCTGAGACTTGCTATCTGTGTCATCTGGTATTTCAAGCGCTTGTAATTTCCCCTCCAACGTCGTGGCGTCAGTCGCGGGTTGAGCTGTCGAGTCTTTTGTGCTCGTGTGACCATCATAGGTAACATGTATCGGGGCTTCAGGTGACACCTTCTCGTCGGCATCTACGAATTCAAGGTCGCTGTCTTCATCTTCCGCTTCTGCCAGCTTCCCACTGCCGGAAGCTGTTGATGTTTGCTCAAAAGGGTTACCTTTAGCGCTAGATGCGCCTTGTTCTCTCAGGATCTTTTCTTCTGCAGCAGATATGCTGCTCATGACGGCCATGGCCTTTCGCAGCTTATAAAATGCCTTTAGTGCATCCGTAAGGCTCTCGTGGAGAACGCTAACCACAGCGTTCATCAGCAGTGCCTGGGCGTACACGATAGCAAATTCGGAGCCGTTGGGGAACAGCCTGCCGTCCGTCGCAGGTTCTCGCTTCTCGGCCTTGACCTTATCGTTCCACGACCGTGTCTCGCAGTCAGCAATGCATTTCGAGGCCTCGGCCATGACGTCCTTTTCGAATCCGAGGATCGAGCGCATGAAGATAGAGACACCCAAACCCAGCAGGTGGAATGAGCTGGGATCTTTGCGCTGTCGCAGATGAGCCTCTGCACTCTCAGGATCATCGTTCATAATATGAGCCATAGCCTCCATCGCATCGCTCAAATCCGCAAGTTCCTGCTGCTCAGCAGTCATAACAGCCCCTTGAACTCCGGAAGGTGGTGTTGTGGCTCTCGATGGTCCTGCCGACGACTTTGGTGTCGTCGTGCCCGAGCCACGGAACCATGACCGCAGCGACATTCTGAGTATGCCAACAAAAAAGGGCCTTTTTTGTTTGTCGAGTATTACCAAATAACCTCCAATGTTTCGCAAATCTGCAAAAGAGTGATGACCTCAAACCAAGGTGGATGTCGAAATTGTCGCGTGCCCAGTCCCAGGGAACCAAGATGCTTGCAGATGCATGCAGCCGAAGCTACGTAAGAGATATGTAGGTACTCAAGCTAAGTTATAAAGAGGGGCAAGTAATGGCAGGGCTGACTGGTTCGAGGTTGAAAAGAGCGAGAGACAAGAGTGAATGTAAACAAAGAATTTGTGCACTTGTTCGTACAGAAAGACGTGTCAAAAAAATGTACCGCAAATTGCTTATCTGCGAGTTTGACAAGTATGAATGCTGCTATAATCTTGTTATGGTGCAAGTATGTTTGCGAAAATGACCGGTTTCCACGGATGTGTTTCAGGGTCCTCAAGAGACACCAGAGAGACCCTGCTGTTGACAATGACGGATACGATGTGCAAGGATTTGCCTGTTAGTCAGCCTGAGAGAGGCCTGCGATTACGACTTTGGCGGACGTAACTTGACCTGGTCGAGACAAGTCTGAATTTGGGAGGGAGATTGATGGTGACGTCGAGATTGTATCCTGGAGCACGTAACCCCGCCTGAAGCTTTGCAGATCGAATCTTGTCAAGAAGGAGTTGATAAAATCTCAGCTGAGGCAAGAAAAAAAAGATAAGAAAGAGAAAAATCAAAAACGACAAAGAAGATGAGGGGGGGTTGGTTGAAAGGGGGGAAATAATCATGAAATAAATGAGGCCTTTATCGCTTCAACATTCAAGCCACGCACGCGCCAGCCATTGCTAGCAATTCACTCTCAAGTACAAGTATGTGTGTGGGACGGGAGGCTAAATAAAAGTAAGCCCAATCCGACTATTTGGCCGTCCTTGGTTGCCATCATTCCCGCGGGGTCCCAAGACCCGGACAGATTTTTTGGCCTCAAAATGCTTTGCACTTTGGGTGGTTATCCGGGGGGTCGCTAACTAGCCAAAACGCGAAGGCGCCAGAAGGAACAAAAACGGTGGGCACCAGTGAGATTAGCACGGCGCGAATGTGTCATTAGCGAGTCCGCATCAGATCTAAGTGGGCTTGGAAAGACACGAGAGCCGCTCAAGACGCAGGAGGAAATTCTGGTTTTGCTGCTGGAATGGTGTCTTGTTTCGGTTGTACTTGCTTCAGTTTTGTTCATGAATGTTTGAATTAAGTTCAACAGATCCAAGGGGTATGAAGCGCGTGAAGCGCCAGCAAGAGTCGCCCCCCAAAAAGTAACAACCTAATAATACTCACCCTCGTTTGACACTGACACTGTGCATCTTTGTATTGGCTACCTGATGGGCATTTACTTGCAACCCTAACCCTGGCCGCCCGCTACCAGAAAGCTTACCGAAAGCTAGCCTTGGACCAACCAGCGGACAAGGCGGCAGGGAGCTGTACGACTTAGCAATGTCCGACGACGTAGACGTTCCCCAAACCGCGACCCAAGAGATTCACTCCGCCATCCATCAAACCACCCCACCACCACATCACGCTACAACGAATACTTCAAGACGACGGTGATACCTGAGAGCTTACGCGTCATTTTACCGAAAAAGAGTCGATAATACAACACAAAGAAAACCCACAAGCCCAAGCCATGGCCTCGTCAACACAAACTGCCCCTCCGAAGAAGGAGGACAAGCCCGCCGACCAGACATCCAAGCTCGAGACCCAGCAAAAATCAGCCGCGCTCGAGGAGGACGATGAGTTTGAGGACTTTCCGGTGGACGGTACGTTATGAACGACCGGTTGAAGGGCGAACGGCACATGGCGTTGTTTCTACATCTCGTCCATCCCACCGCAAATCGGGGGATCATCCGTTTTCTTACATGTGACCGCGCAGGCGCTGACGCTTTTCAAAAACCAACACAACAGACTGGGCGATGGAGGAGACCGAGGCCGGCGCGAGCAACGACGCCGCCCAGAAGCACCTGTGGGAGGAGTCATGGGACGACGATGACACAAGCGACGACTTCTCTCAGCAGCTCAAGTACGTTTGTTCAAACCAAGGCGCGCGCAGATGCGCTTACGCTGAACCTCTGCCACAGCCCTTTGAGCAATGACGCATGTTCAACCAACTAACAAGATTGTGTCATCACCACAGAGAAGAGCTGAAGAAAGTCGAGGCTTCAAAGAGGAGATGAGCAACGGGTCGATGAGTTCACGGGCGTTTCCCTGGGCACACGGCATCGCACGGGGCGCAGCCACAAAGCATCATGGCTACGAGAAAAAGATAGACACAGTTGTCGAGCGGGAATAAACCGCCACCCAAATAACATCGTAATAGACGCCGTCAGAATTTTATCGCCAATGACCTTGTATCAAACCGGAATGACGTGAGTGTTATGCTATGGGCGCTTGGATAGGCCCCCTGTGGCTCTTGTGGCTCTTATGAAGCCTTCCTTCTGGTATGTACTATTATTTACTTCAGAATGATGGTATTGCTGCTCATAAATAGGAGGTTCTACTGGACATTGTTCTTTGTTCATCAAGTTGTCAGGGAATCCTTGTACTTGCAGTAATTACAGGCCACTCATAGGCCACCACCTTTTTATTCTTCAAGTCCAAAATTCCTCATTGGCCACTTACTTGGTGCTGAGCGCAGTGACACCAGGCAGTTCCTTGCCCTCAAGGAGCTCCAAGCTGGCACCACCGCCGGTCGAGACGTGGCTCAGCTTGTCCTCAACCTTGTACTTAGCCGCAACAGTCGCGGTGTCACCACCTCCAATGATAACAATCTTGCCCTTGCCGCAACCGCTGACGGCAGCGTCGAGAGTGGCCTTGGTACCCTTGGCGAAAGCGTCAAACTCAAAGACACCGGCGGGGCCGTTCCACAGGACGGTCTGCGACTCGTCGATGGCGCTCTGGAACAACTCGACACTCTTCTCGCCGCAGTCCAACCCCATCCAGCCCTCAGGGATGCCGTCCTTGTCCGTGGCAAACCCAGTCTTGGCATCAGCAGCAAACTTGTCAGCAGTAATGAAGTCGACGGGGAGGACGACCTTGACGCCCTTCTCCTGCGCCTTCTTCATGAGCTCAGGGACCGTCTTGGATCCTGCCTCGTCGAAAAGCGAGTTGCCAATGGCCATGTTGTCGAGCACCTTCTTGAAGGTGAAGGCCATGCCACCGCAAACGATGAGCGTGTTGACCTTGTCAAGCAGGTTGTCGATCAGCTGGATCTTGTCCGAAACCTTGGCACCACCAAGAATGGCCAAGAAGGGGCGCTTGGGCGACTCGAGGGCCTGTGCAAAGTAGTCAAGCTCCTTCTTCATCAGGAAGCCAGCAGCCTTCTGGGGGAGGTCGACGCCAACCATGGAAGAGTGAGCACGGTGGGCAGTGCCGAAGGCATCGTCTGCGCAATCATTGTTAGCCTGCTGGTCAATTTTACTTTGTGCGGCATGTCAAGTTCCACGACTTACTGATGTAGATGTCTCCCAACTTGGTGAGACCCTTGCGGAACTCCTCGACCTTGGCCTTGTCAGCCTTGGTCTTGTTGCCCTCCTTGTCCTTGGCGCTGCCCTCCTCCTCAATGTGGAAGCGCAGGTTCTCCAATAGTACGACGTCGCCCTCACTAGCCTTGTTGACGATGTCCTCAACCTCGGGGCCGACACAGTCGGGAGCGAAGGTGACCTTCTTGCCGCCCAAAAGCTTCTCAAGCTCGGCCACGACAGGCTTGAGCGAGTACTTGGGGTTTGGCGATCCGTTTGGTCGACCGAGGTGCGACATGAGGATTACTGTCTTGGCGCCATTGTCGAGGGCATGCTTGATTGTTGGCACAGCGCCAGCGATACGCTGGTTGTTGGTGATGTTCTTGTTGTCGTCAAGAGGAACATTGAAGTCGACCTTTTCAGCGAGGTAACTCGTGATGTCAGTTTTAATTGCGTCTGAGAAATGAATGACAAGGAGTAAGCTCAGCTCGGATGAAGCATGTGAGCTGTTTTTGGTTTTGCATTGTTATGGTACTGTCCAAACTTACACGGATGAGCACCCGCTTCCCCTTGACATCAACGTCCGTGATGGAGAGCTTGCTAGAGAGAGACATAGCGAATTGTTGACAGCTACTTTTGTTTTGTGGAACCTGGAAATTGAAGATTGAAATGAGATTGATTCTAGGACCTGAATAGGTTCTCCGGTGTACGTTGGGGATGGATGGGAATGAGGTGACAAAAGTTATCCGGAGGTCCAGTAAACGCGTCGAACATCTATTCATAGCCCCGCCATTGATAGCTCTCTTTCTTCTGAAGTTCCAAATTGACGCACCTGCCGTTGGGGAGGGGTTTAATCGTAGTGGGGCTCAACGTTGTCAGAGCGATTATGACGTAAAATGAACTGCCGTTCTTACTGGTAGGGTGATTTATTTGCAACCAAAAGTAGCAGTGCTACTGAGACGTGCCCTGCAATCGGATCTACATTAGCTGAGATATTTTGTACATGAGCGCTGGCAAACGTATCCGCACCCTGTTGACACTACATAGGTCTCGACTGGGCTGGCCCAGGGGTACGTTCTGTGAAAGCATGGGGGCTAGTCCAAGCCGACAAGTATGTCTAGGCTTAATAATGTACGCAGTCGAATTAGATTTTAGCGAATGACTTAAATGTACACACAACGACGACAAGTGACATGAGCTATGTACAGTCGAGTGAAGCAGGAGAAAAAAAAAGAAAAAAAAGAAAAAAGAATTCTAATATAAGACAATCATTGCCATTGGTCTCGTTTGCGCTCGAAGAAAAATGATCAAGTCGCGTAATTCGCCAGAAGAATGCACCGCATCCTTCTGTAATTCAAGCCAAGAACGCCATAAGGAAACCCCAATATGCTCGCATGTACCGTACAATGCCTTGACATGATTACAAAGTACCAGAGGAGTTGCCGAAAGGCTGCCAAATTCAATTTACCGGCAGGTTATTGGATGTGTATAATTGTTGCAAGAAGAGTTCAAGCCTCAGCGCGTCCGAGCAGTAGCTCGTATTATCCTGATGCTGCAGCACCTTAGACCGTATGATGGTTGTGGTTATGATGCATTAGGAGAGGCGCAGGTTGGGCGAGTCGGGGTAGGCATGCGGTGTGGGCTGGGCCTCCTCGGATGCGTTGCTAAGGGACAAATAGGCAGTCCAGGCAATACCGATGGTTGATACAAAGGGCTGGGAACGCATATGTTGTTAGTAAGACTATTACCTACAACGTATTGTGTGGAGCCAATCTTAACTCACCAGCTGGAACTGAACAGGCATCAAACGGAAGTTGATGACCTGAACCGCGGGCCAAATCGCAAAGTTGGCCTTGAGCGTCGGCACATACATGTCCCTCAGCTTGTTCTGCACGGCGCGCCTACCACCACCCTCAGCGATCGTCATGGCAGTGAAGAAGGCGGCGATACCAAAGGGCGCAAACACCAGCTGGTCCATCGCCACCCTCTTCATCGCTGGGCCAAAAGCAGCCGTCTTTGTGATCGGGAAGGTCTTCTCCAAGAACTTGAACCATTTGAACTGGACCGGGGCCATGCAGAAGCCGTAAGCCATGAAGCGCGTCAAGCGCTCAAAGTCGAATGGAGGCGGGAGGATGCGCGAGTCCGGGATCAGGTCGCGGTCGTTGAGCGGGTTCTTGCGGTCGAGTTCCTGGATCTCGATAGCGATGGGGTCGTCCTTGGGGTTCGGGTGGAAGGGACCCTTTCTTGCGGCTCGCTGCTTGACGGCCGTTATGGTTTGTGCGACGGTATCTGCGATGCCTCCGAGGACCGCGTTGGTGACCATCATCGTGAGGACTTTGACAAAGGTACTATAGTCAGTAATGTTGAATCTTGTCGATACGGGGTACCGGAGTAGAGTGTGTGACGTACTAGGTCGCTCATCGTAGTACGCATTGAAGCGCGAAGTAAGTCGGGCGACGAAAGCCATCTCGACGAGGAAGATTAGAAAGTGGAGGAGTGGCTGCAAGGTCGTGGTTCGTGATGGTTAGCTTTGACCGTGTGTTGCGAAGGGTCCAAGAAGAGAAGACTTCGTGTGCGAGAAGCTGATGGGTAAGTGACATCAACATTAAGTACCCCTCGACATAGGAATCCATGTGCAAGGGGCAGCTGAAATCAACGTTTGTGCCGGCGAAGACATTAGGACGTGAGACAGAGCATATTCCAGACACTTACCACCCTGTCGAAAATGTATTTAGAGTTAACCGTACGAATAATTCGTCGGCGGCTTAATTCCCAAGTCATCTTGAGTTATAGGAGAACAAAAACAAAGAGAGAAAAAAAGTGGTCCGGGTTCAAAGAAAAATAGACCTGGCTGGTCTACTTAGGGCTGGTGATGTATTCTACGGTACTGTACGTGTGCCGGCTTGCTGCTGTTTGCCAATGCGATAACAGAAAATCGACGAATGTGTCCGAAATGGACCCTTGCAAGGCGCGCCGCTTAGTGAACCGCCCAACGCTTGAAATGATCGATGACGACACGCAGCTGGTCTGGTGTGGCACAAGCGGGCCCTGTGTGTTCCCTAATCGGGGATGGTGAACCAACGTCGCAGACAAAAAGTGACGTCCCCTAAAAAACAAAACAAAAAACCGACGCGCTGCACTGTTCCTTGAGATTACAGTGTATCGGGTGCTCTCGTGATGATTGATGCGATGCGTTGATGACAAGGAGAAAAGTCAGAAAATCTTTCAAAGTTACCGAAACGTCCGCAGCGCAAGTTTTTGTGGAAATGCCATGCTTAGCACAGTTTGAAATTCCCCTCAACTTTACTGTAGGAACAGAACATTATTCACACCCTTGCACCGCCTCAGCTTTGATCCGTCCGATCCATAAGTTGCAAATGCTTATTTTTAGAGGGCCTTGTAGGGGACCCCAAAAAGGTGCAGCACTTCGTAACAAGGTAAGTACCGGCGGTAATATCAATACCACTCAAGGCGCTTGGATGCATGTCATTTATCAACTGTGCTGATTAGTCCAACTGTTGATGTAACAAACGCAGCACGGGTTTTACCGAGTCCGAACACAGGATTTCAGGCCGGCAGGCAACCAGCCAAGCTAGCGCAAGTAAAAGAGACAAAAAAAAGAAAAAAAAGGGGATATACCGTAATTACTACTACAGTTGCGCCACAGATGCAATGACGCGAGATCATCCAGTTGGATCCCAGATGGGACCTTGATCTTCCAAGTCTGTAATAGCATAAGAAACGTAACGAGACTGATCTACAAAACATCCCAATCGTATTCACCAGAATAAACAGGAAAGAAAATATTCAACCATACTGACGACTTTTCTCATTAAAACGTCTAGTTGCACCAAAACCACCTTGACGCACAAGATACTGGGGCAGAGCTTGCGCCGAGCTCAAGATCTTTCGCCTTCTATGCATAGCCATGGGGTATCCTTTTTGCACTCCAGAAAAAGCGTTGTATCCCAAACCATTAAATGGTGACTTTTCTCTAGCGATGAACGCCTGCCAACCTTTTTGGTCAAACTTGACGATAAAAAAGCAAGTACAAAAAAACACATGCGAATGAATCGGACCAGCATCAAAATACTCAAGTATGATTTTTGTTTCGAACATAAGGAAAGATATATCAAGATTTTTTTGGAAGAAAAGGACAAAGTCGAGAAAATTAGGCCAAGGCCAGGGATGACCGCTACGACCTTTGTTTCAAGGTCGGCCAATCATGCCGTCCTTGTACGTCTGTTCAGTTGGCATACTCTGTCGGTCCAATGCCAAATGCGATCATATCTGCAATGACCGGACGTCTGAGATGCTCCGTTGCCTTTTGTGCGCCTCATTGAGGTTGGAGGACGCCTTGCGTTTCTGGGCAACACTATCGAGAGGACTGCTTATCATGTGCTGGTATGCACTGACTGATGACTTGCGCCGCCGCACAGGGGTCAAGGGGGCTGTGATGTTATTCAGACTGTCACTTCTGACGCCCCTGATTGGGTTCGAGTACCCATTAGAGAAGAGTAGCGACTCTTCAGTTGCCATGTCGCTCAGGATGAGTTGCTTGTTGACCTGATCGCGACGGAAAGCCCCGACCTTTTCGGAATTACGGTCGAAGTGGGCAAGCAGCGGGTGGATGTCTCCGTTGCCGTTGACTGTGGCATCGCTGACTGAGCTGGCGGCGACAGAATGACGGCGCCCTGGAGTAGGCGTTGCGCCGCCATCATTTTCATCTTCTGAAGGATTGGCCGTCTCTGCCTCATCTCCGGTGTCATTAGAGTCAAAGATGAGGAAATCATCCAATTTCAGATCCTTTTCGCCTTCATCGCCAACAAAGTCCATGTTCTCGGATCCAGTGGAGCCATCCGAGTAGGACATGGCATCCGAGTTTAGAGGATAGAATGCCTCCTCTGGCCCGACGGGCAAATTGTTCATAAAGTCTCCCATTGCGTTGTTGGAGAACATGGCGCCGAACATCATACTTCCAGAGTTGCTGAGGATTGGAGATTGTTGCATGCCAATCATGTTGGTAATCTCGGAATCTTGCCAGTTGAGAGACTCTTGAGACAACTCCAAGCGCCGTGTTTTGGACGGGGTGAAGATGATCATCTTGCGAGTAACAGGGTCCATAACGCCCACGGGCTTGCTGTCATTGTTGTCCAAATCAAAATGTCCAACACGGGGCTTGCCAGCTTTGCTGCGAAATCGCTGGATGGAGGTTTTTGCTGTCTTTGCTGACTTGGCCGGGCTCGCAGTGTCTGAATCTGACGAGCCGTCGGCAAGCTCGATGCGACGTGTTTGTTTCTTGCGGATGAGTGGCTCTGTAGGTATGTCCTCTTCCGTGGTTTCGCCATCCGCTGAAGGTTCGAAGTATTCTATTAGCAAGGGTCGACCCAGTCTAGCCAGTCTTCACAAAAACTCACTCTCATAGCCGTCCAGAGACTCCGAGCTGTCATCTAGCTCCTCAATATTCCGGGCCGGCGTGGACGCCGCACTTGCAAGCTGACTTCCATTGGCATCTTCTGATACCACTGCGCCTTGGGGGGCAAACATGTGATCGTTTGCATCTTCAAAATCCCAGAAAGAGCCGACACTGGATGTGTCGTCGGGATCCTGTTCAACTTGTCGGCGGAAGGCAGGGTCGAGCGATGCCTGCTCAACAAAAATGTCGGGGAAAAACTCTTTGTTGTAGTCGGAGACATCTGACAATGTGTCATCCGAATCAGAGTCGGGAACGCCCGTGAAACGGACATGCCGCTCTACGGGCTGTTGCTCGACGAGAGGTTCTTCAGGGTCTGATACGATGCCATTCCACTCTGGGAGGTCGTCTTCCTGATCGTCTTCTTCATCCTCATCCTCCTCCTCGTCCTCGTTTTCATCATCGGCCTCATCTTCCTCATCCTCATCCTCGTCCTCACTGTCTTCATGTAGTGGCCGAGAAGAGCTAGGGGTGTGCTTTGGTTGCGTCACACGGTTTATTATATGCTCTGCCTCGGCCGCGTAGACATCCTCCTCGTCGTCATCCTCGTCATCACTGACGTCCTCGACGGCAGAGTAACCTCCATCGTCGGAGAGATCAAGTGAACTTGATGAGGTGTCTGAGCACCGGCGTCGCTTGACCGGTGGCTTGACCTGAGTCTTCTTCTGGGGAAGCTTGAGCCGTATTATGGTCCTGCTCGCCATGATGGGGTATGTGCAGGGGTCAATATGTAAGGGTATACGTCGGGGGTAGTTTCTCGTCAAGCCACAAAGGGCGGTGAAGGGCTGAAGCTACAGGCTTCTGGGATCAGGGACCACAGGCTGCAGAATTCAGGTGATGTTTGGGCTTAGGTCTCTGCTAGCGATGCAGAAGACCAAATGTGGTTCAATATTTGCCGAGTATGAGGGTCTCGGTTGGTGAACCTTGTCGTGATGGTATTCTGATACGATGTCGTTGGGCGCGAGTGATCCAATCTCACGGATTTCAAAGTCAGGATTTCTAGATTTGTTCTTTTTTTCACAGCAGGAGGCTTCCACGCGCGGGAAATCTTGTTGCTGGCTTGTCTCGACTATTCCCCTGTTTCAAGCGGAAGTCGAGGGCCCAAGGACACGAAAGCCGTGGGTAACGTTGTCGAGAGGAATTGGCAGAGTTGAACTACTCGTTGAGGCTGCTGGACTGCGGAACATGCCTGGAGAAATCGGGCATGTCCCGCAGTGGGGGTTCACAGCTCAGCGACGGCCGAAAGCATCTTGAATTCTCGACAATGTTTCTGTAGGTGTTACGGGGTCTCTATTGTATAATTGCGACTTCGTTGTCTTTGGGTTTGAGGGGGTTTGGTTTGTTACGGAAGAAGAAACTCAAGAACACGAACGGGAGGAGGGGGTTGAACTTTTTTTCTGCTCGAGCGAGACCCGGGCCACGGTGGGGTAGGCCCCGGCTTGCATGCGGCGGGACCCACCTCGGAGGAGTTGCCAAAGCCTCCATTGGCGTCGCCGAACTCCAGTTTTAGCTGAGCAAAAAATACTTTGGACATGCATCACCTTTTACGGGCGAGCCTCCCCACAGTGGGCTGCCAATGAGCCATATGAGCGGGATGATGCGCGCCTCAAAATCCCTCGCCATTGGCCTGATTTCTGTGGATACTTGCTTTTTTTCGGGGTCGCATCGTCACGTTTATTCACTACGCCAGCAAGCGACTGTCTGACCGCCTTTTTGTCCAAGATGACCACGATGCTATGGAGATCCCTTCATGTCGATGTCGTTTCCAGTTTACCACGTAGGAAGTAGGCACCGGCCCCGCCAGGATGGCTGCGCATGTGTCGAGTGTCGACTTGGCTAGGTACCTTGTTACTCTAGCTAACGCCCGACTACCAACTTACTACCGTCAGCAGTAGTTTAATATGTGCCTAGCTGGAAACTCCTTCGAAAAAAAAGGGTGAACTCTCCACCAGCCAGGTGCGATAATTGTCCGAGAAAGTCACCATGATTCACCTGCATACTTCCGAAAATGGTGTACGGCACAAGCCATTCACACCTCGTAGGAGTCATCAATCAGACAGAGTTCTCCATGGCTTGTGAATAACATATAGCCGAGTCGAAGATCGTCTAGAATCAAGTAAACCAAGTACACAACGCGCACACTTCTCTTCTTTTAGCCAGTTTTCCGTCTCGGCTGCAGACCCTTGACGCACCCTATGAAGCATTGTTGCTCATTGATGCTGCAAGATTCAAGGGGCTTGGGCCTGAATCATCCGTCCGCCAAAAGTAGTGCTTTTTTTCCTCCTCTTAGCCCCATTCTTAATGCGGGTTTGGTTTTCCAAGCATTCCTACGTTTCCCCTTGTGATAGCCCCACAATAGCAGCGCTTCTCTGCCATTCGGAGCCTGCCGCGTGCTGGGCTGTCGCCTTTATGCCTAGGTAAATTACCAACGCCTCTTGCAGCCATGAACCTTGGAATGGCCTCTGTTGGCATGAATAGAGATTTTTTTATGGTATTGGGAGCACCTGCTGTGAAACTCTGATCATGAGCCACTGCTTACTGCCTACCTCCCTACTCAAATGGTCGTGCTTGGAATTCGTTGGCATAGCTTGAGCTACACAATGGGACCCAAAGGAACCACACCGAAAGGTGGATGCTCAACGAAATTCCTCCTTGACATAATTCTTGACTCTATCCTTGCCACCGCAGTCGCCATCTGCGATAATGAGTGAATGACTCATATATGCATGAGCAAGCTAAGAAATTTTCTTTAACCTGTTCATTACGAATTAACTAACTTCAAATTTTAAACTTTCAGGGTACAAAACTTGGCTCGAAGTACATAGACAGAAGTGGTTGCATGTGGCTTTTGGTTGGTCGAAGTGTCAGCATGTGCAGTAATGGGTCTCGGTCTCATCAGGTTCTGGTTCTGATTCTAGTTCTGGGTCTAGAACTAGAAGATTACTACGGTAAACTCGTCTTACAGACACAAGCTCAAGCTTGCCTTACACAAGTACAAGTTATGTGTTTTTAATGAATGCACAAATGTCCCAGTGTCCTAGGCTGTGAACTATTGTACGGAGTAAGCATGTTTTACCTGTCAGGTACATGGATGCGATGGATCTATAATATTCCGTACTCGCATTGAAAAGACCATTGGCGTCGGCACGTCATCTGAATTTTATTTCTCCAAGGGTCTAGCCAAGATAGTACGTACCTAGCGCTTGCCGATCCACCTTCTCGATCCGCCCCCACCAACACAAAGTTGGCCCACCCTGGTTGCCTTGTACTTTTTCGCAAGTCGGAAATGGTTGCTGGGGCGACCATTGCTTGGGCACTCTAGCAAATAATTGACCAAAGTAAATACAAGCTGGAGCGGTCACAAAGAGACAGGCAACCTGCATGTCATCGATGGGGACGCATCAAAACCTGGTGGCTACACATCCACAATCAATTTGGTCACGCCGACACTATCGACGCAACTGAATGACAATACTGCTTCAGAATTGTCGGTGTAAAACGATTGTCACGTCGCGCGCTCCATCAACAAACAGATTATAACGATTCCTCCACGTCGTGATGGAGACTCCGTCCGCTACAAAGGACAACCTCTTTAAGGTTTTCCTCCGACTCCGACCGCCTCCTGCCGGGGTCGCGCCTACTGAGCGCTTTCTCACGGTTGAACCGCAGAGTTCGGATTCGATATCATCTACACCAACTCACGTCACGTTGACGCCGCCCAGTAGCGCGCGAAAGCATGCGACAGAAAAGTATTGTTTCACGCAGGTACTGGAGGAGGATGCATCTCAACTGGATGTTTTTCAGGGGACTGGAGTAATTCCACTCATTGAGGGCGTGTTGGGACCCAATGGAGGGGACGGTACAGATGCACTTTTGGCAACGTTGGGTGTCACTGGCGCGGGCAAGGTACGGACGGTCAACGGACATATCTATTGGGGACCATATCTGATAAATGGCTGCCTGGACGTCTTGACTATCGGCTAACATATTACTCCATCAGACACACACTCTTCTGGGCTCCAAGACTCAGCGAGGCATGGCCCAGTTGTCTCTTGAAGTGCTCTTCCGCTCTATCGGCCAAAACATCGCCACTCCTGGCGCTTATCCACCACTCGAGACCTCAGTTGCAGCTTACGATGCGTCAGAAGCAACCATCCTCTCTGCGTCTGCATTCCTCGAGTCTGTCTTTGCCGATCCACATGGCCCATCGCGCTCGAACTCAAGAGCACCAACTCCCATGATTGTAGGACACCCTAACATTCCCCCTAGACCAGTCTTAGCTTCACCAGGAGTGGCAACTACCAGTGTAAATGATCACCAAAGACATATCAGTACCAGCCCCCTTCATGGAGTGGCTCCTCCAGGAGCCTTCCCCCTAAGCCCGAAAAGTGTTCGGGTTCTTCGGCAAGGAGACTATATGGCCATGTCATCCCCGGCACCTTCCACCCCTACCAAGAAGTCTGAGGGGTTCTGTGGTCCAGCGGCCACGAAAGGAAGGGAGAAACCCCCAAGCCAACATTTTATGTCGGCCACTGTGTCCACTATCAAGAAAGATATTGTTACTAAATCTAGCCTTTCGCCTTTAAAGGGTGAATCTGCAGCTCCGCCCCCGACGCCCCGTCGCCTCCTCAACCGGCCGTCATCATATCCGACCATCCCTGATGTCGGTGCCATCAGCGTCCCTTGCGATCCTTCCGCCGAATACGTTGTTCTTGTGTCAATGTACGAAGTATACAACAATGCAATTCACGACTTGCTTACACCTCCGATCCGGTCTGCTGCCACGAAAGAGTACCGTCGACGGGCCCTGCTTTTCAAGGCGACCGAACAGTCTCCTGACCGTAAGGTAGTTGCCGGGCTGAAGAAGATTCTCTGCACTAGTCTTCAACAGGCTCTTATGGTCTTGGAAGCTGGACTTCAAGAGAGAAGTGTTGCAGGAACAAACAGTAACCGTACTTCTTCTCGAAGCCACGGCTTTTTCTGTGTCGAAGTTAAAAAGCGCAGGAAGAGCAGGAGACACGGTCACAGTACCGAAGCTCCTTGGGCTGGTAGCACATTCACCATTGTCGACCTGGCAGGAAGCGAACGGGCTCGCGAGGCCAAGACCACGGGAGTGACCTTGGCAGAGGCGGGCAAGATTAATGAGAGCTTGATGTATTTCGGGCAATGCTTACAGCTCCAGGCGACTGCTGGTAACTCAGCAAAGGTATATTTTTTTTGTTTTGATTTGTTTCTTCCACTCAGACGTAGAAGCAGGTTGCTAACCGTACTGGACGCTATAGCCGACAAACCTCTCATTCCGTCACTGCAAACTGACCGAGATTCTATTTTCCAACAACTTTGCTTCGAACGGATTCAACAAATCCTATTCGGCAAGACGCGCCCCCCAGAAGGGCGTTTTGATTGTCAACGCCGACCCTCATGGTGAATTTAGTTCCACGTCACAGATTCTCCGATACAGCGCCTTGGCTTGTGAGGTCATGGCACCACGGATACCATCCATCACCCAGACGATCCTGGCAGCCGCGGCGAAGACGATTCACCCAAACCACCAGAGGGAAGCCAACAGCACGATGCTTCTTTCATCCTCACCCATCTCATCGTCTCCTGCCCTGCACCACAGGCCGTTCTTCCCTCCGGGTAGTGTGGGAGGCTCCTCAAACTCAGTACCTCAGTACAATGACAACAGCCCCAACGTGCAAAGAACGTTTTCGCCTGCCAGTAACTCGTCCTCGGACGAGCGGGCCACTATGGAGGCTGCAGCTCTGGAGATCGCGAGGCTATCTGAGGAGCTTGAGTACATGCGACAGTCATATGAGACGGAACGGGCAAGGCGTGTTGAGGCAGAGGATCAACTGTTGTCGGTGGAGGACCGTCTACTAGACCTTGAGCAGGAGATTCGCGAAGACTGCGCAGCCGAGTTTGAGCAGCGCCTTGCTGTGGAGCTCGCAAGGTGGAAAGCTTCGATGGAACTCGAAAAGGAACGAGGCGAGGAGCATTGGGACCGCAAAATCGAGGTCTACGAGCGCGCTGCCAATGTTCAGGTGCTTGCAAGAGACGGCGACGAGAACGATGGCGACAACAAGGAAAATGTCCTTATCGAGAACCTCGAAGAAGAGAACACCCGTCTGCGCCGTGAGGTCCAGGTGCTCAAGCGTGAGCTTCTGGGCCGGAGTCCGACCAAGCGCAAGCCCCTGGCCGAGCGCGATGATCTGGCCATCGAGGATATGACAGCGCCGCACCAAACCGGGGAGAGTCTGCACAGCAAGATGGAACAGCTAAGAGTCAGCGAGGTTGGCCGTGCAAGCTCAACCTCCAACTCGAGTCGAGCCACGGTCCAGAGCAATGCCGGTGGCAGTCCCAGAAAAGTGCGCAAGCTGGTTACCAAGCGGTGGGATTTGTCTGCAGCCAACGACGATGGTTTCTAATCTCGGGAGAGTGAATTCTCTTAACAGCGTCGGTTTGGGACTACGTTGCCCTGTGTACAAATGCGGTGTTGTTTTAATCGATTGATGACCATGTTCTATAGTGATGGTGGATACCCCTTGATCGTTACGGTTGTTTTGTTGGTCTAGAACTAGTTCTTTGTTTATACTTGCTAATAACTCTCCTATTAATGCGGATATTACGGTACCATGGAAGACGTTTTTCGAGTTTGCTTTTGTCAGTTTCGGATGATTTCTTGTGAGGCTTTGACTTGTTTACTTTTTATGCATTGGCCGTTGTTCTTCTATCGGAGAAACAAAGTTCCTAGGTCGAATGAGTGTAGGTACGCCCCTCGCCAGCTCGTCACTAGTTTAAGCGCCAGAGAATTCTCGATCATCGGAGCCTAAGTGGAATTCTGCGGGGGTGGCCCGAGACATCAGCTACTTGCTTCTACAGCACGCCATGTCGCTTCTTTGACTTTTTTTAGTCCTTCATGGGCTTGATAGCTTGATCAGAAGACATTCATGTTCACGCTCGTAAGTCAGAGGAAGACAGTCAACGAGTGTAAACAAGTTGTCGTAAATGGCCCAAAAAAGTAGAAGCATCTAGAAGAATACAAGATCGTCCTCCCAGTTCAAGCCATGCTTGGCCTTCCCCAGGACATTTATTTACCCAGACGAAATCTTGACTCTTTGATACATCCACCTTCCCCCCGCCCCCCATGGTCCATCTAAATCCCAAACCGGCACACGTATGCAATTTATTTGTCACCGTAAACATCCCTTCCGTCCTCAAAGATCCTGTCAAAGTCGAACTCGCCCCAGCGGATGTCGGGCTTGAGGCCGGCGAACTTCCAGACGCCGTCGACCTTCTTGTACCAGTGGAGGTTTGCCGAGTGGGCGTGGCCCTTCATGGTGACCTCCTTCAGAGTGGTGTCCTTGTACCTCTGGTGCGGGACGCGCAGCTGGTGGTAGCCGATGACCTCGTCGTCCGAGACCTTCTCCCAGCGGGTGCCGCCGATGAAGTGTTGCGTGCGGAGGGTCGGGTCGCCCAGCACCTGCTTGCTCGAGACCATGCTGACGAACTCCTCGGCCGGCATCGCCTCCCAGAGCTTGTCGAGGAAGGAGCGGTAGTCGATCTGTTTTGGTTGTTGCTGTTGTCAGTAGTCTGTGTGGGATCGGGGAGGGGGTAGAAGAAAAGAAACGTGGAGGTCCGGAACATACACGCAGAGTCGGTGCGATGACCTTTCGCAGCCTATCCCAGTCCTTGGAGTCGTAGCTGTCTGCCCACTCATAGACGCAAGTCATGAGGCCCAGGTAGTCTAGAGGGTAAGTAAGTGTCAGTCGTTACTTTCATCGGTGTCTTCACCGCTTTTTCTTTTCTTTTTCTTTTTGAAGGAGAAAAATATGCTGACCTGAGAAGGTTATCTCATCGCTCTTCTGAATCTGTGAACCCATGTTGGCGGCTATAAGTTGAAGTTGACTTTACTACTATACTGGAGGGAAGCTCTCTGGTGTGGGTGTTACAGCGCTCTGCAGTTTTGCTAGATGATGTCGTATATCTTGATGATGAGACCAGACCAAATGCAGGAACGAGATGTGGGAGTAAAAGACCCTTAAATTCATTTTTTCCTCGTCCCTATTCCCAACAATCCGGAAATTGCTTTTACATGTTGAACAAGCAATGCTGCCTGGCTCGGACGGCCGAACCACAACGGACTCCCGGACCGTTTGTGGGGATATGCGGAGAGGGAAAGCAAAAACCGTTGAAGGAAATCTGACATGGCGCTGGCGCCTTGATCCTTTTGGGCAAGATCAATTCTCTTCAACCGATGCGCACTGCCCTGTAAGACTCGGGATCTTTTTTTTAAAAAGAATCCACGTGAGCGTAGAAATTCTTTGACCCTAATCTGAACGCATATCACTAATTAGCTCCAGCGGGCGTCGTAACCTTCCGGCGCCGTTGGTGTCGTTTGAAGAAAAAATAAAGAAAAAAAGTGGTGATTGATTTTAACTATTTTTTTAGGTTCGGATGATTTGTTCCGCGACACTCGGACTGCTTCGTCTTGTCTTGTTCGTAACTGGGCACCCAGAATTCAGACGAACACGAGCGTTGAGGGCTGAAAATGAAGCGGTATATATCTCATGCAAGCCATGCTTTTGAGTCTCTACAGAGCTGAAGAATTAATAATCGAGGTTGCCAAGACAAAGTAGTACGAATTGTTTTGTTTAGTTAAACTCCATTCCCCCCAACCAATAGTAGACATCACCCAAGGGGTCAATGGGTAGGTAAATAGTGAGTGTGGTGTGTAAAAAACCCCGATGAATAACAACCGGCCATCCCATGATACCCTCTTGCGCCCCTCTATAAAAATTCAAGGCGGTGAAAATATATACAAGATGAACCTCACAAAGAAATAAAAAGAGACGAAAATAGCTCGTCATGTTTCCATCTACCATCCCAAGATGTTGTAGAGACTTCTTCTTGGCTCAAAGTCTGCAAAGACCTTTGAGCGAGCAGCCTCGTATTTTTCGTCGTTTTTTTGCGCAAAGATCTTGTCCATGGCACCGCGCTCCTGGGTCAGCTGCTGAGCGACGTAGGTGACGACTGTGGCGACTGTTTATGGAAGAACCGTTGGTTAGTAACAAGTACCATCCATGTTAAGTATTTAATAAAAAGAAATAAAAGCGCCAGTATTTTGCTTGTTTGCCAAATCACACAAAAGAAAGGCTTTGGAGAGACATACCACATCCAGCGACGACGAGTGGGGGGACGACCCTGGAGAACATGTTAGCTCGAGAACGATTGGGCGCTAGAAACCATAAAGCCTTGCGCTGATTGGGAGTCATTGCTGACAGCGGGAAAGAGGCTGCTAGATACCTAGCGGCAATGGGCACACGCATGGCGGGTCGGATATGCGAGGCGGCTGCAACGGCCGGGCGACGGATGGGCATTGTTGGGCTCATGATTGTGGTCTTTTTTGAGTTTTGAGTTTTGTATTATGTTTCTTTGGTGGTGGTGTCTGTGGTTTATCCAAAGAGGTTGAACAGGTTGATCGTGTAAGTCTTGTATGTGCGTCCTAATTAGGAAATTAGGTGGTGTCAATTGGTTTGGAGAGGAAAGATCTGTCTGTCTGTCTGATTCTTTCTCTGGTTTGGATGATGGATCTGAAAACCAAAAACGAAAGGAAAATTCAGCCGGAATAACATTGCTCTATTTATCTCACTACTAGCCTACTTCTGTTTATCATCAACTTCAAGATCTTTTTGAATCATCCCGATCCTCAAAGCCTGACTTGGGAGGTTTTTCCCGCTGGTGGCCTGGTGGTGGGGTGTTGTCGCGGTCAGGGTCGCATCATATGAGGCCATCGGTAGGCAGTGCCAATCCAAGTTGGGCGCTTGGTCGAACCACTTCGTCTTGACAGGCAACCCCACCATAAAGACCAACAGCTCGCTTGCTTACCGCGTGATCAATTGATTGCCCAACGCCTCTGTCGATTGGGAAGATCATGGGAGCTTGGCGATGTGCATGCTGTCAGGATTTTTGATTTTCTGGGCTGGTTCGAGAAAAGACGCCGCAGTCATTATGCACTGCCTTTCATGATGATTCGTAGCATTTGGTAACCGGCCCAACCCGATATTAGGCCATGCCAAGAGTTTTTCTAGTCGAGCTCTACTCCTAGAATAGTGACTAACTGACGAGTACAACATCACAACATCGTATCCCATCGCAGCACTTTCAGATCAACGCTGGGAAGAAACTGGCAAAGGCCCGATGCGTGGGCTCGAACGCCGCCTTGATCAACCAGGACAAGAAAATATATTTCGCCAAGACGCGAACTGATAGCACGTGCGAAGCAGGCCGGCCAGATACGTGTAGACTTGTTGATGAGACGCAGGGAGCAAGAATACAGTCCGCACGTTAATTTCGGCCAGATGCATATAAGGGGCCGAGGTTTGAAATGCATCGCCGTTGCCCTGAGCACACTGAATTCAACGCCAAAAAAAAGAAATTGGCCGAGATTGAGCGAGGGCACACCTGAGCTGATCTGGCTTTACTGTCTGCGTGTTATGGACAAGACGGTGTGCTCCGAATGGACATTGCTGCTCTCCTGATTGGACCCTATCGCGACATGGAATTGGAATGTAAGGTTAGAGTATCAAATGCCCGAATCGATTGGCTGATGTGAGCCGAAAGCCTTTCACTGGCCCAATGTTGCTCGCATCATGACTGTTTACGAGATCATGTTTTTTTCTTTCTTCTTTTTTACTTTTTGGTTGTCAGCAATCTCAATTCCTCGTGTGTGAATTGAATTTTGAGTATGGTACCGCGACCCAGCTTTCCCGCCCCACATCAGCTCCGCACCGCGTTTTGCGCCATCCGAGCTGTTGACACTGATTCAGTCAGGCTCGGTCTATGTCTAAATCAAATCAAAGCTCTTTTCATTGCCAGCACAGCTACCTTACAGCGATGCGCCTTGCTCGCGCTATTGCTGCCTTCTAGCTAGACTAGAAACCCCTTGGCAATCGATCATTCGAGCAGTTGCTGGCCCGACAATGCGTCAGTTCGAGGACTACGTGCTCGAGTCCTTTGACCACACCACTGGCTGGTACCAGGATAACAGCTATGAGGGCCTCAACCGGACCGCTGACCGTACGACTCCTGAATGCACCTTGTCCCCCACTTTGACCTCTAGTGACCCTTGGCTGACCTTGGATTTATATCTGTGACTGCAGAGCTTATGCAATTCCGACTCCCCACGGGTCTAAAGCTTTCCTTCTCATCCCTCGCGACACCAAACTTTTCGACGTCCTACCACCTCGGCGCCGGTGGTCGGTTCGACGGCTCTATATGCTACTTGTTCTCCTCCGTGCCGTTGAAGAAGGTCATCTCCAGCTCCGAGTCGATACCACTCGCCGTCCTACTGCGTTCGTATAGACAGGTTCAGGACCTACCGCCCTTCCAGCCCAACCATGACGCGGCACCGCCGGCTCCATCACCGACTCCCGGGGAGCGTTTTCAAGAATTCGTGAAGCAACCATGGCTCGTGTTTGGACGCATGTTCTTGCCAGAATCGATGCTCGAGGCGCAGGTAGTGAAGCGCGCCTCGCCTAATCTGAGATTTCAAGTCAAGGGTGTAAGCCAGGCCGACCTACCCAATGGCGGCACCATACTCGGTAGTGTGCAGTACACGAAGCCACGGTACGGCGTCGCTGGACTGCTATCTACAGACGGAGGTCTCCTTGGCTTCAGGGGTTTGTACAATTTTGGCGGCGACACGACCCCTACAACGTCATCGCCTGTTGGTAGCGACGACAACGGCGGGGCAAACGGCTGCGACGAACGTGAGCGCATATACGGACGTTTCAGCGCAGGCGGAGAGCTCTACTACGGCGTGCTTAACAAATCGGCCGGCGCATCCCTTGGCGTCCGGTTCGCAACACTACCAGCACACAGCGGGACGCCTCTGACGGCAACGTTTACTCTTGCACCATTGATGGGCAACATCAGCTCCAGCTTTGCTGTCATGGCGCGCGAGAGCTGCTCCCTAGCTACTAGGTTTGACTTTAACGTCTACAGCTACGAGAGCGACTGGACTATTGGCATGGAGCTTTGGGGTAAAGGCCGGATGGCTGGGCTGATTGACCGGCGCCTGGAAGAAGAGGACGCTCAGATTGTGCCCGCCGATACTAGGCCAGCCGAGAAAAAGAAGGAGAGAAGTTTCCAGGCCAAGATGGAATGGAGGCTGGACGAAGACGACGAGATCGAGCCGCTCCCCCCAAAGAAACGTGAAGATGAGTTCTCTGGTGTACTCAAGGCGCGAATGGATCAACACTCCAAAGTCGGGTTGCTGTGGGAGGGCCGTCTCAAGTCTCTTATCTTTAGCTTGGGCACCAGTGTGAACCTGAGCAAGCCTGAGCAGTCATTTCGCAGTTTAGGCCTGGCAATACAGTATTCATCATGAAGAACCCCTCTTATCCTTTGGCGGCCGAGAATATTTGGAATAAGGGCCCGTCAACATACTCTCGGTACCCGGCAACTGCTTTAAGGTCAGGTCCAAGGGTGGGACGTGTCAAATGGTTTGATACATCCATGATCGATGTATTGACAGACGGACGCATCCATTTCATAAGGGGGAAATGACGAAAACAGCAATGATCGCTCATGCCTCCCGTCGGCAGGGCCGACCTCTATTTGGACAGGGCAGAGGAAAATGACTCCTGTAAACATTTCCTCTGCAGATGATGAACCTCGGAGCCGAGTCCCCAAAAAAGAACAATCAACCGCGGTGATATGTGGAACTATAGGCCACTACAGCATGATACCACGGCCGCTTTGCTCAATAATTGCAAAACCATGTGTGGCCAAGCCCCGCAGCAAAAGAAAAGGTCACAAAAAAAAACATCCGTCCTGTATGATTGTGGGATGACTCGAGGAGATGGCGACCGACACCTTGATGGCCTTGTGGGTCAAGCTTGCATCAAAGGAGAGGAAAATTTCAGCAGAAAGCCGAACAAAAAAAGCGGCGAAGGCGAAGATGTTGATTTGATGCACCTCGATGCAAGGATTCGTCAAAGCTTCGCACCCACATACGCACACAGTTCATTTAGCCTCTCGCCGCTAGTTAACGGTGCGCCCGGGCAGTTATATGAGGGCTTTTTTTATGGTCGCAACTCCTCGTTGTCGCAAGCGTGGGGTTTGGTGATTAGACCCTGCTTCCCCTTGCCGCCTGGCGCGAAGTCATGCGAGAGGAGAAAAAAAAACAGTCCACAGTACCGCTTGCATTGGATCTATTTCTAATCTAGGGCGTTTATTCCTTGACTTGGGTCTGTCCAGAGTTCAGCTCCAAGTTGCTCTATGATAGCGTCGGCCCTGGTCCCAGTTTACCAGCAACAACCAGGTCACCCGTACCCACTCTTTGACACTAGCGTGGCCATCAAGGTCCCCAAACCGCATTCCAAGTTGCCATCGTCGCAAACCGCGGAAGAACAGTCGTCTCGTCTGTTAGAGGGAGGACAATAGGAGGTTCCGACAAAAACTCCTCGCGCTGCTTTCTACTAACTACTCCTATCTAAAGTGGGCATGTACACGAGTGACTTGGTCACACCAGCCCCGCTGCATTTGCGCAGTAGACAAGCACCTTCCTCTGATCTGGGACTGCCTCCTTGCCACAGCTCCCAGGCGGCCGTTTCTCTCTTGTGTTTATATTCTACTACAGCAGGCTCGGGCCATTGGTGCCTCGGAAAGTACTGGGTGTTTTTTTTTCTTTTTTGAGAGGACAGTCTGCACTCTGAGGTAGAACAACAATCATCAATATTACATACCTCTCAGCCAGGTTTTATCCCTTCAAAACAGCTTTAACCTTGATCAAGACTCGGGCTGACCCGAACTGGTTTCCATTCTGTTCAGTCTATTCCACAAAAGACCAATACTCCGGGCCGACCCACCACCAGGCTTCATTTCTGTGGGTGCATAACACAGAAATCTTTTTGGTTAAATTCACCTTGGACATATACAATTCTTCACCTTGCGGCATGTTAAAGGAGGAATGGGGTCTTTGTTCGCATCCAATCTATCCTAGCAAGCACTACCCCGGTACTATCAACGTTGTGGCTGTCGCTTCTGTCGCATCCAAAGCCCCTGCAAGTGCTACCTAGGCTTTTGGCTAAGCTTTCAAAAACCACTTTACCGTGCATATAAGGAGACGGCTGCATCTCTTGGCAGGCTTGGCCTTGTCCTCTCTTCTGCACACTCATTCCCATTCCGCCTGTGCGAGTATCTTTTCACCCCTCCTCTTCGCGTCGGAATATTACCAACACCTCACTTTTAACTCTGGTGTCTTCAGCCCCGCCGCCCGCCATGTCTTTCCTCCAGCGTCGCCAGGATCCTGGCACAGATGCTCCTGTGGACCCGTCTGTCTGCACTATGGACGAGACAGCCAACGACTGGTACGGGGTGCGCATCGCCTCCATCTTCGTGATCCTCATTGGCTCGCTCATCGGTGCCGCCTTACCAATCTACCTTGTGCGCTACCGCAACAGTGAGCGCATGGGCTTCTCCAAGCTCGCCTTCTTCATCTCAAAGTATTTTGGCACTGGCGTCATCGTCAGTACGGCCTTCATGCACCTCATCTCACCCGCAAACGAGATCCTTGGCAAGGACTGCCTCAAGCCGCTTCTTGGCGACTACGACTGGTCCATGGGTATTGTGCTTATGACCGTCATGGCCATGTTCTTCATTGAGATGATTGGTGCCTGGTTTGAGAATAGGAGCAACAACAAGGCCGGACACGGACATGGACACGGCGACGCGCTCGCGGTATCCAAGAAGAGCGACGAGGAAGATGGCAGCTTGAACAAGGAGGCGACTGGCACTGGCGTTAAGGAGGCAGCTGCCCCGGCCGCCGGTGGAATGCCATCCAACATTCGCGGCGAGGATCATTTGGGACACGGCCGCGCTCATAACGAGGGCGATTCCCACCTGGCTTTCGCTGGCAAGATGACATCGATCGTTATTCTCGAGGCCGGTGTCATCCTTCACTCCATCTTCATAGGTCTGACGCTTGCTGTTTCATCCGAGTTCATCATTCTCTTTGTCGTCCTCGTCTTCCACCAGACCTTTGAGGGACTCGGTCTAGGCTCGCGGCTTGCCACGTTTGAGTGGCCCGCCGACAAGCGCCGCTGGACTCCTTGGATCTTTGCTCTGATGTACGGCTTGACCACGCCTATCGCCATCGCCGCCGGACTGGGCGTGAAGGATGCGCTCCAGGCGGCGCCAACGACCAGGTACATGGTCGAGGGTATCAGCAACGCCATCAGCGGCGGAATTCTGCTCTACACGGGTCTGGTGGAGCTGTTGGCTCACGAGTTCATCTTTAACCCTGAGATGGATCGCGCCTCGCTCCGCTACAAGCTCTTTGCTTTTGGTTGTATTGCAGCCGGAGCAGGGCTGATGGCTCTGCTGGCCAAGTGGGCTTAATTGATGAAGGCGTGCGTGCTGTGCATGGCACTTGTGTCTGGGTGGCCTTTCGACCTCATGTTTTATCTGGTCTATTTGATGTCGATTTTTTTTCGCACTTGCCTACGGGTACCTTTGTCACATCATGACGTTCGAGGCGCTGGGTCGGGTTGCTTGTTTGGAATAACGGCCAGAAGATGAGACGCAGCGGCTTGGCCAATTGAGTGAGGCAAGGGACAATTCTTGTTTGACTATTAGTATTCTTAGACACATAATTAGATATGCTTAATCAGGTATAGTTTATTTTTCATGGGATTAGTGCTCGCGCTGCACACCTCTTCTGGTGTTTGAGCTTGTTGGTGACTGGGTTTTTCTGTATGTTTCTGCGACTGTCCATGTTTGTCAGTACGTCACTGTTTGGAGCTCTTGTGCCTTATCGATAGACCTGTGGAGTTAGTGAGGAACCTGTCAACTGGTCAGTGGCGCCGCCAAGACCCAAGTCCTCCGCTAATGCCCCGGCCCCTCCCCTGTCCCCCAGGTTCGAGGGGCTCATACTAGTCACGCCGATGAGCCAAGGAAGCTGTGATCTGACTCGACTTGCCGTGTATCTGTCGACTCAGCTTTGGGAGCTTTGAAGCTCATAATTATATCATCACCTCGAACAAGCTTGTGTAATCTTGATTGATTCTATGATTGACAATCTTACATCTCTTGCTGTTGCACATTGGTGCATGATTAGGAACGAGATAATTCTACGAATACGACGTCGGAACTTGATACATTGAAGCCTAGCCCAACACCACTCAAATCGACCGGCGCGTTTCCAACCATTGTTATACCACAACACATCCTGATGTAACTTGGTACATCTCGAATAGAACTAAAAATGTCTGGAAAAACAATAAAACAGCTCCCCCCGCACGAGCGGCGGCGCGGCGAGGCGGCCCTGAGCGAGTTTGCCGAGTACGTGGAGCGGCAGCAGTCCCTCCGCTACCCGTCGTCCGTCACGGCCTCGACGGTGACGACGACGTCGGGCTCGACGACCGAGCCCAGCATAGCCGAGACGGACGACACGGAGCACCACGCCGAGCTCGACGACTTCCTCGACGCCCTCAACCTCTCCGAGACCACGGCGCCGCGCCTCCGCCTGCGCGACCTGCTCCTGTGCGCGCCCGACGACAAGGCCTCGCTGTCGCGCCTGGCCGAGGTGCTGCGCGAGCGCATCGTGGCCGAGCATGGCGAGTTCGTCTTCGAGCTCGGCTTCGAGGACGGCGGCGGCGGCAGCCTGCGTCTGACCAGGGCCGAGTGGGATACGGCGTTGGATAGGCTGCAGGCCACGGCGAGATTGGTCAGCGCCGAGTGCCAGCTCTTGCTGACCAAGGGCGTCGGCGGGTCGTTGGAGGCCGAGTCCAGCACCGGCAAGGAGAAGGAGTGCACGGGTAAAGTCTTGATCCGTCAGGCGCCGGCCACGGTGGAGCAGGTCATTGAGACAAGGATAGCGGTCGTTGGCAATGGTGAGTTTTGAAGGCTTCTAGGGGCGAATCGACACCAATCAGGGGGATACAGGGCCTTGCTAACAATGAAAATGCGCCTTCAGTCGACGCTGGTAAAAGTTCCATGCTAGGCGTGCTGGTAAAAGGCGACCTGGACGATGGCAGGGGAAGGGCACGGGTCAACCTCTTCCGCCACAAGCATGAAATCGAGACGGGAAGGACTTCTTCCGTCGGCATGGAGATTATGGGCTTTGACACAACAGGGAATGTCATTACTAGTGACACGCCTGGTCGTAAGTGGTTTTGCACTTTGCTAGATAGTTGGGCCATCTCAACAGTACTGACTCACGACTGGCGCCAAATAGGCAAGTTATCATGGGAGGAAATTGGCCGCCGAAGTGCCAAAGTAATCACCTTTACAGACCTGGCCGGTCACGAGCGGTACTTGAGGACTACAGTGTTTGGGATGCTGTCCAGCTCGCCAAATTACTGCCTCTTGATGGTTGCAGCAAATAACGGCTTGATCGGCATGAGTAAAGAGCACCTTGGAATTGCGCTTGCGCTGAATGTTCCCGTGCTTGTGGTCATTACCAAAATTGACATCTGCCCACCGTAAGTTTGGCATTGGTTCTCTGCCAGTATTAGTGGTTTTACTAACACCGATTAGGAATATTCTGGAGCAAACCATCACGCAGATCACTAGAATCCTCAAAAGTCCAGGAGCACAAAAAGTGCCCGTTTTCATCAAAAACCGTGAACAGTGTGTCAGCACAGCGACGCAGCTAGTGAGCAAAAGGATATGTCCGATATTCCAAGTGTCCAATGTCACAGGAGAGAATCTGGACCTGGTCCGGATGTTCCTTAACATCCTGCCCCACTACGGACGATATGATCAGGGGGCACGGTTCGAATTCCACGTCAACGACACGTTTTCGGTACCCTTTGTCGGTACTGTGGTCAGCGGTATAGTGAAATCCGGAGTCGTGCATGCTGGTGATTCGGTTCTCGTTGGACCGGATTCCCTGGGCAATTTTACGCCTACCAGCATCAGGTCCATCGAGAGGAAACGAATAGGCGTGCCGGCAGCGTCTGCTGGCCAGTCGGCGTCGTTTGCGCTCAAAAAAGTGAAGCGTAAAGACGTCCGTAAAGGCATGGTGGTTCTCCCCAAAATTGAGGGTGAAGCGCCCCCCAAGGTGTATCGCGAGTTTGTTGCCGAAGGTGAGCTGACTGAAGACGGATGAGCTCTGCTATGCCTTTTTCATACTGCGGTTTAGCTAACACTCGCCTTACCCATCCAGTCTTGATCCTGTCTCACGCAACAACCATCAAGACTAAATACCAGGCTATGCTGCACGTGGGTCCCGTCTCGCAGACGTGCGCCATAATAGACGTCGACCGGCCGTTTATACGAACCGGCGACCGCGCCCAGGTGGCGTTCCGGTTCGTGCAACGACCCGAGTACCTCGCTCCGGGGGACAGGCTCTTGTTCCGTGAGGGCAGGACAAAAGGTCTCGGTATTGTCAAGAGCGTCGGGTATGACCCCAAACATCCATTAGGGGGTCGCCCTGCAGATGAGGACGTGGCAGCCGCCGGAGAGGAGGGCGGTGCCGTCACGGCGACGGCGGAAGAGGGCTCTCGCGAGGATAGCACTACCGCCTAAGTGGATGGCGCGACGTCGAACAGTGAATGGTGAGGTACAGAGAGGTTGGTGTATAAGTACCCACCTCATCGCCTAAACAGTCAGGCCTCTTCTTTGGCCTAATTTGGCTACATTTGGGTTTATGACAGCCCAGTCAAGCCTGATTCTTTCTTTACACATTTCTAGTATATTGTTGCTGCTCTGTTTGTACTTACGGTCGCAGGTACGGTCTATGACCGTCTGTCTAGATTTTGTTGGATGGGGTTTTGTGTTTCTTGCATCCTTGATTTGTTTTGTTTTTCTTGTTCTTTGTCTTTTATTTTGTATTGGGCGCATGTATTAGCCATGGTTCGGCTAGTTTATAACGGTAATCGCATTCATAATTCGGTTATTGCCAGGTGCTATTTAGTGTCCGACTCGGGTCATTTCAAGTCTTGTTTCGGTTTTCTGCCTATAGGTACGTACGTATCGCTGGACAATGCCTTAGCTGGAACTTACGTAGGTATATTTTGAATTGCGATTGCGATCCTCTGGATAATCCAACTAGGCAGTCGGACTGTCAAGCGCGTCTTACCGTCTTCTGGGGCGCTAAAGAGATTACGAGGTCCGACCACGATGACCGGCTCTGCCTACGGATGATGTTTCGGTGTCATTTTGACAAGTTAATCTTTCCAGAATCAAGGTGGGCAGTTTCAAGTATTCTTTTTCAATTGTTCTTATTTGTCTTTTTGATTGTTTTAATCTTGCCGTTTATCTTGTTCTTTTGTCCGTACTTCGTGGATTTCCTTCATGGCTTCCTCAGTCGCATCCATCTATCGTCTTGGCCTGCCTCTCTGCTTTTGAGACATGAATTTCGTCATCTAAAGTTGGGCAGCTGTCGATATAACCGCTAACAAGTAGCAACCCCTCGCGCCGCTAGTGTAATTCTAGATTAATTTGCTCGATCGGTAGGTCGGCCGGAAGGAGGCGCAAACTAGGAAACGCTGTAGAAACGCTCCGGTTCTAGTCAGGAGACTAGATCGATTGCCGAGATCCTCCCATCCTTCTACAACAAGGGTTTTTCCTTTTTAGAGCAGCCCCGGCGGCTATCTCTTTGGCTGCCAAGTCCCATCTTCTATCGCCTCTCTTTTTCCTTTGCCTCACTTTTCTGTTGAACTCCAACCCTTCTGACCATGCCGTCATACAGACTTGTAGCAGTTACCCTGACGGGCCTCACCGCGGCAGTTACGGCCTCGCCGGCCCGGTTCAAGAAGCACTTCAGCTGGCAACTCGGCACAAACTCCGAGTTCGACTACGTGATCGTCGGCGGCGGCACCGCTGGGCTGGTCCTTGCGAACCGTCTCAGCGCCGACGAGAGCATCAGCGTGGCCGTCGTCGAGGCCGGCGCGTACTACCAGATGACGCAGCCGCTCATTGCCTCGACGCCGGCGGGAGATACTTTGTTCGTCGGCTCGGACCCCAAGGACTCGAACCCGCTCGTCGACTGGGACTTTGTGACGGAGCCCCAGGCCGGTGCGAATGGGAGGCGAGTCCACTATGCCAGGGGCAAGTGCTTCGGTGGCAGCTCGGCCAGGAACTTTATGGTCTACCAGCGAGGGTCCAAGCAATCTTACCAGAAGTGGGCGGATACTATTGGTGATGATAGCTATACCTGGGACGCATTGTAAGTGCTACTTTCCTTGTTTGCGGGCAGGCGAGGACCATATGCAGGTCTCATATTGCCTTTTTTTTCTATTTTGTGATCTTTGCCCCTTTTCTAGCTGTGCCACCCGATATATAAGCCTCTGTTACATACGAACCTAGCATGTACAAATTTCGTAGGTCAATCTTAGAATCATGATGTTTGCTGACACAAAAACATCTAGACTTCCACACTTCAAGAAATCGGTAGCATTCACCCCTCCCGGCTCATCCAGATTCGAGAACGCCACTGCCGAGTACAACCCCCAAGCTTTCTCGTCATCCGGTGGCCCTCTTCGTGTTACCAGCGCAAACTACGCCCAGCCGTTTAGCACCTGGATGGAGCCAGCCCTGAATGAGATTGGCATCAAGTCCACCCAGGATTTCAACAGCGGCAATCTGATGGGAGCGCAGTACTGCTCTAGCACCATCAACGCTGCCAAGCAGACCCGCGAATCCAGTCAGACATCGTACCTGGACGAGGCTTCTGGCAGATCCAACCTCAAAATCTATTCCATGACCAAAGCCCGCAAGGTAATTTTCGACAGTAGCAAGAAGGCCACGGGCGTCGAGGTGCAATCTCAGATCGCCAACGCCTTCGGGATGGGCAGCATGACCAAATATACCGTGTCGGCCCGCAAGGAGGTCATCCTGTCCGCGGGTGCCTTTCAGAGTCCCCAGCTGCTCATGCTCTCTGGAGTTGGCCCGCGGGACCAGCTGGAGAAGTTCAACATCTCGATGGTTGCGGAAAGACGTGGTGTCGGACAAGGGATGGAGGATCACGTCTTCTTTGGCCCATCCTACCGGGTCAACGTCCAGACTCTGACCCGCTTATCCAACGACGTCATGTACACCGGTGCTCAGTTCGCCGGTGCCTACACGATGAAGAATCAAGGACCCCTGACAAACCCAGTGGCCGACTTTCTCGGCTGGGAAAAGACGCCCAGGAACCTTCTCACCCCCAACGCCACCTCCGTTCTGGACTCCCAGTTCCCAGCCGACTGGCCCGAGATCGAGTACCTCTCGGCCCCCGGCTACATCGGCAACTTCAACAACCTCTTCACAGCCCAACCCAAAGATGGCTACCAGTATGCGACCATCCTCGGCGCCCTCGTCGCGCCGCTGTCGAGGGGCACCGTGACCCTCAAGTCGGCCAGCCCCAACGACCTGCCCCTGATCGACCCGGGCTGGCTGACCGACCCGACGGACCAGAGCGTGGCGGTCGCCGTGTACAAGCGACTGCGCGCCGCCTTTGCGAGCAACGCCATGCGCGACGTGCTGGCCGACCCCGTCGAGTACTTCCCCGGCCCGGCTGTCCAGACCGACGAGCAACTGCTGCAGACCATCAGGGACACGGTCATGACGGTCTGGCACGCCGCCTGCACGTGTCGCATGGGCAAGCGGGACGATCCCAATGCGGTCGTTGATGGTAACGCTAGGGTTATTGGTGTCACGGGCCTGAGGGTCGTTGACGCGAGCAGCTTTGCCTTGTTACCTCCTGGGCATCCGCAGAGTACCGTCTATGCTTTGGCAGAGAAGATTGCGGCTGAGATTTTGGCGGGGAAGAAATAGAAACAGATAAGACTTGGAGGTTTTGTAGGTACAAGAGAGGTTACATCAACACTTATTGACAACTTTGGACTTTGCAGAAATGGATGTAAAGGTGGAGGTGAGCGGTTTCTGAACTGATGGCAAAACCTCTGACCGTGGCTGGCGCAGAACCAATGTCGCTCCTTTTGGGTTTGCAAATTATGATACTACCCCCTCGCCGTAGCTCTCTCTCTCTCCCTTTCTCTCTCTCTCCCTTTCTCTCTCTCTCCCTTTCTCTCTCTCTCCCTTTCTCTCTCTCTCATCCCTCATTTGTTATTCCGAGGCAGACCTTTTTGAGCAAGTTGCAGCTGGCGTATAGGTCAGGAAGACTCGAAGATACCGGGGTAGGCTGAAAACCCACCTTTGAATGGGACAGAAAAAAAACAATAAAAAATACAAGAACTGTGCCATGCTCGTAATGATCCAAGTTCATTCACTTAGCTAGCCACGCACTTCTTCTCTATGACGGATGGCGAAATAGTCAAAAATGACAAAAGAATCTTGATCAGACCGGGGTTCGAACCCGGGACCTTGTGCGTACAGTGAGACAAGTTTCCTCGCACTGTGAAGCACACATTATGACCAACTAAACCATCCGACCAAGTATTGTATTATCTTTCGATGCATCACCGAGCCGGTGGGCAGTTTCATCAACGGCGTTGAACGGTCCGGAGTGGATATGGAATAATATCTCCACGAAAAACTGGGACTGTAATATTTGATGGTGCCAAACGACATGCAAAGGCCCCGCCCACGCTTGTTGCAAAGTTTTGAAAGGTCCCAGCGGGCAGGCAGGAGTGGTGCGGGCAATGATTCAAAAACTCGCTCCTTCTTGACAACTTCATTTTCCACGTTGTTAAATCGACGCTAAAGATTTCGTCGAGTTGAATTTGGGGCTTGTCGAATTAGATTTATCAACGGGAGGTCTGAAAACTCTCCATTTTGAACACTTACACAAGGTAACTAAGAAAACGTTACGTTTGTACTGCTTAGGTAGGTAGGCTAGCTCCGGTGAACAATCAGCTCGACCTAAGTAGGTACGCAGCCACCGTGATCATTGCCAACCAGTCTACCTTTCCGTAGATATACATAACCCCCTCAACAAGCCCCTCAATAAGCCCCTCAATAAGCCCCTCAGCTCAAACGCCATTTTAACCCGTCACGTTCAGGAAGTTTCCGTACAGGGGCATGGCGAGCCCGGCCTGCTGGGCAAACGTGTTCATGTCGAATCCGACGCGCGAGTTGAGCACCTGGCGCTGGCCGTTGGGCACAGCAAAGTTGGCGGGCTGCTCGTACAGCAGGAACGTGTAGCGGTGGGCGGCCTGGCCGGCCGGGGGCGAAGGGCCCAGGTAGGCGGTAGGCCCCGTGGCGGTCGAGCTGAGGACCTGGAAGCCGTCGTTGCTCGTCTTTCCCGATGGCTTGACGTCCCGGATCATGGCGTGGAGGAGGTTCTGTCTGTTTCCACCGGCGCGTTGGCTATTTTGGGGACGTTGATGGTCTGCATGTTAGTCAACTTGGATTTCAGGGTTTCATTTTCTTTTCTTTTTCATGGATTTGGGTTAGGTGATTGTAGTAGAAAGCGTACACATCGAGATCTGGATATTTACAACAGCGTTAGTCCAAGTCTAGAGTATCGTCAATGATATACGACCAGCAACCGTGCTCGAAACTCACCAATCATAACAAAGAGATATGTCCCAGACAGGTTGTCATTGACGCCGAACACGGGCATGGAGGCAGTCTCTGGATGCCGTCATTGAGTCAGCACACAAACACACTGCATTCTTGCAACGCAGAATCACAGGACGCGTAACAATCTCTCACCGGCTTTTGTGAAGGACGTTCCCGGTGGGTCTACAGCCTTGGAGCCATAGACAACTCGAAGCTGCGCACTGGCGGACGGATTGAAACCATCCGGGGTCTGTGCAGCAGCAGAGCTGCACCAGAGCGTCAAAGCGAGAAGCCGTGAGGACCACATTGTGAGTGTTTTTGTAGAGGTTTGGCAGTTGGGGGTTTTGACAGAAGGCAAAGGATGAGAACCGACGTCTTGGATGTGAAGGCTTGGCCTTGCCTTTATAGAGATCTGGTCGGTTGGCGCAGTTGCTGGTCTCATCAAAATTACGACGACTTCGTCTGTATCAAGCCGAGCTCTGTTAGACCATGTGATAATGTCTCCGTAATCGCCTGCATTGCGGGATTTGGCTCAAATTGCCTGAAATGGTTATTGAGGAGGACAGCCCGTCCGCTGCTTCCGTCATCCTTTCTAATATTCGGGAACATCACCCGGTGTGATTCAACCACTCAGATGAGAAACCTGTGTCGATATGTTCCCGATGAGGTAAGTCGGCTTTGTGTGGATGCCGGCAGTTGTAAACGAACCAATTCAATTTTCTCCTATTATTTGAAGGGTGGGTAAGTAGGTAGGCTATCTCACAAGGGCAATCACAGCAGCCCTCCATGTAGAGAATTCCGAATGGAGCTGGTCCAATCTGAGCTTCAGAATACAAACAGACTCTATGAGATACGCTCACCTCCAACTATCCAGGACGGCTATCAACAAATCTATGATTGCGCCTCAAGACAGCAAGACAGAATCCCGTTACTGCAACCCGTCAAAAAGCACATACTCTCAGGGCAGTAGCCATACCAGTGATTTAGCAAGCACCTCAAGAACATGAATCTTGATAACGCGACAGCAACAGACGAGGCTTGGTCTCAACCATGTCTCTTGCAGACAACCTGTCCACTTCCAAGGGTGCCAAAACCATCTTCTGCCTCCTCGGCCCACTTGCGCCAGGCTGCACAGGCCTCCAGGGCAAACTCTTCGGTCAAACCTGCAACCTTGCACACCTCCGGGTTCATTCGCAGGGCCTCGGCGGTCACGAACCCGGTATGCATCGTCCTGGCAAAAATTCTCCGCTCCTCGAGCGTCGAGTAGGCGACGGTGCCGATGCTGGCTTTGATGTTTTCCCGCTTGAACCCGGCCTTGAGCGCATTCGAGACCAGCTTGCGGCCCACGTGCGGATCGTTTCCGTTGGCAATCAGCAGCTTTGCAAACATCTCGCCGTGCTTCACCAAGATGGGCTCTTCGGGATACATCACGCTTAGTCCCACGTCGAGCTCACGGCAGCACACCAAGCCACCGTCAGGCTTAGCCATGTCGTGCAGCTCCTTCATCAATCTGGGTGGATCCCGGACGTGCTCGTGGACCTGATGAGTGTGGACAATGTCGAAGCCATGCTTGAACAAAGTGGATGCTTCGGGCGAGAGATTGTCAAAGCTCTTTGATCCGCCAGGGACGACTGGGTATTTCGACACGGACTTGATGTCGAGAGCGCTTCCGACGACAAGCTGGATGTTCTTCACCCCGGCATTTTTGATGTTCTCACGAGCAATCTCCAGAGCATCAGGCATGTCCAGCCCGACAATGGTTGCTTGAGGATACTGTATGTCAGGAGCATGTCAGTCTTATGACTACAAAGACAAGAATCTACTAAAACAGTATCTTAATTCCAATAATATCGATGTCAATACTCACAAGCTTGGCTATACTGATGGTGATGCTGGCTGGCCCAAGACCCACATCGAGCATGGCAAAGTTGGGAGGTAACGACTCCAGCACCTCACGAAGATATGGTACTGCATTGTCCAAAGTGCGTTGCTATAGATGTGTTAGCATTTCTCGAGCTTGAGCTGTCTAGTTGTCCCCTCCACAGTAGCTGTAAGAACAAACCTCGAATACGTGCGCAAGCTGCAGGTTTTCTCGGCCCAGATAGCTGTCGGTCGCCCTGTAGTCAGCGTGCTTGGCGACAACGGCTGGCATCTTGAAGTTATGTTATCTGGATTTTTAATAATACAAAGGGTGAAGATAGGCTCCTGGTCTACAGAGTCAAGAAAAACAACATGATAGAGGAGGGGCAGTCGCCAAAATATATAGGCGGTATTCGTCTGAATATGGTATTCGTCGCTTTCAAGCACGTTATAATACAAAGGTTCCCTTTTCAAGCTCTCACCACAGGCTATGTTTTCGTATGCTGCTTACAACTCTGTCGGGAGGCTCGGGACGGCTACAGCCAGCTGATCCGGTACCGAACTGAAAGCAAGATTGCCCTAGAATTCCTGGGTTTCACAAGACTCCGGATAGACTTTCGGAACTCGTCTTGTACTGTCCATTCCCGACTTTAGTTCAGTCTAGAACTAGTCGAATAGAGGCAGACAGCGATATCGTTAACTACCCTTTGCTTGATGAGACCGTTTGAAGCCCGAGAGCCTCGGTTTAATCTTATTGTCGGGTATAAGAAGTAAGATTGTTGGCATTTTGGCCAGGTCCGGTCAAAGTTCAGACTGTTGTGAGGGGGGTTTTGAGTGTGTTGTTGAATGGATCACCCTTGCTGGAAGGTTGGCATTACCGGGCAGTATCCTGTCTTTACCCCGAGCTTCACGTCAACTTCGGCAAAAGGCCACCGCTGTCGGCATTGCAGTAGCAATACCCCGCAGGAAACTATAGTAGTAGAGCCTATGGAATAAAGACCATGCAGGGTTGTTGAGGTGTATGTGTGGTTGTCTACTTTTGTAATTAGGTTGCGAAGTTGGTTACAAGCTCTGGAAATAAACCCTTGGAAATACCGTTACCACCTTCTCTGCAAAAATAAAAATCCCAACTTGTTAGAATTCCATCAATGTCAGCCAAGCAAGATCTTATTCCACCCCAAACAGGTGGGGGCAGCCACAACAAGACCCACTTGGGACAGATTGGGCAAGTACCTCCCCTCCGCACGCGCGAATTACACGCGATAATTTGATTATGACGCGTCTTCATAGACTTACCCTCCATCTCATCATGAAGTTGATCCGGCCTCACCATAATTATTATCACGGGAATCTGTTGCAAAACGCCCATGGCAGCATACCTACGGGCCAGATCCCGAATTATTTACGGCTGAACGCGATGAAGAATCGCAAAAGATAGCCTGCAGGAGCCAATTCCCCAGATTTTGATCAGTCTTTTCTCGCCAACCGAAAAAAACAAAAAAAACGCACGCACCACGCGTCGCCGCCTTTCTCAACCACCACAACCCCCCGGAAGAGGACGATGGATATGTTCCACAACTTCCGGGAAACATTCTTCGGCACACCACGTTCCCGCGCACCGGCGCTCATGGATATGAACGTGGATAAAGTCCCGGCCACTGCGCCGCAGCGCAAACGCAAGGCCGACGACGACCTGCAAGATACCGCCTCGCGCCCCCAGACCAAGCGGGGCTACGGTAGGGCGTCGCGCCGCCTGTACGACGCCTCAAAGTCGTCACCGCTCGGTGCCGTCTCTGCCGACAGCTCACGCTTGAGCTTTGTTAGGCGCTCTCAAGTGACAGGTACGTGATTGCCCGTTACGTTACGCTGAGGATATATGTATGTATGGCCTCATCACTAACGGGTTGGAACATGTATCAGTTACGGTACCAGAGTCACCGCACAAACCTACTATTGAGTCCGTGGCCGATGATAGTATTGTCGTGGCGAGCGACATGCTTGACGCCCAAGACGAAGATGACGAAGATGAGAGTGTCGACGAGCCCGACGCGACCAATGACGTCAGCATACCCCCACGCGCTGGCAGTGTCGAGCTCCTACGTAGCCCGTCACGCTCAAATCGCGCAAGCGGGCTCCCAAAACGTGGATCTGCCAGGCGTCCAACTCCGGAAATCCTTGAGTCTATGCGTACTCGAAAGTCTGCAACTGACGAGCCCGAGGAAAGCCGTCGAAACTTGAACGCGCAACCTGAGGCGGAAGATGCCGAGGATCACAATGAGGACAAATCTGTCCGGCAAGAGCCTGTGCGGCAAGGGTCTGAGCCCGCCAGACCTGCCCACACACCTGAATACGATGGCAAAGACTCAGCAGGGCAGAACGGTTCAGACCCCAATGACAAGGACTTGGGCGGGGATGAGCCACTCGAAGCAACCGCGCCTTCTCCCACAAAAGCCACGCCGCCCAGATCAGAACCGACTCGCGACGACAACCGGGAGGAATTCTCCGAAATGCCCGACGACGGTATCGTTCTCCTGCAGCCCGACTCGGAAACGATGCCAATAGTCCTGTACGACGACGTGAGCAACGAAAGGTACACCATCCAGACCATCCTCAAGCACCGACCGAACAAGCACATCAAACACTCGCTCGAGCTCCAGATAAGCTGGGTCGGCTACAAGGAGACGTCGTGGGAGCCCGAGCGGAGCATTCAGGCACAAGCACCCGAGCTCCTCTACAAATACTGGAGCGACCTCGGCGGACGGCCCGAGACGGGCGCCTTTAGGGTTTTTATGATACTGAGGCACTGGACGGATCCCGAGTCGACCAAGGGAAGACGAGGTCGACCAAGCAAGAACAAGAAGGCGGAGACGCAGGCGCCTACCGCCGGCGGCTCCATCACCGGCAGGGCCAAGACCAAGACCAAGTACGAGGTGCAGTGGGAGGGTTACCCGAATGAGAAGCAGTGGAACTCAGTCGAAACCGACATGAGGTTGTCAAAAATAGCGCCTGAAGAACTGGCTGTTTATTGGGAGCATTCCGAGTCCCACTCAAAGGGCGAAAATACAGAGTAGCGGCCCAGGGGCCGTGTGAATTTGTCTGGGTAATTTTTTTTTTTTTTTTGGGGAATGGCGATCGGGTTCTCGAGTTCGAATTAAGTGTTTTATGGGACTGTCAAGACACGGGTGTACTTGACAAAATGGCAACAGGGGCATTGACGCGAGGGTTTTGACTGGTTCGAGTTGTAACGAAATTGAACGTTGATTTGTACGATGTTTGCTTGATGTTGGGGGAACAGTACAATTAGTTTACGACGAAGTAATTTTACCGACCACTGAATTACTACCTGATGTTTTTGATGGGTATCTACTCCTGCATGCACTCATGCAGGCGTAAAGCCATACTCTTAGGGGTTCATACTTGTTGGCGTATATGGCCTCCAGCGATATAATATCCGTGCCCGTGTAAGTGGACACTAGCGTTTGAGGCTAACATGAACATGTTAGTTTGTATACTCGGAATGTTGGCAACGAAGCTGCTGAAACTTGAACTGCTAACATACCTAGGCAGAAAAGATTGACTATCACCGAGATCACGACCGAAAAGTCCAATATGTTGATGCACTGGAATTGTGATCAAAGAGTATAATACAACAAAGCAAAGCTCAATGCAACGCGCTGCTTGTACAAAGTATTCCCAGATTCGCCCACAATGATTACTTTCTCCCCCCAATCGACAAGCGATCAAAACAAGGTCTGAATTGGTCTCAAGTCAAGACAAAAAAAAATACAAACGCCTTCCAATGCCAAGAAATACATCAAGGGAGTTTGGGTGAAAATGCGAATAGAAAGCCAGATGCAACAAAAGGACTGGCGGCGCCAAGAACGCACAGAAAAAAAAGGCGTCAAATTTGAAATGTATACGCTAGGTAGAAACAGTGATAATAGAATCAAAATGAGAAAGGACATATGAAACAAAATGAGAGAAAAGAAGAGAAAAAGAATTGGTATATACTACTACTGGTCGAGCCCGTCTTCCCCTGCAGACTTGCATCGAAAAAAAAACCCAAAGGCCCCTCCTTTTTTCACCACCCAGGCATCTCGTAAATACTTTGCTTCTTCCCTGGGGGCGGGTTTGGATTTGCGCTCGCTGGCGGCGGCGGCAGTGGCCTCTTGTCCAGCCCGAGACCGACCCCAAACTGCGCCGTTGGACTTGGCCTGCCCATGACGGGGGATTCGTTTGGCGTCCCCATCCGCGGCGTCCTGTAGGGATCCATGCCTTCCTTGGCTTCCGCGGCGGCCCAGTAGCGAGCATGGCCTGCGTTGTGATCCAGCTCGGCCGTGTCGTACCTCGTCAGCGTTTGCCACTTGGCTACGTCTCCTGCCTGCGACCCGTGCGGAGGACCCTGATAATAGTAGTCGCTTTGGCTGCTCGCGACGGAGGCCTGACTTGTCTGATCCCTCTGCGTCATCCGTCGCACCAGGAGCATAACCACTATCGAAGCCAGGGCCGCACCTCCGAGGCCGGCGCCCACGCCTACAGCGATCAGGCCGTTGCGGTCGAGGGGTCCATTCGAGTTGGCGGCGGCTGGCCCAGGGACCGGCGCGCCTGTGCTGGTCGCGCGGGCCGAGTCGAGACCGGTTGTGGGCGACGGGGCTGTCACAAGAGTCGGGGATGTAGGTGCGGGTGGGATATAAGTCTGTATAGCGAGAGCGTTTCCAGGAGTGGCAGCGGCGAGTCTGAACACGGCGGACTGGGTCGCGCAGCATCGCGTCTTCTCGGCGGCCGATTCACAACAATAGTTTGCCGGTTTTCCGTATCCTTGAGCGTCGCACTCCCACATTTGAACGCCGTTTAACCTGAAATCGAAGGCCGAGCTATTCCTTGGTGTGTCCTGGTCTAAAAAGAAAAGGGGGCAAATAGATTCCGTCAGCAAACATGCCCAAGCAAGAAATGGTCATTTGGACCACACTTGAAGGCTCCCACAGGACATGACATACTCAGCTGGCAGTGTTGTGGGCATATTGGTGATTGCCATGTCGGATCTGTGCATGTTCCCCTGGCATATGCCACTCCCGTTTCGTTTGTCGTCTTTTCGTCTTTGCATAGTCCGTTCGACAGGCATGCAGATACTGAGCCGCAGCACATGCTGACCTGTGCCTTTAGATCGCATGGTACATCGGCCGCTTGTTTACCACCAGGGAAAAAACATAAGTTGGCTGCTTGGGTGACTGGTGCAACCACCAGCAGAAAGATGGATAAGGCCCGCCGGCAGAGCATTTTGTTGATGTGGTTGTTGAGATGACTCGATGGAAAAGGAAGGAAAGGACCAGGAGAGAATTGAAAAGAGGTCCTTTGATAAAGAGACAAGAAGAAAGGAGAATCTCTTCACGCGAAAGCACAGCCACTACCAACACGCATGTTTGTAGAGAGTAGAGACGAGGCTGACTGTCCAAAAACGGGAGGAGAATCACTTCGCTGGGGAACAATGGGAGGCAACACGAGGAAGAAGAAAGGAATAATCTATAAGTGGAAAACCGGTATGACTGCGGACGAAAAATAAGGTAGGCGGGTGGGAAACTGAGCAGGGTGTTAGAGCATTTACGTCCCAGAGGACAAGGGTGTTCTATGCTTTGACCCAGAGAGCATGCATGTCCAAAAAGCCCGCAGGAGGCTATCTTGATTGGCCCGTGTTTTGGGCTTCAGGCAGTACTACCTTGAGAAAAAACAAGTCCAAGACCTTGTAGGCCACACCCATGGAGCACATCGAGCGCAAGCCCCAGCAAGATGAAGTGGTTCCCCGTCAGCATCGTGGTGTGGTAAAAGTGGTTATGGTAGTCGAATTGCCAGATATGGGTGGCCACTTGCATGAACATCATGACTCGCTCGGTGGTACCCAAGGCTTCTCTTAGCCAAGTGTCTTCAGATCCGTTTCACTGCGTCTCCAGTTGGGGAAGAATCGAAATCTTGGAAACTTTTGAGGGGAGAATCATAAAAGTATAACAACCATCTAGTTCGAGGCGGCACATAGTTGAAGTATTAAGATCGACGAAAAAACTGCGATGGCATCCATCTAGAAGTATGTAGGCTTTTGGCTCCGGAGAGTCTTCAGAGACATAGAGTAAAATGTGGCTATGGCTGTCATTCGACTCGATTCGCGAGAACCACAAGGCTGCGGCCTGTCAAGTACCCAAATCGCCAAGTCAATACGGTGTCATTGGACACGTCCCCATCCCCGCAATCAGGGTTACCTGGAATAGAATAGTGTGAGCATAAAGGCTGTGCGGTTGTGGCTTGAGCGGCATTATGAAATGCGCATCATTACATATCAGATTGGACGAACATGGCAAGAAATAACGTGAACATTCCGAGTATTATTACCACGTACAAGTTAAGATGGAGTATAGTAAAGTCTCTCTCTTACTTGGTTCTTGGTGGTTAATTTTGACAGGATGACAGGAGACACATTCATTTACGCAGGGCAGAGTCAAACCCAACCAACCTTGCGCTTTGGCAGCTGTTTTCAATGAGAAATCACGACTCGGCCTGAAACCTTAGCAGCTGTCGATGAAGGCTCCGGTCGCAACTTCAGGACAACCGAGTCTCTACTCGGACAGGAGACCCTGGTCGGATGGCATCACCCCGTGGTCGAAAAGCCCAGTCTGTCCGTGCATGCTTGACTGGAGCATCCATGAGTCGCGTCGGTTGGGGCCGAGACTGAATTTGCCGTACCATACTTTGATGTAACCCTGGGCAGGACCCTGCGTGGTACCATTCATCGAAGATTTTACCTCATGGATGCGCGCTGTTGGGCTGAACGGTGAGTTGTATATTAAGTTTTGATGCGTCCCAAGTATATGCCGCGCTAGCTGCCAACTTCGATTCAATCCCAACCCGTCGTCAATCTTGACATGGTAAGAGCCTGATGTTGCCACTTTGCCATGCCAAGCTCAATCCCAGAACTGACCACTGCTGTTGTTTTTATACGACGTACTATAAGTGTTTATGTTAATTGTCTTCTTGGTTTGGGACAGAAATAAAATAAGGGGAGAAAGGGAGAGAGAAAAAAAAAGAAAAAAGGAGGTTATCGTAGCCGGTACTGTGTGGCATGCCAGCACTGACTGAAACGATACGTGTCTAGGTAAGGTACCTAGGTAGATATCTTCTGCTTACAACGGTTTTGGCCTGCGAGCCGGAAACGAACGATAAGATCTGCCACCAACATGCAATTTTTGACAAAACGTTAATATGCAAAAGATCGCATCCAGACAAGTGGGCTTCCGGTAATGTGGGCGGGCAAGACGAGGCGATTCTCCGTACCGTACCAGATTTCTGTAACTTGGCAGAAGAGGAGTGGTCGCCGATAAATGTCTTGGGGCGAAAAGCGATCGTTAAGCAATTGATGCCAAGGCACCATCTTTGGGGTAGAAGATAGTGGGGATCTACCTCTACCTAGGTATAATCAATCAATCCCCTTTGGGCAAAAACCAAACGAAAAACAACGTGTACCTGTCGATCAGTACACTGCGGAGGCAAGCGAGGTTAGACCGTGGAAAGAATTGATGGATTTCCAGCCAAATTGTTAAATAAGGTGGTATCTTCGGTACTTGAAACATCAAATCGCGGTTTGCTTCACGATCCTTTATTCCTAAAATTGCACATGCAAAATTATGACAAAGCTGATGCGAGAACAGAATACCATCCATATACCTAAACTACCTACCTAGGAGGTTATCTGACAAGGTGAGGGTGGTCGAGTGTTCATATTCCCATCTTGGATGGATGCCTAAGGTACCTTACGTAACTCACTGCGGCGTTTAGTTCATACCTAGGTTCCCATAATGCATTTTTTGGCCTATCTCGAGTGATCCATTTGTCATGTCATACCTTCCTCCAAGACATCCAAGAAGAAGAAGGGGTCGCGGCATCATTCCTCGCCTCATCCTTGCAGCTTTACTAAAGTAGGTAGGTACCTAGGTGCCTACGTAGGTGGCAGGCAGCCACCTCAGATACCCCAAGGTAGGTACAACCTAAGCTAGGTACCCAAGGTAGATAAGGTGTGTAAGGAAGGTATCGATCGTTTCATTTGCTTTCTAAATCTCGTGACCCTATCAATGGCATCTATCTATCGGTCTCGCGCGCTTTAAATCATCCACTATATTTCCGTAGTCAGTCAAATCCCGATAACCCGATGACATCAGCTTTGAGACAACCAAACTGAACCCACTTCTCCGGCCTAAAAAAAGAAATGGATTGCCCTCCATGTGTTCAATTCATCCTTTATCAAGATTAAATAGGGTTCACCGTTTCTCTACAACTTATGCTACATTGGAACAAGATCTACCGATAGATCTACTGAGAAAAATCCCATAGAATATTCTGATTCTTTAGCTGGATCAACGCCAAGTCGCAACCGAACGAAATCAATCAATCGATCATGGTCTGGACGGGAACAATCCCGCACTTTGCATAACCCCGCGGACGGGTTTGACTTATTTTGTAGCAGGGAGGGCTTGGGTAAGGTTCCCAGGATGCTATTTCCGGTACTGGCACGGCACCCCAGCAAGCAGGGGTAATGACGGGGGCCACTGCCTGCGGCCGTATCCGCTGCCCTGTCGCCCACTAAAGCTGACGACCTCCAGCATTCAGAATTGCAAGTTTGTTGCTATTTTGGATCTGCCAACTTCAGGGACACTCCCTGCCCACCCCCTTTTTTTTCCTCCCTCTTAGAATCTCGGGCAATTGGTCGGCTTATTGGGTTCAGTTTTGGTACGGCACAGCCCACCCCCTACGGGCAACACGTGCGACTGCCTCGCCCTCGAATCGAATCGGATTGACCGCTCACTTTCGTGCGTATAGTGATATTTCGGTGTTGCTGAAAAACGCCAGGGAAAGCCCCGAACCCCGCCTTTCTTACCCCGTCCCCGCTGCGGTGAACGCGCCATGCCCAACCGCCACACGCCATCTCCGTCGCCCTCGCCTACACGCGATCGCCGCGCAGGAGGGGGTAAGGGACGGAGACGTTCACCCTCTCCTTCCCATGCGGGGTCAGGGCCACGACCAGCAGGAGGGGATAGCCGGTCTACCTCACCTGCCCAGGAGCGATCATCCCGGTTCGGAGTTCGTAGTGATCGCTTGCGTGATCGGTCGCCATCGCAGACCCGGAGCCGTAGCCGACCAGCCGCTCGCAGACGCTCCCGCTCTAGGTCTCTGTCAAGCTCTCGTTCAAGATCGAGATCGCGTGATAAAGTCGGTGCAAAACAGCGATCCGTCCGTCATGGCGATGACAATGGCAGGTCGAGGCGTCACAGGTCCCCGTCGCGCTCACGTTCGAGATCCAGATCCAGATCGGACTCGCGGTCGCGGTCGGAGCTAAAGCGGGATTTCGAGGATGCAAAGGGCAAGGCTCGCCACGAGGGCAAGAAGGAAGCTGCTGTGAAAACCTCGGCCATGTTTCTTGGGGCTATTGCCGTCACGACTTTGGCAGTCCACAAATTCTGGCCCAAGGGGTTCCCATATGGGGACAAAGAAGAATGTAAGAATCTGATAGATTTTTTTCTTTAAAGAAATCAATCCCATCCTTCCTTTCTTCAACTGGTTATTCGATTTACTAACGGGTACTGATACTGCTCAGGGGAAACACGAGAAATTCCCAAGCATGTCCAGAAAGCCAAGGAAGAACTGTTTGAAAAACGTGAGGAAGTGCACCAGAAAATCGAGGACATGACGCATGGGCGGCGGCCCCTGCTGGAGGGTCGTCCCGGACGATCCGATTCCACGGCATCTGTTGGCTCTAGCAATGGCCGGCGCTATGCGGAATATGATCGTGAGCGCATGTATTACGAAGATCGCCAGGGTAGAAGATACTTGCCGGCAGCTCGAGAACGGGAAGGTCGACCAGGCCCCGAACAGGAGATCATCTGGGTTGATCGGGAAGGTCGCCGCGTAGACCCTCCGCCCCGGCATGAAAGGGTGTACCGACGTCAAGAGACACGCTACAGGGATGATGACGCTCCTCATGAAGATGCGGGAGCACGGCTAGTCAGTCGTTCAAGAGAGGAAGTAGAAGTCCACCAGCCACCCGCCCGGAGCAGCAGGCTCATGCTTAAGGATGCCAGTCAACGGCCGGGGGATATGCCCTGGGAGAAGGATGAGAGGCGAATGGTGCAAGAAGACACCTCTCGATCTTCTTTGAGATACGCAGATCCTGAGGTTTTCAAGCCACCTCGGTATGAGAAAGTCACTGCTCGTCAAGAACGGACCGTCATTAATGAGCGGCCTATTTCTCCTTCTGATGAGTGGGACAGAGATCTGGACATGGGGAGGGACCGACGCTGGCATGAGCGTACCAAAGAAAGACATCAAATCACTGAGAATGACCGATTGGCACTACACGATCTCGAGCGAGATGATGAACGAATTCAAGATCCGCAGCCAAGAGAGATCATTACGGAGCGTCGAGAGATCGTTCGTGAACGTGAATCATCGCTTGGTCGGGACTATGAGAGACGGCGAGACTATGACCGAATCCAAGACCCTCGGTCAAGAGAAATCATTATGGAGCGCCGAGAGGTTGTTCGCGGACCTGATCCATCGCTTGGTCGTGATTATGAGGGACCGCTGGACCATGACCGAATCCAAGACCCGCCGTCAAAAGAGATCATGACGGGGCGTCGGGAGGTTGTTCGTGGACGTGATTCATCACTTGGTCGGGATTACGAGAGACCACGAGATCGGACACCAAAACGCAAGGTTATCGAAACCCAGGAGATAATTCGAGAGAAAGCAGCCTCGCCCCCTCTGGAATATCCTAGAGAATCAGAGCGAGCCCGGGAACTTGATTTAGAGCCGGACATAATTACAGTAGAACGACACGAGAAAGTTCACCAACGCGACATTTCTCCTCGGGGCCACAAACCCAGCAGAGACCGTCAACCCAAGGAAACAATTGTCGAGCAACAAGAGATCGCCCGGCGACGAGCTCTGTCTCCACCACGGGACTATGAAGACGAGCGCGAGTACAACATGGCAACTAAGAAAGTCATTAGAGAGCGGCGCGAGGAAATACGAGACCGGAGTCCATCGCCACACTATGAATATGAGCGAACTCGCGAACAGCCGAGGGAGTTTCGGGAAGAACACAGAGTGATTCACGAGCGAGGAATTTCACCGCCTCGTGAGTGGGACAGGCCGCGAGAAAGGCGATCAAACCATGAAGCACTAGGTCCCATCGAGAACGACTTTTTAGACCTCCCGGTACGTACGCGTCGGAATGGCGCGTCGCCAATGCCACACTTGAGAAGGGGTGACAGGGAGCGAATGAGGGATGAAGACCTTGTTTATTACTGAAAACGTTTCAGTCACAATTTTTGTTTTCCCCAAGTAGATCAATTTGACGATTGATGGTTACATGATATAAACCACGCACACGGATATAACATAAATATAGAATAGAGATTGATGAACATATATATGTTGTTTCTTAAAAACTTAAACGCACAGTTTGGATGAACAAGACAAGACGGTCAGTTCAGAAATGGACATACCCGACTTGACATTTTGAATAAATAAATAGCTAAATGCGTTTCATGTCATCCTTGATTTCATGATACACATGTCCCAGGTCAATTCTATAGGACTGTCAAACATTGTGACTAATGTCACGCTAAAACACAAAATCTCGAACGCACTGTAGAGCTCCAAAGAAGGTTGTCCCTAAACACATTCCCTACACGAAACTCCGATGCTAGTGGTATTATGAAGCCAACTCATCCTCGGAACAGTCGCTGCTCGCGCCGACCACATTCTTCCTCAACTTGTTCCTCCCTCTATTTTTAACAGCCGGCTCGTGTGCCGGATCGCTTTCGTCGCAGGATGACCCTAGGCCTGCTATCTCACCAGCCGTGCTTCTGTCATCCGCCTCTATCATGGCTGTTATCGGCACTAGGTCGGCACAGCCCCTGGGCGCGGTGAACTTGACGAAGTAGGGGTTGATGTCCGCCTTGAACCACTTCTCGGCGCGGGTGGTACTCCTCTGGCCGCCCTCCATGGCCGAATAGGCTGCACGGGTGGTGCGCATCCGCTTCTTTGGGCCCGCACCGCCTTGGCTCATAAGATTGCTTAGCTTCATGCGTTGTTGTTGGAGATGGTTGTCAAAAGCGACGATTCCTCTGACAAACGGTGCAACATCGAGTGTGATGATCTTCATCGTCCTGTCCCACACTGACGGATCGAGATGGGAGGAGGGTCCGGCTGCTGCCGCTTCTTCCGAGACAGCTATCGGGTCAAAGGCGATGGCGAAGTCGAGCCGGTTGACGGCAGGGGCCGCCAACGATGGTCCGTTGAGATGGTTTCGGATTGCGGGGATGGCTTCATCTTCTCCCAGTGGAGCAAGCCCATCTTGATTGGAAGACACGTCTTGATTTGTGCGTGCCTGACGGAGCTCTTTTTTGCCCATCGCCTTTAGACAAACCGAGATCGAGGTGTCCAAGGCATCATAGCTTGTAACCGGCGTCGCTTCAATGAGTATCCGGCCAAGCGTAAAGTCTTCTCTGGCCTTGGTTGGGAGCGGTGGAAGGGTTGCATCAATTGGAAGCTTTTCATCGTCAGTTAGTCAGTGGTCTGAACGGAGGGAGAACAAAGTTGGCTACTCACCTCTTTGGACGATGTTGTCTCCATGGCAGAGCTCAAATCAGCAATGCTCATGACATCTGTGAAATTGTCATATGCCTCTAGAGCCGCCAAGCGTTCAGCAGACGACCTGTCCCCAGAACCACTGCAATTCTCTGCCCACGACTGCATGGGTTGAGAATCCTGCCACAGACCTATGTCGAGACCAAAGTGATCCCAAGCATGTTGCATCAGGGTCTCCTCGCCATGGCATCCCTCCTGAGCTCCTTGTTCAGGTGCTCTATCCAACCAGCCCATTCCTTCCTGATAGGTGTCTTCACTGACAACGCGCACGATATCCCCGGCTTCATCCCGGTCAATTCCCTTTGGCCATCGCAGGTAGAACCAGTCAAAACCTCCCCTGCGATCACCAACGCCAATTTGGCACCAATAGTTCAGATCGGCAATTGACGCACGCATGTCCTGGCCTCGCGATACATACAATGATTCGACAGCACCTCTTTGGAGGGCGTGCCCTTCATGCGCCGCCATTATCAAAAGTCGATCGACAGCAAGGTCAATAGGAGGTGGGTTGAAGCGAAAGATACCATGAAGATCAAGTGACTGAAGAGGAACGAGAGACTCATCGTTGCAGGTCAGGATGAAGGGTCGTTTGGATTGGGCCATAAGTCCCATAACCGTTGTCCAAAAATTCTTGTCTTCCTCGTAAAGAATGTCGACTTCCTCTAGCAGAATCAGTGACTGTTTCTGAATCTTTGATGGAGCCTTTTTTATCTCTGGTTGCTTTGTAGAAGCTGCCGGGTTTGGTGCTGGTGCTGGTGCTGGTGCTGGTTCTGGTTCTGGTTCTGGCTTTGGCGTCGGTTTAGTTTTCGTGTTTGGCTTAAAAAATGAGCCCATGGTTGCTTGCTTTCCAGACTGCACCTCGTTCGCAACTCCGTCGTCAATAGGCACACATGCGGCCTCATCGTCGGGAACGACTGCGCTTGCCTGATGATGCTGCACAAGATGATTCCTGGTCATATCCCCGATCTTCTCGAGTATGTCTTTGCCATTGCGACGGCTGCCGGGGCTGATCTCAAATACTTCGAAGCCGAGTTCTCTGGCCACCGCATAAACGGCTGCTGTCTTTCCGCATCCGTGAGGGCCACTGATGACAACTGCGTTCTTTAGTCGTGGCGTTTCCTTACCAGCCTTGGATGAAGCGGCGTTGCTTGACCGAATCACTGTTCTCTTTGAGAAGCCTCCAGTAACTGGCAGACATGATTCGGTTTCCGGCTCGGATAGTTCATTCAATTCGTTATCGTCCTCGTCGCTCGAGACAATGAAGTTGTCAAGCTTTCTCCGTTTCCGTTTCTTTTGCCCCGCGTCTATTCCTTTGGGGCCCCCTTTGCCACGTGCAAGCGTAGTATCAGCGCCAGTGTCGACGGACTGGACTTGAAGAGCTATGAGCCACTCTTTGAGCAGGCTTGTTTCCCTCTCCGCCTGGAGAACGTCGGAAACAGATGCAGGGGCGTACTTTTGTGCCCAAGCCTGTGACTCGCATTGTGATCGATCGTGTGCTGCCAGGCTCGACTTGACAGACTCAAAGAATCTAGCAGTGCCATGGTTGGACTCGAGAGTTTTTAATTGGCTTCTTATCCTTTCTTGCAGTTTTCTCCCACTCTCGCAATGTTTCTGAGGAAGTCGAAGCTCACGAGGAGCTGGCGTGAACCTGTCGGTATCCACATTTCGGAGCTGCTCGACCACGACAGGTATTTCAAGTTGAGCAGTAAGCCGCGTTATGATCGACTCATGCAGCTTTATTAGTGTGGCGTTCCCTTTGGATTTCCTGCAAGAGCGATCCAAGGCCGGCTGCTGTTGCTTCCAGGCCGTGTCGTCTTCGCCTATGCGGACAGCTCCTTTCCAAGGCCATGGGGGAAGACATGCCCCGGGTATTTTGAGACCTAGGTTTCTTGTTCCGAATTGAATTTGACCTTTGCCCGTAGCCTGTGCAGAATCTAGTGGGTGGGCACGTGTTCTTTTGGGGGAACATGGCGTTGAGCTGAAGACCTTGTGTGCTGTGGAATCCGCAGGTGTCTTCTCAATAGTCTGTTTCTCCGAGGATGGGTTCGTCTTTTGCGCCTTAGCAAGAAAGAAGGGGTGAGTCTTTTTGTTGGATGTGGGCTGCCTTTGGATTTTGGCGTCGACTTGAGGGAGGTTTATTGCTGGTGAATCCTTTGCAGTTGCAGATGGCACAGAGCTATCGTGACGTTGCGCCTTGAGAATCTCTTCGATCCTATTGCCAATCCTCAGACGCGCCTGTTCATCCGTGCCGTATTTGACTGATACCATCAAAGAGAGTTTCTTTGCGATCCGCGTGCCACGAGATTTCGTGGGCTTCGAGTTTGGTGATGCCTTTATGGGAGCTTCCTTGGGGTTCGGGGGAGAGCCAAGAGTTCCTGACTTGACGTTGAAATTCAACATCTTCTTGGGTTTGACACCTGCATTTACGCTTGAATCCGTGGGTACAGCCACGACTGCACTTGTCGCTTCGTTTTGAGGTGCCTCGCTGCAAGGTGGAGGAAGACTTGGTGGCAGAGATCTACGGATGTTGTCGGCAGTTTCTCGTAGAGAATGATCGGTTGCTGTGCTGGTATCAAGTAGTACGGGGACATCCTGGGAAGAAGCCGAAGCATCGTCTCTGGTCGTATCGGTGGGTTGTTGTACTTTTCTTGGTCTGCCCCGTCTCTTCTTGCCTGTGCTTCCCTCAGTGGCCTCCGATTTTCGCTTTTGCCTCTGAGCCTCATTACATTGGATGTCTGGTTGCTCCTCCCCTTCCTGGCTCAAAGCCAATTCTGGCTCAGCGGCAACATTCGGTTCCGGGCTGCTGCCAAGAGTTGCTTGGAGCTCGCCATGCTGCTCCTCGTCTAAGGGTTGTGGGCGTGGTGTAGTAAAAAATGGATGTAGTCTGCCATCACTTCCGGCTGCGGAGGCTCCCATAGTCGGTACAGTATTGGGGAGTCGCTGAAGAATAACGGACATGCCTGTGAAAAGATTGGAAGATCGCTTGTTTCTGTGTGCTGTGCTGTATACCGTGGGCCGTAATTGCCTATCAAAGGAAGGTGCTCCGGGTCCGATTAAGTCAGGCTAATGACAGCATCAATGAGAGAAGGAAATATCATTGGAGAAAAAAAGAACAGTACTGTTAATAGAGGAGACCGGAATCTGTTCACAGTTTCTAGAGACAAGAATTCAAATTGTGTATAAAACTCGAGAAAAGTACATGGCTGGTGAAGCCTTGATTGACTAGCAAATGTGCCAATTGCGCACCTACGCGTTGAGCGCGTCGACAAGTACGTGATGCGCGACTTGATTAATGGGACTGCGGGGCTGACAAGGGAGCCTAGTCTTTACTGGGTGGGGCGCCGGAGCTGGCTTGCTGGCTTGCGTGTTCTATGTCTTAGTCAGCCCCCTCCAATCGATAAGACTAATTTCCCCACTGCCCAGCAGCAATTCGTCGGACGAGATTTTTTTTTCTGTGAGGCTGTCGCATCGCGAGGATCTCAAGACAAGGTACCTCAGTCGCAGGAATTTTTTTTATTGTTTTTTTTTACGCCGACATCGAAGTAGCTCGGGTGCAGCGCTCGAGCTTTAGCTGCGATGGCATCACAGTTCAGGATACAAAAGCCATATGAGCTTACTGCACTGCCTAAAACCCTAGACCAAAGTGAAGACACGTACGTGGTTGGCGATGTTTTCGGTCAGTCCGCTGGTGTGAGCTCCAAAAAGCGCAAGCGGTCAGAGCTTGCCGTCGGGATTAATGGCGAAGCATTGAATCTGTACAATGTCAGTTTGTCGAAAGCTTAACTTGCGTATACTCCCACGCTTGGCCAAGTAATATTTACTAAACCTTCTGAGATTACCAGGTCGCATCATCCCGGTTGATTACTTCTTATCCAGTCCCACCATCGGCTTCTTTCACCTGCCCACCTGTGTCTGTGAGGCTGAAGAACTCAGACGGCGGCATCACGAGATATACTTATTCCTCAACCCTTGAACCGAGACCAAAAGTTACACTCTACCGAGATGCGCTAGGTGCTTCTGGCGTCAATGCGTCAACGACTGTCTCCCAGCCTCTTCCTCGATCGCAACGGGTGACGTACCTGGCTGTGACACAATCCACCAGCACAGCGGCCTACTCTGATCTTCTGGCTGTGACGCGGACGGGAGATGTTTTGTGTCTTGACGGAGAATCCCTGAAGCAGAAGTGGCAAACCTCTGCCGGCATCCTCAAGCAGGACACAGCTCTCCCTGCATCCGCCAACTTCCGGATCGACTTTGCACAAGCTGCTAGTGCAGGAGACATTGTCCAAGGTGTCTTTGGAGGCGACCAGGACCAGCTGGGACTCTTCCTGCCGAAAGGCAAAGACCAGACAATCAACGCCGATATCCTCTTGCTCCTATCAAGTGCGGAAGTCGATGGCAAGGAATTAAGACATGTCCATATTGTAGCCACTACACAAGCTGCTGATGGAAGCACAACAAATGGCCAAGGACTTGCCCAAATCCGTGTTCTGCCATTTCCTTCGCGGCCTTCCACCGAAGATGAAATCCCAACCTACCGCCTCGACGCTGCCTCGGGCTCCCTGATGGAACTTTTTGTCGGCACTGTCACTGCATATGATATTTCGTCCGCAATCCCCCGGGTCGACAGCAAGCTCCACGTGCCCAAGGCGACCTCATTCCTCCGGCTTTCCAAAACCTCTGTCCTTGCCGCAACCTCCTCGGAATTAGCTGTGTACAACCCGCTGTACAGATCTTTACAGGCGTCTCTCCCGGTTGAGGCTTCTGAAAAGCAAGAATCGGCATTGAAACTTGTTGCATACTTTGCTCGATTGGAAATGGCAGTTGCCGTGCGCGGAACCTCTTTGGTAGCTGTGCAGCTTGAGGCTCCCAAGGGCAGGAGTAAGAAACGGAGAGCCGAAGGACTTCTGATTGATTCCATCGGTCGGGGTGTCACTGCGCCAATCACCAAGACCAACAAACGAGGCGGCAACTTTGACCCTCTGAGCTTCTCAACGCAAACTCCTCCATCCCTTGAGAGCATCTACGGACTCGGTTCTTGGATTGATGACGCCAAATTGGCTGAAGAAAACATCAAGGCTGATGACTACGCCGAGTTTGAGAAGTTTATGGCCTTCTCTTTCCAGGTTCACTGCAATGACGGGCTTGAACACGATGGGACCCAGGACGAGAACACGGCCATGGATGTGGACGAGACTTCATCAACCAGCGTTGCTACAACCGGAGCCGGTCCCCGGAGATCTGCCAGAGAGGATGGGCGGGTTTGCTGGGTCTTCAAGGACCGAGAACTACCGCAGTGGCGTTTCCCGCAACAGCTAGAGCCCGTTGATAGGCGCATGGTCATATACGCCATCCAAAGGGCATTCAACGTCATGAGTGTCACTGCGTCTAATCTGCTCGGTTGGCAACTACGGTGCCGTCTTCCCTGGAGTGGGACAATACAATACTTGGCACTAGCTGGTCACCTTACCACTGCCAACCTGCAGACAGCGCTCGAGATAGACAACACAGACCTCAGCGGTTCGGAGGACATCCTGGCAGAACAGCTACCCCAGGTACTTGCCGAGATCGATCCGACACTGGACCTTTTGCTCGTATGGTTAGCCGCTACCAAGCTGGGCCCCGTAGAGATTCTATCTGCCGTCAAGATCATCATGCGGAGCTTGGAACTTATTCAAGACCCACAGCAAATGACCAGGAATTTGCTGACTGGATCGGGCACCAACGGCACCGAGAATGGTACCCAAGAGAATGGTCAGATCGGCATGGAGCTTGACTTGCTCGAGGAGGAGCTTCACCTGACAGAGCACTACCTGGGAGACGACTCGAGCACCCGTGCAGAGGGTCTTAGTATCGCATTTGGCAAGCTGGGTACATGTCCCGCTGTGGCCAACGTGCGTGCAATCCGCCAGGTCTTCAAACCGGAGGAGACGCTCTCTCTGATCTACCTCCTTCGTATGGAGCTGAACAGGGATGGATGGACCAGCCGATACCTGGATGGAGCTAGGTTGAAGGAAGAGGATGACTTGGACGCTGTCCCGGATAGTAGCATACGGCTGATCGCAGACCTTCTCTGCCAGTGCATCGACTCTGTGGGACCCGGTGGTTGGCTTATCAATGACATGCTATCGCTGGCAGCCGGGTCAGATGATCAGCCGGATTCAGCCGACTTTCTCAACTCGATGAAACTTGAAGTCAGTGCCGCGCTCGAGGGTGTTGAGGAGGCTGTCTATCTGCGAGGTGTGCTGGCAGAGGTTGTCAAGTATGGCTCGTCGCTATCTAAGGGTATTACTCCTGGCGGCCAGGCAGCAGCCAATGGACCTGTCGAGGGAACCACAAGCGCCACCACTGTAATGCTTCCCTTGGGTTCAAAAGCCACAAGGAATACAGTATCCAAAAAAAAGGTGGTGTCGGGCGGAGAGGTCAAGACGAGAACGCCCAGGGAGGTTGGGCATTTGACCAGCAAAAAGGTTGCAGATTACACCTTTGAGAGGATCTTGGTTTAACTCGCCATATGAAGAAGTTTCAGCATGTAGCAAATACAACATTTTAACTACTTGGTGACAGCTCTAGAGCCTTCAGATTTGGGTTTCCTGGTACGGTCTTGGTCTTGCTCTACAGAAATGCATGTATGGCGTGTTCTAACTATCACGACATTTTCCTCACGGCGATCAAATATTTCTGGCTGATTGACGGTGATAAGCCACCGCTTGACTAGAACTAGATCTAGATGCAACCTGGAGTATACTACTCTAGGCTATTCACTATTAATTGGCAATGCTGATTGCCTGGAACACAGCATGCAGCCTTGCCGAGGCAATGTGTCCATGTGCTATTCGTCCTGACCAGCCGCAGGTGCACTGCATCAAACCCCTCCGCATACACTTCATCATGGGGAGTATTTACCTACACTAACCATCCAGAAGCAACTTAAACTTGCATATTCAAGTAGCGCAAGATTAATGTCCAGAGCCGCAAATCTGATGCAAGATTGTCCAGTGATGGGCCCGCGAAAGGGCACCAGCTGAGCTATAGGAGAGGCTATGCAGCCGAGATCAGACTAGGTAGACTAGTCACAAGGAATGAGGCGACATGATTCGCTGCATGGCTTTTTTCATTCCCGGTCAGAGGAATATGTTCAGCTTGGCGATCGGAAGGGAAGACGCCTTTACCGCATTTTGCGTGGCTGCCTGGTGGGGTCTACATACCTACAATAGGAGGCACCCGTGCATGGCCTCGGTCGGTGAATTGATTTGACAAGAGGCGAACAAAGAAAAAGGAGATAAAAAAAATCGGCACAACTAGGAGCCGCGAAGAGTCAGAGAGCCCCGTCCGTAAACCGGCACAAAGTCCGGCGCAAAGTCCGGCAGCGTAGGTCGGGCTGATTGCAGTGCATGTTTCCACTTTGACATATGACAAGAGTCTTTATTTATTATTGTACTGTATACTGTACAGTGTATACTTGGTATATATTTATAAGCGTCTCAAATATTTATATATTTTACTTTTCTCATTTTTTGTTCAAGCTTGCATACTGCGGGAGTCATTTCAACCAGTTGTAGATTGCGGAATCCTCGGTCAACCAGAGGGAGGCTGTGGAGAAACAGAAAGCTGCGCCCAGTCCACAAAATACGATCGGGCTGCCCTGCATTGCATTGAGCTATGGAGTTTCTTGCAGCCAACGTGCATTGAATGCAAACACCGGGCCTGGACAGGCCTTTGGGGGGATAATATTGTAGGGTGCGTTTCTGTCAGGAATCGGGTAAGCGGGTTTACCAATGGAGGCTTTGCCACCATTGCAACGGCCATGAATCATCGTGTTGACTTTGTGGTAAGTATCTTGTTTGGGACTCGACTCGCTGGGAATGGCTATCACCGTAAATTTGCGTCACAGCTCTTTTTAGTTTTTCGTTTCAACCATTCGGAGTATTTTGACCGAATGGACTGGCTCGCAAGAATTTTCAAAAAGAAGCCAAAGGCAAGGTTGTTTGGTTGGCTGGAACTAGTTCTAGTTGACCAGGTCGTTGTTAACGTAGGTAGTATGAAGTGTTTGGGCTGTACCTATGCTTCCGTGGAGCTTGTTGCTCGGTGGCACACGGCGCTTGTCTGCTGCAGAGCGTGCAGAGGGCTGAACCTGGGTGGGCAGGAAAGGGACCCTTGGCTACGATGCGGCGCTTCTTTGGCGCTTTTGTGGCGTTGTATCTTTTTATGTAATTTGCAGGGTGGCACGTCACAGCTGGTTTTGTGGTGGCGTATTTTGAATCTGCGGTACAGGTATTATGTACAAATCTTTCACAGCCCCCCTCATATATTATGTGAGAAGAAATCTCTACTTCGTGTTGATGTGAAGAGCTGCAATTTAAAAACCACAGATGCTGAATCACGCCCAACTGCACGGACGTGTCCGGAAAAGTGAAGTCGATGATGACAGCAGACGACTCCCAATACGGTATGATCTCGACTCCGTCAAACAAAAATCCTACTACGTAAAGGCTTCGCTTAATTCTTTCGGACTGATCTAGCCTGGCTTGGCCAGGTACAGAAACCTATTGTAGACTCGTAGAGTCGTGGGTGGGAAGATCATTGCCACCCCTTCTTCTAACCATTTCCCAGTTTTGGAAGGCTGGTGGGATTTTTCTTCCGTTCAATCGCATGTGGACACGTCCAGCAGTGGTCGGCTTGAAGTCCCCTTTCCTTGTTTGCAAAAAAAGAAGTCAAAGGAAAAAGAAAGGAGGAAAGCTCACAAGGGGTCCTATTGAAGCTTGTGCCGATCGTCTGGTTGTTCTCCACGGGCTGGCAAAAATAAATCTTGGTTCCTTGTCTTTTGTCCCTGCAGGGACACCAGCTGGTGAGCAAGGGGGCAGGTGAGGGATTAGACTGTTGCATCAAATCGTTTTTAGAAAAGAGGCAGGGGCTGCTTGAACTGGCCCCGCGTTCTCCGGTTGAAACTTTTGAACATCGAGGAGAACCATGATATCATCATGACCTTGTTCTGGTTGTCCTAACCGATAGATAGTACTGAGACATTCTCTTCTACTTTTCATTTCATAATCTCTATCTCGCTTCATCTCTTGTGCCCTCAGAGGGTGCCAATATTGAATGTAGTGCAGAGTTGTCTGACAGTAGTTTTATGACCTGGACAACAACAATAATAAAAATGATAAAATCCAATAATTAATTCGGCATAAGACCTCCACGATTTTTTTAGTACTACGGACGTACCAGTCAGGAGTGCAGTGTTCATCCAATCTTTATCCTTACTGAGAACCAAGGGAACGTATTTGGGGGGATGGTGTGTCCGACATGCGATGGGAGGTGCCCAAAACAGCACAGCCCTGGAAGTGGCAGACGTCTCCGCTGACAGCCGGCAAAGCTGGGGTTGGCTGGTTAAAAAAGCCTTTTTGCAGGTGACTGACTGACAGGCGACTTGGGTGAAGGCGCAAAAACGTCAAGAACCCGACCTTGCTCAGCACGTGTGGACAGATGACCCACCCCAAGAAAATACGTCATTCGGCACGGAACGCCACAGCCCCCCCGTCTGCAAGTTGTCTTTGCGTTTGTACCTAGAGGCGTTGGGAAAAGCGTTCTGTCGGACATTGTCAGGTTCACCTCGGGCGTCAAAACTGTTCAACAATTCGAGGCATCTCCACGAGAAGGCGTGTTTGCCTTGTGCACCCAGACCCCCGGGTTGCACACATGAACTTGTCGCTCGGTGAGCCTCGCGACCCAAAACTTCTTTGCGCGGGAACAGCTTTTCCTGCAGTAGGTGTTTTACGCACTGAGACGGAACGACCAGGTGGGTAAGATTAAGGTGGGGAACATGATGTTGATTTTGCGTGCGAGCTTCCACGTACGGTACAGACAGGAAGTAATGGTACCACGGTAATGGGGGGTAACTTGGGTTGATGACAGCGCTTGTCTCTGGGTTCGGAATTGAACCAGAAAGAGGTCTGTCTGCCCGCTAGCCACCGCTGGCCACGGGTTTTGGCTGATCACTCACTTTTTCCGACGCTGGCTCGTTCACAAAAAAAAGTGTGTGATTTGCTGATCGGTCGATGAACTGACCAACCACTTACTTCCATGGGTAGCAGAAGCCTGCCCGATACAACCCTCCCCTTTCCATCGAGTCCATTGAAGGTGTACCTCGTTCTGGAACGGTACCGCGCGCACCTCCCCCACTTTCTGTTCTGCATACTCCTCCTCGTCCCATCATTTCAATCCTCGCCCCCATGCACCCGTATCCATATTTTTTCCATGCATGACAGAAGCGCAGTCACTTGTTTCTATACCTATCTCACCTTACCTTAACTTAGCGCCGCGCCCTGGTTGCTTACATACATACTAGAATAGTTCTAGTTCTACTAGACTAGGGTACGGTACATGCAACTGGTACCAGGGTGTCTAGCTTATCCTTTTACAGTAGCCTGCCCGGGGCCCTTTTCTTTTCTTTTGTGGCTTCCGCACCTGCATGCATCCTGTGCTGTACGTTTTACTTCTTGTCTATACCAAGGCCTTTCCTCCATCATCCTTGAAAAGCACCACCGGTCCTCATAAGGTCTCTTCAAGACTGAGCACACCTGCACTGTGAACAAGATTCGGTTCTCCGCATATAATCGTCCGAGGTCTCACAGCGTGTTCGACGAACGAACTAATTATTCGATATCTACCACCAGACACGGCAGGAACGCCTATAATACTGCCCCATATTCATGCAGGCAAGCGACTGAACCCGAAAATCGAAGCGCTCTCTCAGTCGAGTCTTTTGTAAATCGTTCTTCACAGCGCCACGCTTCCTGCAACGACTGCTACGAGCAGCCATCTCCAGTGGCGTTGTCGTTCTGCAAGAACCCCACTGTCAAAACGGCCGTGGCTGGCCATAAAACCCTTAGCCTTAACACCGTTGCCGGCGCCGCCGTGACATCGACCGAAACGACCGCAATCATGAACCGCACGTCGGTCGAATCGATCCAGACCGCGGATTCTCTCGCCCGCGCCTTGTACCGGCGCGCGCGGCTGTCTGGTCCTGACTTCTCTGACATTGCAACTGTGGTTCGATCGCTGCATACGTGCCTCAAGCACCTGCGCGTCGAGGCAGAAGACCCGGACAGTTTGCTGAACACGACGCAGCAGGAGCACAGCGTCTACGCCCGCCAGCTTGGCCCCATCGTCGAGGACTGCGACTTCACTTTGAAGCAGCTGGATACTATTTTGGAAAAGTATGGCGGAAGCAGCGCCGACACTCCATCCGAGGAGGGTCCGCACCGGGACGGCTACATCGTTGGCACTGCGGATAGCCGCGAGAAGGACATGATCGCTTTGATCAGAACCAAGCTTGCCAACCAAAAAACCAACATCGACATTTTCCTGGATACGGTCCAACTGCACAACCCAGCCAAGGCCAGACAGCAGTTTGTGGATAACCCTCAGAGCCAACAGCTAGACTCGATCAAGGATAAGGTCGATGCTATAGCTGCCCGGCTTGCGCGTCGCCGGGTTGCCCACATAAGCGCTGGCGATATGGAAGAGGAGGAGCTGTGGCAACAGTTTTCCACCGAGCTTGAACGAGAAGGCTTCTCGAGCGAAGTTTTAATGCGAAACAAGGTACGTCCTGGCACTGCATTTCCCCACCCTCTTGAATTCTTTCCTTTTGAATTACGTCAAGTCACCGTACTTCATTTGTCTGGTATGGTTTTCAGCGCTTTTATTAACGCTTCACGCATCATCTAGGAGGTTCTCCGAGCTTACATCCGGGAAATGGACTCCAACGGTCTCTTGGATCAAGCCCAACCGCCGTCAGTTCGAGGCCTTTTGCCTGCCGCGGAAGGACCGACTTCACGGGGACCACCCATGTCAATTACACCTTATCCATCTGATAATCGCGACGCCATGAGTCCCAAGGAAGTCATCTCACCTCCGATGACTGCCAATGAGAAGTTTCTACCATCAGTCAAGCTCAACCGGGGCCCCCCTGACTATGATTCTGTGCATAGTTCTCAGAATGAATATAGTCCCGAAAATGCCCACGGCGGCTTTTCCAATCAGATGTCACCAAGATCTCGGGCTTATTCCCAAAGCCAGCAGCCACAACCCCAGAGTGCACCACCGCACCAGACTACACATGCACCCCCGTACCCCCATGATCCCTTGCAATCCCCGGCTCTCTATGGCAATCATGGCCACCAACGAGTCGATTCTCAGCAGTACCAAGCTCCCATCTTGTACAATCCCCCTCTTCCGGCCAAGATACCACATCGTCAGAACTCAGGTTCGGATTCCGGCAATTCGGACTCAGATTCTACCTACAGTGACTCGAACAACTCATTGGCTTTGATATCCACGCGGGATCTGATGCAGCTTGACCACCGTATGACAGCGATGCATCTTGGCCCTCCGCAACCTTCTCCTCTCTTCTTTTCACCGGGAACGTCGCCAAATGGTCCTGGGGGTCGTTACTTGCCTGCTCCTCCCGTAGGTGATCAATTACCACCGGGTGTTCCAGGAAGCCCGTCCAGCCTTCCACCATACAGCAGCCCAACATCGTCAGTGGCACTAGCTGCTAAGCCGCCGCCGCCGCCGGCGTATGGCAGCTCCCCCATGCAGATGCCTGGCATAGATCAGCACCAGCAGCAGCAACGGCAATTCTCGCGACTCCAGCCCGACAGCCATGGCAACGAGATTCCCCTCGAGGCCACATGGACCAAAATTCGCCGCACGCTCGTCAGCCCAGAAGTACTGGACAGAGCTGGCGTCCGCTACGAGGCTCGTCCCGACTTTGTCGCAATCCTTGGGGTTCTTTCGCGCGAACAAATTGCGCAGTTTGCCCGCGAGAGTGACGAGGTTCGCCGAGCAAGATATGGTGGTCAAAACTATGCACCTCCTCGTTTCAACCGCGGTGGAAGCAGTGGCATACGTGATAATGGCATGCGGTACAATTACCGGGATGAGAAGTGGAGGTCAGGTTCGACAAGCGAGTCTGATGACGTTTTATGGGATTCCGACTCTTCGTCCGACGAAGGATCCCGTGAACGAGAGCGACGACCTTATGGCGGCCGTCCTTATCGTGAAACCCCCGAGAAGGAAAGGCGAAGAGGAAGTGACGAAACGGAGAAGAACGCAAATGATGAGAAGACGGATGACAAGGGTACCAAAGTCTATCCATTCGTGCTACCCATGGCAGCGGTAGCAGCAGCAAAGGGTCTTGATGGTAAAGCAACGCCAGCAAGCACGGTTCCGCCCAAGCCGATACTAAAAAACAAGAATGAAAACCACGTCCGATTCGACCGCGAGGGGCCTATTGAGATCTCACCCGAGGACATGTCTGCCGATAAGAGACGACGGGAGCAGCAACGCCGGGAGCGTGACCGTGAACCCTCGAGGGAACGTGATCGCGATCGCGATCGCGACAGAGATAGGGAACGGGATCGTGAGAGGCGACGAAGAGACCGCGACCGAGAACGTGAACGAGACGGGGATCGGCGCGACTATTACTACGGCTCTCGTCACGGCCACCACCGTCACTCCAGCTCAATGGACGGTCGCCGCCATGGCCACCACTCTCAAGGCGCCGAACCCAGCCGTGACAGAGAGTCTGCCCGTCGGGACAAGAAAAAGGCCTGGGGCCAAACGCTGGGCGCCGCAGGTATCGGTGGTGCCGCTGCCAGTCTGCTCAGTGTTCTTACCGAGGCGGCTACTGGATTTTGATGTGTCCAATACGACAAGTTCGGCTTGAAGCCCATTGACAGTCTTTCATCACTGTTTTTTTCGTCATTTCTGGCAAATTCTTTCCACACTGTTTTATGAAGAGTTCTGTTTTCATATACTGCCCATTTTCTTTTCTTGTCATTTTCCTCCGGATTTTGAGTACTGTGTACTACTAGGATTTTATGACCATGTACGCTATCTCTGGTTATGTTCAAGCAGCGCGGGAAGGCAGAGTAGCGTAGACTTTACATGATACCCCCCGAAGAGTATTGAAAGATTTTGGCATACAGGATGAATACCTAGCATGAATGTTGCACCTTTTCTGAGATCAATTCAACTGTTACTACTAGTGTTTTTGGTGGGGGTAACTTTGGAGCCATTCCAACAACGTTATTCTTGACAAACAGTCTCCAAAGGCTCCTTCCTATCTTTGTTTTACCTAGGGACCACCAAAAACTAGAAGATTTCGAAGGCTGGTCTCTGCAAAGCCACCCTGGCGCAAAGCATCCCGCCCTCGATGACAAGGGAACTCGGCCACTACTACAACGCTAACATTCTTTCCTTGAACACCAGCTTTTTTGAGCAGTCGCAATACTGCGCAAAGCGTTCTCCCAGAGGCAAGCACATCATCTACGACCACAACAGAGGAGCCTGGGGAGAGGGCATCCAGGTCCATTTCTATTCTGCCCAACTTGGAGTCGGCGAGTACTGGAGACGAGATGTGCGAAGGAAGCTTGCTCGTGGAGATGGTCGGCGGTGGGAGTTTACCGGCCTCGCGGATCAGCACCAGGGGCACATTGACCCGCGTCGCCAATGCCGATGCAAAAAGGAAGCCGCCGGCCTCGCAACACACCAGCGCATCGACCTTGGCCCAGTCGCCGGGGAAGTGGCTCTGCAGCAGTGACGAGCACAGATCGAGCCCGCCTGGACGTTGTGCGATGTCGAGCACGTGGCGGAATTCGATACCCTCGCGTGGGTGGTCAGGAACTGAACGGATCATTTGTGACAGTCGCTGCAGGTCTTTGTGGATGAGTGGCAGCAATTGATCTCTAGCGAAAGCCTCTACTTCTTTGCTACCGGGAATGTTGTTCTCGAAGATGAAATCCGGGTAATCCAACGAGGTCATCGAGCTCAGCCTGTCGTGCTTGATATCCTTGTCGTCCGTTTCATCCTCGGCGGCACAGTTACTGCCACCAACAGCGCGATTCTTGCAGAATCCTCGATGAACCTGCCGCGTCTCTTCACTCACGGTGACACGAACCTCGACCAGCTTGCTATTTGGTACCAGGTGCGACAAGGCTGCAACCGGGGCCTGCTCTCTCAGCCCGGTTATGAATAGTACGTCGGTGAGTGCAGCGTCTCGCACCACCTTGAGGAAATGCTCCTCGGGGAGACGAGGTCGCCGTCGCATCTGACTCTTGAAAAACGCATTCAATGCTGCTCTATGTTGCTCCTTGTAGGGGCGGTCCGACAGGAGCCGGGCAAATTCGGCACCTGTGGCCTCGGCATACTCTCGTTTGGTCGTATCGCTGATGCTAACTGTGCATGTTCTAGGACCTTTGCGGGTTGGGTTGCTGTTGAACACAGACAACCAGATATCTGCGCAGTAATCCTTGCCGGCGCCGTGTGCCCCGGTGACCAAGATGATGAGTCTTGGCTCCCTGGGCACTCTCGGGAGGGGAAAGGCGTAGGCCAGAATGTTGCACGGGTCAGAGCTCGCTTTGAGACGTGCCAGGCGTGCAAGATTTGGTCCAAACGCCTTGGTGGCCAGCACAGCGTCTCGAGGATCAGGGCCCAAGTCGGCGCCGTATGTACCGGTACTCAGGGGAAGCAAGGCCTCGACGACATTGTACACCCACTGTATGGCGGTTTCAGCAGCTTGAGTCCCGTCTCGTTCGCGGGGCCAGACGCCAGTGATCACGCAAGCAAAGTTCCAGTCCCGGCAGCCAAAGGCACTGGAATCGGCTGCCACATCCCTCATGGCTGCCCCGCCGTGCAGTAGATGGAGATAGCAGAGCGGCGAGGGACGAGTTTTGATGGCGTTTAGCAAGACACCGGCTGTGGCTGTGGATCCAATACGTCGCAGCAACATGCATCTTTTGAACGATGAGGTCTTGCCACCTCCATGGCCGCCGTGCATTCCAGACATGTACATCTCGGTATCGAATAGACCGACGCCATCAACCACCTTGGATGAGGTTTCCTGTCCCAGTACTTTATCTGCGTAGGTGGTTTGTGATGTTGGCGAGGCGAGCTCGTTGGGAGAAGTTTCGTACATGGTCACGCCAAGATGCATCTGTCCCACATCCCAGTAAAGGTAGGCGTCGGCCGAGCAGTGTCTTGGAAGCTTAGCCGCGACTAGCTCATCGAACTCTTCGAGCTTAAGATAGGCCTCGGTGTCGCCTCTCACAGGAACGATCCAGTTTCGGACCGAATAGGTTGGGCTTGGGTAGGTTTTGAAGACGACGCTCACCACGATACCGAAATTTGTGCCACCGCCTCGTATCGCCCACAACAAGTCAGCCTCGTCCTCAGGGCGCTCAGAGCCTTCCGGCTGGTGCGGGCTTGGTATGTTGCCCACGCAGAGGACCTGACCGGAGCTGGCACTGACCATGACGGCCCCGACGATGGAGTCGCACGTCAAGCCGTGCAGCCTGGTCAGATGCCCGATCCCGCCCTGGAGCCAAAGGCCTGCGCCGACGCTTGGGCGAGATCCCAGAGGTACCGTCAAGCCAGCCGCCATGGTCTTCTCGATGATGTCGCCGGTTTTTGCACCGGTCTCGGCGACGACAAAGACATTGTGGTTGGAAGCACATGTTGCTTTGCCGTCTTCAGCCGCGCAGATGTGGACCTTGTCAAAAGATCCCATGTCGACTGCAACGACGTTGGGCCAAAGGCACTGGTCGCTGTGGCTTCCACTGATAACGGTCAACTTGGTCTTGTTCTTCAGCGCCCATCTTACACACCGTTGAATGTGTTGGACCTCTGTGGGCCTAAAGGTCGCGGCTGGGCGATGAAGACGGGCTTGACGGTTCTTGATCTTCGCCTCTGGGCTGTTGATGAGCAGTTGGGCCTGACCGGTCAGCTCTGGTAGAGAGGCGGCATGTCTCGTGAGTGCGACCATGACCTCGGGGGCACTGAAGCAGAGGAGATTCGGGTGGGCTCCTTCACGGCGGCCTAGGTCACGACACAGCTCACGCCAGTCGGATCGGATGCAGGCCGACTCCTCGTTGCAATCATTCATAGCGAACCCAGCCATGAAGCGAGCAAAGGCGTCCAGGATCGCATCGTCATCCGTCACGCGGACGACACCAGAAGGGAAGGTTGCTGTGGAGTGGCACACCAAGCCGTCCAAGTGCAGGTTGCCAGCACGGTGGAAAATCATCACCATTCCACCGTCGAACCGTCCATCAAGCATGCTCAGTGCTCGCTCGACAAACTTGACTTTGGGGCGCATTCCGTACATGCTGTGACAGAACAAGACGAGGTCGAACGCCTCTTCCTCGACATTCATGCAATTGTTGCAGTCCAGGGCAAATGGCGTCCGACGAATGTCGGGAGGAGTTTTCAGGCAAGGGAGAGAAAGCTCCATCTCTGAACTAGACTGAAGCCCCTTGTCTAGCTCTACAGCAAAGAGCGTGTTGGGCTCGTATGCAGCATATCTTGTGATTTTCTGCCTCTGGTGCTCGGGTAGATATCCGAGCACGCTCTTAGGGCCGGGACCAATCTCGAGTACCGACAGGTGGACACGACGGTCGATTAGAGGGGCTATGAGCTCGGACAGCTGAGGTATGATGAAGTCTTGGTAGGTCGCCCATCCTGAATCCTTCACAAACATGTCAAAGCCGGCACTGTACTGTGCTTCAGACAATGGAGACAGTGCTTGTGTGGCTGTGGCAGCTCTCTGCCTGAGAGCTGACTTTAGAGAGTCGAGTGTAGCCATATTGGGATATCTATAGGAGAACAGAACCTTCTCCTGGGAATTTGGTTTGGGGTAATGGGAAGTAATATGTGGGGTAGTAGAAGTGTGTCAAGAAGCTTTGGTCATGAAAACTAGTCGATAGTTGGGCTTGATTTGGGATAAAGAAAAGGGACAAGTAGGGGAAAGGGTAAGGATTTTCAGGTGTCGGTCTCTGCACTTTTATATTCTGCTTTGCTCTCCCAGGTACGCTACGCGCCGGTGGCCGATTATCATTCTGGCGAGCTCTGGTGTAGCATGCGGCATAAATTGCTCCGCACATTAGGCTCCCTTCTCGCCCCAATCAGATCCAGGTGGTCCTGCAAGTACCTCTGTGTAGCTTGACCAGCACATATGCAGGGAAGGCTGAGGTTCATGACCAGAGTACGCACCCTGCGGCCGCAAAGGCTATCATGGGCCATGAGGGCAGGCTACAAGAACAAGAAACGCAGCATTTGTCATATTTCTCTCTAGGTAATGCCATTTCCCCCCCTCTCCCTGATACATTGCGAGTCTCTCCAGGGCTAACCACGCTGCCCCTGAGAAAGCAGAGTGTAGAATCTCCTCTGTTCGTCCAGATCATCCTTCAACAAACCAGTCATGCTCTGCGTCAGAGTCACCGTCCCCGTCTTCTGCACGCCCCTCATCACCATGCACATGTGGGTGCACTCTAGGACGACGGCGACGCCCAGGGGGCTGAGAACCTCATTGATGGCCTCCCCGACCTGCTTTGTCAGACGCTCCTGAATCTGGAGCCTGCGGGCAAAGACCTCGGCGATCCGAGGCAGCTTGGACAACCCAAGAACTCGACCGTTGGGGACGTATCCAATGTGCATCTTTTACCATTATATATACAGCGTCAGCTGGAGTTTCCCGTCATTAATCTCTACCACTTTGGATAGGCCAAAAAACCTGCTGTTGTACCGGTGTGGAAAGGGGAATCACAACTCACCTTTCCAATAAATGGAACCATGTGGTGCTCACACATGCTAAATATGTCAATGTCTCTGACGATGACAAGTTCCCTGGAGTCTATGCTGAATATCGCATCATTGGAGACCTCGTGGATGTTCTTGTAGTACCCTTGAGTGAAGAACTGAAGCGCCTCGGCGTATCTGTTTGGCGTTTCTGCAAGGCCCTCGCGGGCTGGGTCCTCGCCAACTGCGCAGATGATCTCGTGGACGGCGGCTGCTATGTTGACCTTTGAGAGGGAGGGCGCCCGTTTATCCGCTACTCTGCTCGAATCTGGCTGTGGAGCAGGTATTGAGGAAGAGACTGCTGGCCAGAAAAGTAAAGTCAGGGGAACCGTTATGCCTGTGAGATTGATCAAGATGGCGTGGATCATCTACATACCCTGATTGGGCACGTCGTGGTCTGGCAACTGACCCGTGGAGCTCAGCTCGAGAGAAGGAGATTCAGAGACACCAGCATCTGTACTGGTCAGGGATGTGGTGACTGAACTTTGGCAAGTCGCCATTGTGCTTTTATCCATGTCTGCTGGTTGAAAATCGTCACCAATACAGTTGTTGACTATTGCGAGCTCTCTTTGACTTGGAAGAAGAAGGAAAGACTTGGCCCGGGCCAGAAGATCTGGCAGCATGGGATTCTAGAAGCCTTAAAAGGGAACTTGGATAAGCCCTGAGAGGCATCATAGGTTGCATTCTGTCATAATATTATTACTTGCGAGACCATCTGTATTGAGTGGCCACCACCTACCTGTCTAGAAGAGAGGAAAGGAAGAGGAGGAAAACTACCATCAGGGGCCGCTGGCATCGCAGAGCCGCACCGATCGAGGACAAAAAACGAATACATTTGGAAAGGCTCCAGCGCCGAGGCTGCTGTGCAACCCTGGTGGCCTCCGGCAGCGTGGGAATAAATTAAAAAAAGAAAACAGGCGAGGTATACGGACGTCTCACTGGCCAGACGACACGCCAAGGCAGTTGGTCAGGCGAGGCCCGGCATAGCACATCCCGTCGAGAAAACATTTACGAGTCGATCGTCATACCAAGGGCTACCATCCCCAAGATAAGGATGTAGCAACTTGTATCGATACATGCAGATATATATACACAAGGCTCGAATCAATGGGCATAAGGTGGTCAATCAAGCGAGTCCCCGAACAACCAACTATGATAGCAATATGTAAGCGGATGGTCACGAGATTAATAAACCATATCTTCTACTGTTTTCCACAGCCTTCCTCTTTTGCCTTATCCTCTTTCCGTGGCGGACCAATGCTGGAGGAAGCACCCTGCTTGGTTATAGGCCTACACTGCATGTGTCTCTGAAGCTCCGCAGCCGACACAATAGCCCCTTTGCTCCTGAGTACCGCCCACTCGCAAAATGAGCCATCAAAGAATTCCGGAGGGTATGGATCTTGCCCACAGCTACGGCTAATCAAGCCAGAATATAGACAACAGGGGTGATCTGGGCAGGATCACGGCACTGGCAACCAATACCACCTGGTATTTCTTCTATTATATTGTTTGCAACCAGGTTGGCATGTCACATACGACCATACCCACTGGAATATACGGGATCCCGTCCGCTCTCCCCTAGTCAAACCAGTGAGGGCCGAATTAGTACTCAGGTGGGTGACCACTGGGGAATCCTCGGTGTTGTATGTTTTTGTCTTTTGTCTTTTTGTGTATCATGTGAGCAGCGTTTATTACCTACTATATATAGATGTATTTTTTCTCAGTCAGTTTAATTTAAGTGAGTGTGTAGTCCGCACCCCCGGTTTCGCCGCGGTCGTGATCGTGGTGGAGACGAGCGCACCTCATAGCCCAGCATGGCGTTACTTTTGACGGCAGGATTCTGACACTCATCTTTCTTCTTGTCATCTCGTGGGTATCCGTTATTCTGCTACGGTGTATGTCTCTGGATCAATTACTGAGCATGTGTTTTACTTTCCGTGGACTGGGCAGAACGCGCTTGATAGTATCGCCCATTGAGTCCCAAATTCTCTGGGGGACCTCCCCACCCAGTTCACTTGTTTACCGCCCAGGGAGCTTGCTGAGCTGTAAACCAATCTTTCCGCATCATCACCCAGCCATGCTTTGGTATTGGCGCGGGATAAACCTGCTTGTCAATGAATTCTTGGTAAACGTCTCCCTGCTCTCTCAGCACCTCGATCTGGTCACAAAAGCTCAGCATGTCAATGTAGATGATCTTCCTCTGGTCGTGTTTAAGGGCGGCATGATCAGGCAGCTCTCGTGCTTGATACATTTGACCTTTTGGCATTGCTTCTGATGCTAGGGTTATCGGGGCTGTATATATGTCCAGTGACGGGACTTCGTTTGGGCGGACTCGGAAAGTCCATCTCCCTGGGCAAACTGTCAGGTCAGCCCAGCGGCAAAGTCAAAACCTGTGACGTTCGGACCCAGTGTGGTAAATGCACATACATACAAGATTTATCTATGTTTTAAAGCAGACTCTTCTTGTCGTACGCAGCCACCGCATCTATTCGATGCATGGCGGAGACGACAGTCGCGTGCGGTGGACTACCATTGAATCCAGAGATCCGCGAATAGTCGAACAAGTAAGTTATGGGAATAGATTAAGCTCACAGGGTGGTGAAATTCAGATTCACATACCTGGTATTTTGAGGCAAACCGCACATGCAATTTGCAGCAACAAGAAAAAAGGGCTGTAACAAGGATGGGGGACTTTTACCCTGAGATAATGTATGGAGTAGACGATGGTCTCGATAACTTATATCCTGTATGTTAATCATAGACAAGGCTTCATGTCCAGCTCTCATTGTGGCATTCGTTTTTCGACAACCTCCGGAAGGGGTCGGAAGAACTAGGGTGTGACAGAGAAGCCGAACCCGTTACGTGGTTATTGCTGGTTGGACAGCACAGGTACATCGTTTCGTAATTCAATGCTCAACATGCCATCTTAAACACTGCGAATAGCTGGCCAAAAACCAAACACCGACTGCGCCCTGGCTAAATACTGAAGTCGATGTCCCCGTCTCACTGAAAATCATCAAATGCCTCATAAGCTAGCCCCTTCCACGTCCTGACCCCGTGTGTCCGTTCACTCTTGCACCTCATCATCACCGTCGCTACCCCAGATCGTGGCAGGATCATATGCAGGCAGCTTCTCCAGCGCGCATCTCACATAATTTCTGCACAGATAAGCGACCAGTGTCTTGGTCCGCTTCTCTGTATGCCGGGTGCTTGCAGACTCGCTGAGTTTCTGTTCCCAGGTGATGGACCCGATCCTGGCGCCGCCCGGTGCCGTCCGTGCCCGTGGGTTTAACGTGCAGGATATAGCATTCCGACCTTGTCCAGCTCCGCATTATGTACACACAAGTCACCCCGTCGCCGTCCGGCTCCGCGGCGGCGATGACCCATTTGTCTTTCATTTGCCTGGGTTTGAAGCCCAGTTTGAGTTCGGCCAAGTCGGTGGCGCTGATGCCCAGATCCTATCGGGCGGATGCGGGTTCCCGCATGGGGGTTGACGATTGGTGCGCAGGACGGCCGGTGTTCGTTCGGGGTTGATGTCCCACCGGCGGTCCAGGCCGTAGGCGCGGCGGACGATAGGGTCGTCGAAGGATTCCGACATTTCTGGTTCCGAGATTTGGATTTTGTGCTTGGTGCTTGGAGGCTGTCTTTTTTTCTTTGCTCTCCTTTTTGTTTCTTTGGGATGACTGGGGTCGGTCTTGTTTTCATTAAAGGGTTAATGGAGAAGGACAGGAACGAGTGAGGAGAGCAGATTAAAAGGCCTATGTATGGTGTCGCCTTTTATTGGAGTTCCGCACCTAGGTAGGTACCTAGGTTGGCACGCTCATGTGTCTAGACAGTCTGGTGGTGTGGCGCCCTGCCTTTGTTTGGCCAAGCTGGATTTCAATCCATTGAGACATCGTATCTGATATACCAATATAACCACCTCCCAACTCGCCAGCAATCTACCCGGCAGCAATCTACCCGGCAGCAACCAACTTGCCGGCAGCAAACTTGGCAGGGAACGACCCAACGGCGTTCTGCTACCCGGCAGCAACGCCGCAGGTAAGCAAACAAAACCAGGCGCTCGGTGATCAGGATATGAAAATGTTAAAAACAAATGTATAAAGCTAAAATAAGCCCATAGTAAAATTATACAGGTGCTGGGTGCTTGGAAATTTATTTCTTTGTTAAGAGAATCCATGGAAACGATTTTCTTATTGATATATAAGCTTTCATTTTCACGATTTTTAGATCAAATTAAATTCCATTCAAATATTTGTAGTAAGCCTTGCCAGCCATCGAACAATAAATATCTCTTCAAAATATCCTCAACCAGCATTGACTGCCACATACGACCATACCCACTGGAATATACGGGATCCCGTCCGCTCTCCCCTAGTCAAACCAGTGAGGGCCGAACTAGTACTCAGGTGGGTGACCACTGGGGAATCCTCGGTGTTGTATGTTTTTGTCCTTTGTCTTTTTCTTCCAGAAGATAGGCAATATCTTTTATGAACTACATTTTGTATCCATTATATACCATTTTGCTTTCTTATTTTGTACCGTTTAAAGTGCATGGTTTGATCGAAACTATCCGATTACGCTGCGCTTATGACGCGTGGTGGACATAATCGCATCTGAACCTCCAACATGGCCCTCTTCATTACCTGTGGGCTACCAAACTCATGCAGCGTGACATAGATTCAAGCAATAGTATCCCAATTAGAACGGTTCCGATGAACAGCCATGGCATAAGATACCGAAGCTATGATGACTTTTTCTACCTTTAGTGGGATATCTTTGCTTGGACAGACATCTTGATAGGGCCTGGGTAATCATTAAGTCGTTACTATTTATAGACATAAACTCCCACACCTAAACCATGCTATTCGTAAATGTTATCTACTAAACCTTTGAAAAATAACCCACCACAACATCGATAGACACTGAGCTTTTGAACATTAGAGATCAACCTACCAGCAGAAAAGACGAAGCAAAATCATCGTCTCCTAGTCCTCCTGCCGGCCGCACTAGCACCATATTGCTGTTGCGGTTGCTGCAAGTCCTTCAGGGTGAGCTTCTCCCCTCCGCCAGCATCCTTGGGCGGCCCTTTCGTGCCATCGGCTACACCGGCCCTCAACTGTGCCATGAAGTAGTCCGCATGTGGGGCATCGTACACTAGCTGGGTAGCCGGCGGAGGTGCATTCTCCTTGGTTTTGTTGTCGTCTGCACCTGCCACCGAATTCTTGTCCCCAGCGGCAGAGGCAGCGTCTGCGCTGCCACCACCACTGCCGTTGGAGCCGATAGAGACGTTGGAGACTGCGCGACCCATGATCTTACGTTTACGACGGGCCGGCTGTGGTGCCGCTCCCGCTACTGCTGACTGTCCGCCAGATGCGTCCTGTTCGTCTGCCGACCCGGGTGCGCTCGTTTTACCGTCGAGGAGGGACGTCAGTTTGGAGCACAGAGCCAGGCGGTTGGCTTCGTCCTTTAGCTTCTTTTCGCGAGCCCTTTGGGCTGACGCTTCCCTTGCGGCCACAGCCAGAGCATCCTCATCTGAATCGTCGTCGTCCGAGTCGGCAACCTCGCTTGCTATTCTTGCAAGCTTTCTCTGCGCCGCGGGCTTGTTGTTCGGCTGCGCTTGTTCTTCTCCCACGGCAGACGTTTCTTCTGCATGGCTCTGCTGCTCTGGGGGTGTTTTGTTAAGCGCACTGGCCGGTTTGGTTGCCAACGGCTCAGATATATCTCGACTTCTGTCACTTGTTGCAGTGACATCCTTAGATTCTTTGGAATGACCCGACTCTTCTTGTGTAGGCTCCGTCTCGTGTTCGCCAGCTTTCTCGGCAGACTCAGTATTTCCCGCCTGGACAGGTACTGCCGACGTCGCATCACTCGCACTTTTGGGTGCTGCTGGGTGCGCGGGGGCCTGTGCCGAGGTAGATTCTGTGGTTGAAGGACGAGATGCAGAAGCTGATTTTGTTCTGCGCAAGGACTCATTCTCCTTGTCGGATGGTGCGGACCGTGACCTAGTCAAATCAGTGTTTGCAGAGAGCGTTCTCGGCGGCGTGATGCTCTGGTTGAGCTCTTTGTACATAAAGTCCCTGAACGGGACCTTGTAGCCTGTTGATATGCAAGTCCAAAGCCAGTCGGCCTGGATGACGGGGACTTTCCATGCCAGCGCCAGGTCCAACTTTTGCTTACGAACAGCCTGGAGTGATGTGCAGAGAAGCATCGAGGTGTTTGCGGTGAATCGCTCGTCATAGCGCGCACCAAGTTGGCGAATCGTTTTGTCTATTTGGTTGAGGTCCACACCTGTGAACCCTGAGGTGGCTACTCCAAGACTCTCAAATCCCTGGATTGGGAAGCGTGGGAACGGTCGACCGATGACGTGATGGTTCGGATCAAAGAACTGCTTCTTATGTAGGCACTTTTCAATGAAGAACTCAGTGACTATCGAGGCTCCAGATGGTAGCCTCGGATGACTTTCTGGCTGTGATTCTTGTGGAACGATGAGTATACGGTGAGAGTACTGTGATCCCTTCTCCAGGCTAAGTTCCTCCAAGCTAGAGCAGACGTGTCCACCGAGAGAGACGAGCGTATTCACCAAAATCTCGGTTTGCCGCCGCGAGAAGCCGTGGACATAGCAGCAGCACGAGTCATACACCGGTCGCTCCTTGGGGATCTCGAACGGTGGCGGAGCTGGAGTCTTCTTTGCATCGGGTGCAACAAAGGAGGTCCTGAAGGAGCTGCTGTTGCCTTCAGCCAACGACGCAGCAGACACAGCTGGTATTTCCTGCTCCGGTGGGGCAGCCTCGACGGACACCGGCGACGGTTTAGAATGCGCTGGCTTTCCAAGAATGTCACCCCACAGGCCATCTCTCTGGTTACTGAGCTTCAAGCTGGCCGTCCTGCGTAGCTTCGTCTTGCGGTCGTCCGGCGCACCGCCCTCCTTGGCCGCAAACGACGCATCGCGGGTCCGTTTGCTCCCGGCCGCGGACCGCCTTGCCGGCGCGTTTCTGTTCCAAGCATTCAGACCTCGCTCCTCTAGCGGTAGCAGCGGGTCATATAGCGACTCGTCGAGAATCATGCCGCGTTCGACACTGTCCCGAACCCACTCGATCGAGACGGTACGTATCTGCCAGTCTTTTGCTGCAGCGTATTTTCGGCCCCGTGGCTGGTGTACTACAAGGTGTGTGACATGTTTAGTCAGGTCACCCGTGTAGGATCCCCCATTCGAAGTGATGGTGTGGGTTATAGACTGCCGTTCGTCGGCTGTATTAGGACCATGGAGGTTTTGTCAGCTCAAGGTTCCACCTGTGCCCGCCGCCGTGCTGGTTTGCTTTGTGTGGAGCCTACCATCGTCAAAGCCCGTCAGGCAGATGAGCAGCTTGCCACGGCCGCGCCCGTTGCCACCATCGGTCTCAAACGTCTTCAGTCGCCATTCTCTCTCGAGCGCCTTGAAGTTGATGGGCTCTGCCATGGTGAAGAGGCTGCAGACGGCGTCGATCCAGCCTGCAGCCATGGGCTTGATGTCGGGTCGTTCCTTGGCGACATGGCGATATTTCGGGGTGTCGTATTCGCCAACGATCAGATGGGTCACGTCCGGGGTGAGGTCATATTTGTGAATGCCGCCCAGCTCAGCGGCCTTTTGAGCAATCTCGGCCTGGGGAGGGGGAGGTTCTGTCTGTCAGCCGAATTTGCTTGCGGTGGCGATCAAAGCAACGAAGGGGAGGTAGGTGTGTCGTCAAGGGTATCAACAAGTCTCATACCCTTTGTTCTACCGGGATGCTTGTGCAGCAAACCACAACTCCACGAAATGGCTGGGCAGAATCGAAGCCTGAGTTCTCCGAGTCCGATGCTCGAGAGGGGGAGGCCATCTGATCTTTAAAGTCAGGGTAGAAATGAGTGCATAAATGCCAGGAAGAGCTTGCCCGCGGCAAGCATGAGCAAAGGGTGCGAAGCAAATGGCTCCAGGCTACGAAGCCCGTAGATGCCCAAGTAAGGCAGGTATCTAGGTAGATGAACGAAAGAAGCGAAGACAAGGTTGCCAGTAACGTAGCGTGGGGTCAAACGGTTCGATCCAGAGGACTGCTAGCGATAAGCATCTGCTCCATGAATATGGTCGAAATAAAACAATTAATTACTTACGGGGCGCGTCAGAACGCGTGCTGGGTTTAGTGGGTCCGAATTCCATTCCTATGTACATCGGCCCCTCCCGACGCGTGAGTTTAGCGTTGGCGGGGGACTGACTACTGTACCGTAGTCAACCCTTGCCAACACCACACTGACGTCACACCCATCTACCCTTACCCTTGGAGAGGCCATGTTTGACGAGTGTCTGTCGGTCCACGCGGTGCACGGTGTTTTTGTCTCCTTATTAGGTAACTAGGTAGGTAAGGTATGTATCTGTGTTTTTATCGTATAGCAAACAAAGTCCAGAGTTTTATCCACCTGCCTCATCCTTCGCGCGCGTGGTCTCCTTGTTTCCAATAGTGCACGTCGAATCTACTTGTCCGCCGAGCCCAACCGAACCACGTTGTTCCTGGCGCAATATCGAGATGGTATGGCATACAAGATGTGCCAAAGAAGCCAAGTACAAGAAATAATTTCAAGATTCTGGAGTTCCCCCGCTGAAATGTAGCCATGTTCGAGGCCTCTTTTACTGAGCATATCTATACATGCGCTCAAGCCTGTCAAAATACCTGCCATCTCCTGTGCACATGCGAAAGGTAGTCAGTCCGTCCAATAATTTGGATCAGAGGCATGGCAGTAAACTGGCCACCCTTGTTGTTCAAAAGTGGTGACTTGGTTGCAAAACAGAGGCTTAAAGGTGACTCTGGCTGATTTTACTTCCAGTTTTGCAGCTTGTAAAAAGCCCTCTTTACCGGCTGGTATTATTTTTGCCGAACAGTATTGTAATGTTAAGTCATCGTCGCTTAGACAACATACTTTGCATCAACTGCTTGGCACTGACTCTCTTCTTAATTGGCGGACCGGTTGTTGATGGCTCCTTGTCCGGCTCGTCCTCCAGCTCCCTTTTCTTGGATACTGGAGGAGTGTCATTCCTCAGCTTTTGAGAGGATTCCGACTCTTGTGCCATTGAATTAGGGGCTTCCTTGGGCGATCTGCTTGTATCTGCGTTTGGTAAAACTGGAGACGATCTAGATCCGGTATTCACCACTACTTTCTCCTTGACTGCGCCCCCTGGAATCAGATATAATATCTTTGGTTAGCATCGCCGTCCTCAGTGTAGGCTTCTATGAACTGTCTCAATTTGTCACGAGTTGGGGATTAATTACCTGTGACCGCTGCAGGAAGTTTCGGGCTAGATACCGAAGTCACTGGGGATGACTTTCGAGATCCATGTAAAGGTTTGTCGGGGCTGGGCACTGAAGGATTTGCCTGACTTTGGCTTATTTGTGGTATTGTTGTGGATGATCTAGCGGGACTGTGATTGGAGATCCGTTCTGTTTCGGCCGCGGAAAACTTGCGTTGTGACACAGTAGAAGGTTGGGGACGGGCTGGGCTTGTAGTTGTCGAATTCGAATCGACATTATCCGCCTTTGCCTGGTTTGGAGACGAGGAACTGGCTCTGCCCAAATCCCTGATACGAAAACTGGAAGTTGTGTTCGTGGTTTGGCCCGCAGTCGCTGCACTTTTGCCATTCGTTCCAGCACCGTCAGCAGGCTCGGGCCTGTCACCCAAGGGCTGTTGCGTGGTAGAAGGTCGTGGCAAGACCGGGCTTGTAGTTGTCAAATTTGGATCAATACCATCTGACTTTGTCTGGTTTGATGACGACACATTGGCACTGCTCAAACCTCTGATCTGAGTATTGGAAGTTTTGTTCGTGTTTTGCCCCACAGGTACTGCTTTTTTACCGTCTATCCCAGCACCACCGTCAGACTGAGGCCTGTCATCAAACGTTACTTTCTTAACCGTTGGGGTTGCAGTTTTGCTGATAACTGGCATTGGCGGTTGGGACGGTATGGTCTCAGTCACTCCCACGGTGCCAGACAGAGCACGCCGCTCGCCAGCCGTCGAGTTATTGCTGTCAATGGTGGTGCTCAGCTTTCGAACCTGGCCCGGTACGTTTTCTTCGTCGACTTGTTTGCTCTGAGTGCGCAAGCGCTCGGCAAAACATATGCTTGTGGACTTTTCATTGATGTTTTCATAGCTTGGCTTCGAAGGGGTGGAAGAGCGATCGGTCCTGAAAAGGTCCTCCTGTGCTCTTATGTAAGGCTTCTTCGGCGCCTCGTTATCAACAGCAGTTTTCCCTCGAGGGCGCTCTTGCGTGTGGAAATTTACATGGGCATTTGGTGGGCTTTTCGGGTCCTTGCCCCGACCACCGTCGTGGGCTGGCCTACAACTGTCGTACGAGAAGCCTTCCATCGAGTCTGCTTCTTTACGATGGTATGAATGGCTGTGATGACGAGTAGAGGGTGTTTCATATGGGCCATGACCTTTCTTCCTTTCCTTCACGTCAGCACTAGCAATGGACATCACCTGGTCCAAACTGATGGCAGGATGTGTTTCTATTTTCTCCTTGACATCTCGAATCCATCTTCGGTGTTCCTCGGCATCCTTGATTCCCATGATGAAGAATGCTATATATTGCTTCTGGTTGAGGCTGCAACTTATGGCCACAAGTTGCTTACGTAGGTTGTCGAACCTTGTCACGTAGGCCTCGAAGCTATCATAGGAAGCGAGGCCTATAGTGGCGATGCTTTGCAGGAGAGAGCTGAGCTTGTCGAACGAGAAGCGAGGCGCTGGGGGCGGCCTGACGGGTTTTGGTGACGTGTACGAAGCTCCATGGTTTTCGTCTTCGGGGCGCTTTCCTGCCCATTCAAGGATCTCTGACCAGATCTCCCAAGGCTTCTCCCCATGGAACAATGATCCACCGAGAAACTCGTTTCTGTACCGAGCTACGACACTGAATTTGAGCGCAACGGTGACCCTACGCAGTTCATCTGCAGTCGGCCGCCTCTGGAATCGGTCATCTCGCTCCCGGTCTGAAGCGGCCGGTGGCACGAGGGGCACGTGGGATAAGCCACGCTCGCGCAGCCGCTCGAAGAAGACTTTCTTCCAAGAGTCGAAGTCGCTTGGCTTGCTCAAGCGCTGCCGCTGGTGGACCGAGTCGAATTCCTGGCTATCGTTTCCAAAGGCAGGATTCAGCGACGGGCTCGCCATACCGTTTTAGCCTCAAGCAATAAGCTAGCAACTTGGTGTGGAACAAAGGTTTTTTTTCTTTTTTTTTCTTTTTTTTCTTTTTTTTTTGGACCTCACTGCCCGGTTACGCTAGGCTGAAAAAGCGAAATGTGGAATCGACCAAGTGGCATAGTGGAGGTTCATATGGTCGGTTAAGCAATTTAGCACGCACTTGATCTTGTGTTTTTGAAGAAATCGTAAGTGGTCAAAATAAAACAACAAGAGAAGTTCTTGGGGGAAAACAAAAATAAAGAACCAAGAAAATAAACCCCGTTTTCGTACAGCGTGATTACTTCAAATTCGGGATTTGGCTGGGCGCGCAGGGATCACCTGGGTGGGCATCACCATTGCAGTGTAACGCTCTAGTCTAGTTCTAGTTCTACGAAGTAGATAGCAGCTAAGGGCGGGTGTGATCACGTTTGTGGTGGATGCCCATGCAATGGGATCAGCCCTATCCCGTAGGCCGGTGCCTCCGAATCCGGTAAAAGCCCGGTTACTGCATTCTAACGGCGAACAACAAAGCTGATCGCTCTCAGAAGGTGGTTTGGACAGAGTGTGATGGTGTCGAAAATTATGGGATGCTTGGCTACTTAGGGTGCTGGTGCTCGGCTTGCTTGGATACAAAAGATGACTGTTGGCGAGTCGTCAATGTCACCAAGAAATCTTTCCAGAAAAAGAAAGAGAGATAGAAGAGAGAGAGAAAAAAAAGGAGGACGCGCAGCAAGGGTGTTCGGTTCAAGTTGCGATAAATATTTATTTAAAGCAGCATTCCTGTTTGACCTTGCCAACTTGCCCATCCCTTCGGCTCACAGGTCCCATTGTTCCTTGCTTTTTTCATCCATCTCTTAGGACTACTGGCCCCTGAACTAGCGGGGACTGAGGCTTGGCAGGTACCGCGTAGCCGAATGAATGGTGGAGTTCAAACGACCCTGAGCCGCGGAGACCCTGCCGAACACCAATCAGGCCAATCTTGTCAATCTCCATGAATAAGGTATTGTGAGTCCTTTTGGATTGCTTAGAGTTTTAATCTTAAATCTCGGTACTAATTCCATTTAGTAAAAGAGAGCTGTTACAACCGGTGACAATGTAAATTACCTTTTCAAGTTCACCGATTGACGATCGCGCCTACACGGGTTCATCTTTCTCCCGCCCAGACGGCAAGAAAACAAAAGTCGCGGCTCAAAGTGTGTCTTCGTTCATCAAGTAACCCACACAGAGTGGCAGCAGGTTGTGGCCAGAGACGCGGAACTCGTAGCCAAGCATATTGTGCAAGAAAACTACCGCGGCTCTCCCCACCAGCTCTGAGTGCTTATTTCCGGGGACGAACCGTCGACGTTCGGCGACAACGATCGTCATACCCTTCCTGTCCTTTCCACGGGGAGGGGAGCCCAACCCTATATCGCCCACTCTGATGATCTCAACGACGCAATAAACCTCATCGCTCGAGGAATCTTCGCGCATGGTTACATCACTACACAGCTGGGGGACGTGCTCAAAACCAAAGGCAGGTCTCGTATGGGTGATGCTGCTTGTATACACCTGGCTTCGCTCAAGAGTGTCCCTGGAATTGGGTCGATGTTCTGTCCTCGTTGCTTCCTTGTAGGGGGTGTGGACTGTCGAGACTGGGTACGGCCTTTCCAGCTCAACGAATGTTGCCCCGAGCGTGAGGAGCCTCTCGCATCCAGAATGGTGCCCTTTGCAGATGACATGCACAGACATGGTGGTGATTCGCGGTCTGGACGGCGCGAGGTCGAACTGCTATTATTGAATGTGGGCTCCTGATTTGGTTTGGATGGACGAATATTTAGGTATCATTTCGACCTCTTAGATCAGCGAGTCCTGAATAAGGGTCTTTTATATTGCTTTGTATACTCGCAACTTTGGGTGAGTGAGTAAACCATATATTCACTACTGTAGCATCACATATTCAACCTGAATGTTGGAGTTATTCAATTCACTCATGTTGCCTAACCATCACTTTTGCCGACTTTTTTTTCCCTCCAGACTATGAACACACGGTGGTGATGGGATCGCGTCATTAGGAAGCCATTGCCTGGCTCTCGGCATGTGGTGGTGAGGTAGGTATCCAAGTGGATACGGGCCTAAATTTGGTCTCTGGATACAACAGCGAAAACACAAGAGAACATATGAGACTGCAAGTCCTATCAAACGAGTTTAGTGTTCTGTGGTTCTTCTGGAGCTTTTCTCCATCTGCGATCTACGGCAGTGCCTACCGTATATTACCGACGCCGTTTTTGCAAACCCCACGTGTCAGGGATGAATGGAGACTGGTAAAACCAAGGGGGGCTTTGCCTGTTCGCTATTCATGCCGAGGCCGCAGGCGACGGAATATCAATGCAACCAGGGGTTTTGCTCCGCATCGATGCAACCCCAACAACACAGATAGGATGGATGAGGAAACATCCGAACTGGAGCAATCAATAATCGACGAGATAGGAACACGCGTTCATGCTTTGTATATAAATCGTCACTCCCCCCGGCCGGCTTGGGAACCTGAATATGCTTTCCCTCCAGTCAGGCCATTCCGACCTCTCTTCGTCACTCTTTTTCTCTGCCGGCTGGCTTTAATTAAAGTCTTCTTTTTTTTTCTTGTTGCTTTGTATATTCGCGTCACACGCACTTCCACTCCTTCAGCACCACCAGCCTCCCACCGTCACTATGCAGATCAAGTCGTTGTTGTTTGGCCTGATGGCCGCCGAGGCCGCCATGGCCTCGCTCCCCCTCCGCGTCGTCACGTGGAACATCCGCTACGCGACCAACAAGCTCGAGGACGGCGAGAAGCCTTGGTTTGACATCTTCTGCTGGGCCACAAAGTCCCGCTGCCGCCAGTACAAGTTCTACGACAAGCTCAACGACATTGTCAACTCGACCCCCAGCGGCGCGCCCCTGGTCATCGGCATGCAGGAGGTCCTGGACAACCAGCTCAACGACATCCAAAACTCCCTGGGCGACGGCTGGGACCACATCGGCGTCGGCCGCGACGACGGCAAGAAGGCCGGCGAGTACAGCCCCATCTTTTACCAGAAGAGCCAGCTGAGGGTGCTCGCGTCCGAGACCAAGTGGCTGTCGCCCACGCCGGACTCGGTCTCGTTCGGCTGGGGCGCCGGCAGCAGGCGCATCGTGACCACGGCCGTGTTTGAGCACATCGCCACGGGCGAGAAGTTCATCCACGCAAACACCCACCTCGACAACGTGAGCGCGCAGGCCCGGAGCGAGGGCATCAAGGTCGTCCTCACCCGCATCCAGGCCGCCCGTGTCGCCTTTGGTCCCCTGCCCGTCTCGCTGACCGGAGACTTCAACTCGTCCCCTTACGCCGACGCCTTCAAGACCCTGGCCGACACCGGCTTCATGAAGGGCGAGATGTACGACCTGGCCACCCACGCCCAGCACGCCGGCCCCTACACCACCACGTACACCACTTTCAAGGAGGGCTCTGGCGAGAGCAGGATTGACTTTGTCTGGCTGGGTGCTGCCCAGAACTACCCTTACTCGGTCGTCAAGTACGAGATCTGGGACCACACCGTGGATGGCATGCGTGTTAGCGACCACAGGCCTGTGGTTGGTGACGTGATTCTTAATTAAGATGTCTTTTTTTAATAGGCAGTACGGCAGAGATAGAATAACGTAATAAAATAGCTTCTGATATGATGTACAATGGGCTAAACTTTTAATGAATTTTCAATGTGCTGCATTCATGCTAGTTTCTATCGCCACGCTATGCTGTAAATTAAATCACACCAAGGTGAAAAGAAAAAGAAAAGGAAAGAAAAAAACAGCTTCATCTTAAAGTGCACCATCGGCGTTGCCGTCCCTTTAACGAGCCTGACTCAAGAGTGGCTCGACAGGGGGGACCATCAAATCGTGAGCGGCCATCCTGGACGCATCCGCCTCGCCAATAACGTCATCATCCTTGAACCCAGCAATATCCACGATCCTCCTGACCTCGGCCTTTGCAGCCGAGCAGCTCCCGCCCTTTACGATGCGCGCCTCCCCGACAACCTTCTTGTACAAGGCCAGCTGCGCCGAGATGGCCGAGGCGTTCTTGTGGAACCCCTCGATGCCGCCGGGGACGTTGAGGTCGTAGAGCGCGATGCCGCCGACCTCGGCAAAGTCCTCTCTCAGGTTGAACTGCTCCGGCCCGGCGGCGTTGGCGGCGTAGACGCTGGGCACGACGCCGTCGCTTTCGATGGCGGCGCGCCACTCGTCCCCGTAGCTCCAGAAGCGGTCAAAGGGCGCCGGGCTGAGCGTGGTCCAGTCGAGGGCGTGCGTGGCCTCGTGCATGAGCAGGTACGGCGACGACCAGTAGATCGGGTCCTGCACCACCATCGTGTCACCGTCGTGCACCCACGCCGCCACGCCGCCTGGCATGTTGAGCGGGACTGCGGTGAAGACGGAAATGGCTTCTCGGATGCCGACTGGCATGGCGCTTATTCCCTGTTTGGGGCGAGGTTTTTTTTGTGTGGACTTGGTGAGCTGGGGTCCGGGCCCAAGAGGTTTTTGTTCGTATTTACATGCAATAAGCTGGTTGTGGGGGGGGGGGGGGGGGGGGGGGGGGGGGGAGCGGGGGAGAGGTTAGAACAAAGAGAATATTGCGGTTCTTGCTTACCTTGACTACTTCCAACTCGGTAGCGCCGGCATTATAGTGACGGCAGACAACCCAGGATCTATCACAGTCCTTGAAGGTAACGTTGAAAACATGAAACTCCCATGGGTTGATTGTCGTCATTGCAAAAGTGCCCTCGAGTCCCTCGCCGTTGAAACAGGTATAAGGGATCTTCCCCGGGATCCAGGACTCAACCTTGATATCCGAGATGGACATGGGTGGCATGTGCAGCCTGAGGTCTTTGTCCATCCCATACATGTTAAAGGGCATAGGCTTAACGGTTGGCTTGAAGTTTTCGACTGCTAGTGCCAGACCGGATAGGGCAGCCATGGTGGCCATCGTTGGGAGGAAGTTGTCGCCAAACATTATGGGTTATTATAATAATTAGGCAGTGTATTACAAGTCGGTCTGTATTAAATTGTTTAAAGTGTGCGTGAGATATAGGATGGAATCTTGAGCTCAGAAATCTAATGCATTACAGAACATCATGAAGCTTTTATACTGTCACTTGAGAAGGCCGATTCATTGTCTTCAATGGCATTCACCTAAAATGTTTGGTAAGCTTAATGTTGGTTAGTACGGATGCTTTGCAGAGGGATTGCATCCTAAGAGAAGAATACAGCCCAAACAGGCAAACGTTGCTGCCAAGGAAGCGATATGATTGGGCGTCGCAATAGGATTTCAGCTTGGTTGGTTGGGGTCTGAATCCTCTTGGCTGCGCTGCGCCGCCATGTGTGGAAGGAGTTGAGCAGCAAGGCCCCCAACTGCCGTAAAATCGACCCAGGCTGGACTGTAAGAGCCCCAGGCCGAGGATCCATCTGACCTGATAATCTTCAGCTCCAAAATTTTGCATTATCTGGTTGAAGAAATAGACCTAGGTAGGGGTCTGAAGGATCAAAATCCCAACTCGGACGCTGCATGCGCTTCCATGTATTTTGAGCCTGTATTGGTGGTGTCAGCTCTATAGGAATTGGCAATGGAAAACTTTCGGGATTGGATTCGACATCAAACCCAAAGTTACAGGCCGGTTCTTTTTATCAGCATGGAGTGAAATGAAACGTCTACATGTGTAGGTAGTCAACTCTCAATTGATGCTTGCTGGTCATGCAGGATGGCCGTCAACAAAAAGACCCTCACCTCAGGTCGAGTGTCGCAACTGCGGTTCCCATGATGTCAATTATCAATCATCATTGCTCAGTCTGCAAGGCGATAAAATCAAAAGCCGCAACTGCACAAGCGGCACTCTTGATCTTTGATCAAATTGTTTGGGGGCCAGGAACAGGAAAGATGCAGTTATAGACTGTGCGAGCAAGATTGGTGAACCCCACCCAACACAATCGACATTGAACAGTAATGCCCGTCGTAGTAAGCAAACATGTTTTTGGCGATTGTTCAAATTGAACAGTTCAAATCGTTTGTTCAATGAGGCTAGTAAAAAAAAAAGGAACTAGGCGAGAAATACGAAAAAAGCAAAAGTGAATCATGACACCCTGTGGATGCCGTAGATGGGTCTCTCTCGCCGGGATTCGAACCCGGGTCTCAAGCGTGACAAGCTTGCATACTAACCCCTATACTACGAAAGATGTTTGCTTGTTATTGCCACCGGAAGCGGTGGGGTGCATCTATGACCTCGAGCTGTGATTGGACCACAAGCTCATGCACATTCCCGCACGCCGTAAACCTTGGCTTTCTGCAAAAGCAAAAGGCAAAAAGCTTTTGTTTAAAAGAAAAAAAAGTAATTTGGGTGACGTACGGAAGTGAGACAAGTTGAGAAATGCCACCTTGTAATTGATGCGTAGAATAAACACAACCCAAATGCTTACAAGAGACTCTGTTAAATGCCAGTAGAAGTGTAGGTTGAATGAACATCCCGCAGAATCGATATCTTTGCTCCTCGGGCAATATAAGCGACTACACACCTTTTCTATGAAAACTCCCATTGGTAAATCGATTGGACAAAAACGCCTCCCTACATGCAAGCCCTGCTTTAGCCAGCCGGTGGTTGGAGCCGTTCGACCGGCCGATCTGGGCTTTTGGCTGGGTTGGTATGCTGCCACGCCTGCAGAAACATGCATGAACCACCCACGCATGCAAAGAAAACCCAGCGGCCCAACCTCTCCAACGTCTGTCGAGGCCTTATCCATTTTCTTACAGGTCTGGGTTGCCATATCAAGCCACATACAGCAAAGGAAAGTAGACACATCATATACTCCGTACTGATAGTCACACAGACGAACTCCATGTACCTATCATATTCGCCCAGGGCCAGTGTGGGATGGTAGCAAGTCGTATCATCACCAGCGTCAGCCTCCAATCAGTTGTCCGCTCGCCTCGACATTATCTTCCATGCAACCGGCTAGGATCAAAGACATGGAAACAACAAGTTTTCTCAGAAGTTTGTTCTTTGCCTTCTCCAACCCCGCGTGTAGAAAAATATCGATCTACTCACAAAAAAAAGGTTCCATCATGTTCCTCCGTATCCCGCGTGACGTCCCCCGTCGTCTCCGCACTAGCCAGTTGGCATAGTTCATCCCCCAACCTACCTGCTTCACATTATCTTTTTTTTTTCCGCCCATCAATACATTCTCGACACTGCTGTCCCACCCCCATCATCCCCATTTTTTTATTGAAAAGCCGGGGGCTAGTGTGCCTTGTTGACAACGAAGACTATTAAATCCGTGCGCTGATGTCTTGAGTTGCTTCTGCTTTCCCTAGATCGTGAAAGTTGCCGGAATTTGTGATCGAGACCATATTACTGACTGACCGGCACGGTATTTCCTACAATTTCTCTACGCGATATCTCTTCCTCACCGAGACCTCTCCTGTTTTGTTTTCAAAATGAATACCTATTATCACTGAAAGGGCCTGCAGGCCTCTTCCGACCCCAGTCAAGAGCAGCAAATAAGAAAGGTGTTATATCCTTCCCATCGGTCCCGGCAAATCAACTCGTGTCGTCCTCCCAACTTACCAATCACAGGGGGTTTGTACCCTGCCCCCTTCGGTTTCATGTATCTTCCACACAGAAACGACCTCCCCTCCGCCGGGATCGCCAGGGGAGGCACCGGAGCAGACGAGCCGCTGGCGGTCGGGCTCGCACGTCGAGCCGTGGAACCACTGCCCACGAATATGATGGTTGGAATCATCGTCGGCTCGGTCCTCTTCGTCTTCCTTGCCGGCCTGGGCTGGTTCATGTGGACGTACCGCAACTGGCTCTCCTTTGCCGCCACGCAGCCCGAGCAGCCGCCGCCGCCGCATCTCAGGGTCAGCGTGGTGCACAGCTCAAGGTGCTCCAAGAGCTCGGCAAAGAGCACTAGAAGTTCAGCAAAGAGCACAAGGAGTTCAGCAAAAAGTACAAGGAGTTCAGCGAAAAGTACAAGAAGTTCAGCAAAGAGTAGAAGGAGTTCAGCAAAGAGCACAAGGAGTTCAGCGAAAAGCACAAGGAGTTCAAAATCATCCAAATCCTCCGGCCACAGGAGTCAGAGGAGTACTACGAGCGCGAGAACACCAACGCCCGTACCCGAGCCCGCGCCCGTGCCCGAGCCTTCACCTCAGCCTTCGCCCCGAACATCGCCTCGGCCCTCGCCCCAGTCCTCGCGTGCGCCTTCGCCCGAGCCCGAAAAACCGGCATCACGCGTGCCTTCGCCTGAACCTGAGAAACTGGCATCGCGTTCACCTTCCCCTGAGCCTAAAAAACCGGTATCGCGTGTGCCTTCGCCTGAACCTGAAAAACCGAAATCTCGTGCACCTTCGCCTGAACCTGAACACCCGAAATCTCGTGCACCTTCGCCTGAACCTGAAAAACCGAAATCTCGTGCACCTTCGCCTGAACCTGAAAAACCGGCATCGCGTGCACCTTCCCCTAAACCTGAAAAACCGGCATCACGCGTGCCTTCGCCTGAACCTGAGAAACTGGCATCGCGTTCACCTTCCCCTGAGCCTAAAAAGCCGGTATCGCGTGTGCCTTCGCCTGAACCTGAAAAGCCGAAATCTCGTGCACCTTCCCCTGAGCCCGAACCCGAGCCCGAACCCAAGCCTGAGCCCAAGGCCGACCCGCCCGAAGCAGCTGAAAAGGCACCATCAGTTGCCGGGTCGTCTCCGGATTCGAAACCGGAACCTTCTGATGCTAGTGCTGATCCGGAACCGGTCAAGAAGGACATCCTGCCGCTGCTGCGGCCCGCTTCCTGAATAATAAGATGATACGAAGAAAAACTCAAAGTTGGATGATGGAGGGAAGACATGTGGTGGTTTGCATTTTGCATCTTAACAGTGATCATGAATTTTCGATGTGGAACGTTTGTCGAGACGAGGCCTATGTACCATGACTTATACCGATTATGTACAACACGTATCCGCAAATTCGAGAGGAGGACTTGTCATGCCTGGTTGACGAGAGCACATGGGGAGTGCTTTTACAGATGTAATTTGTGGTTAATTTCTGTGGTGCGGTCACCGGGGAGAGACATGTGTACTCAAGCTTCAAGGTAGTTCATGGGTAACAATCTGTATCAGATATCTTTCCAGAAGCCATGTCAGTTCCTGGAGCTTCGGCTTCTATCTCGTAATCAAATCTGCTTCGTTTGTCGGGGGTTTAGAGTAACTCAGTCAAATGGCGCGGTCTGCCCATTGAATCGACGTGGTTCTGCAGTTCTGGTCTCCTCGCGATCCTCTTGGTCCACCCTCAGCCAACTCGCCGGTCATCCACTGTATAGTTGGCCGATTCTCCGCAGCTCCTCTGCTCGTGAGTGTTTCCATCATACCACCGACTCTCAGCTGAAGTCTGCTCACGTCATCTGGCTTCATAGTTGTTTGGGCCTGCTCCATCTCGATGTTCAACTGCTCAAAGACTCTTTGCAGTTCCCTGTGTATCTGGCCGTCATCCGTGCCCTGCCTGAGCCTTGGACTTTCATTTTCCAGATGCTTTCGTCTTCGTTGTGGCTGTAGAGCATTGGGCGAATAAGAAATCACCTGGCACTCAACGCATCCGCCGCGAATCGAGCTCATCCTGCTCGAGGCTGGGCTGGGCGTAGGGCTGCGATACCGGCGGTTCTTGACAGGTCTATGATTGTGTTGGCGAGAACCGTCATGACAACGCCACCGTGGTGGTGATCCTGCCCGGCCTCGCGTCTCGCAACCGAAGCGAGTAAGCCGTGTCAGCCTGGAAAGGAAGCGAGTGAGGACTTCTGCGTTGTCTCGGACATGAGGCCGATTGGAGCCGTTTCCATCATGCCGACCTGATGAATTTTGACCATGATCCACACAACGAGCCCGTCCTCTTGATTCCGCTTCTTCTCTGCCTATGTAGCGACCAGAGCCCCGTTCCTTGCCGAGGCGCTCAGGTCCATATTCCATCAAGTGTCTTATCAGTTGCATCGCATTCGTAGCGCCATATGTTCCATTCTGGCTTCCGCCGCGACCAGGATAAGGTGTGGCCGAGCGATGGCGGTGTTGCTTGCCTCGTGTCATGGTTTGTATGCAAGGCCAAACTCCAAGGATTGAAGATGAGAGAATAAATGCTGCGCTGGATGGACGTGTAGTTTTTTCTTCTCCTTTTTTCAATCGTCCAATAGCTGGTAGTATGACTGTAAGTTGCTATTCGAGCTTCCAAAATGCTGTATTGTGTATGTGTAACCAAACTTTATAGCACAAGCGAGCCCTCAGTTTGACTGTAGAGTTATGACGGATCACTTGTTCCTTATGAAGTAACTTGAGCCCCTTAGTCTTGATTAGTCTTGGCATATGTCAAACATCAGTTTCTATATGGTAAAGCTTGACAACCGTTTAGGTGAGAATGTCAATCGGCTTGGTTCGTAGATCCACAACGAGCATCTTGCCCATTCTAGGCTTTGTTTTGCTTTTGGAGCCCAAGAAAAGATCCTAGAATGTTTAGCCACCTGCTAGGGCATCGGTTCTGGAGGCCGTTGATCGAACTTTGTCAGAAGCGGACGGGCACTATCATCCTCCGATTACATGTTCGGAACCCCCGATCTGGTTGAACGAGAACGTGTCTGCCCTGCAAATGGAGTCGCCCGTGAATAAACAGTGTTGGATCCCTGACTTGGCGCATGTTAAAGACTACTAAGTAAGATGCCGTCGTCATAAAACTCGGAGTATTGTCTGCGGTAGCCTTGCCCGTTGATCCCGGTCGGACCTTTTATGGCAATGCCGTGCAGATGCAGCATCGAAACCTAAGGAACGTGAACTAAAATAGGTTATCTAAAGCTCAAGGAAACCTTAAACAAAGCTCTGTCGGTTGCCCGACTCGGGATGTTTGGCGTCCTTTTTTGGTTTTCTTTTTCGTTTCTCGCTCTATGGTGGCAGCACTTGTAGAGGAGGTAACAAACAACACGGAAGATACCCAAGGTAGGTCCTTATTGATTCGCTTTTGTATTTCCTGTGCAACTACCTACCTAGGTAGCTAAGAAAGGAAGTAGCTATCGAACGAACGGCAGTCAACAACTGCAACGACAATCAACCTTTGTGGGAGTGGAGTCGTGTAAGGGACTGACTGGTTCCAGATTCCAGAAGGCAAGCACCCCACTCGATCCACTAATTAGGCAGTTGTGCGCGGTCTACCGGTAAACGCCATGCCGCTGCTGCCCAGAACGCCGGAACCTGCTAGTGATGGCGCGGCGCCATGTCAAACAAAAGAACCGTTCCCGACGGCATCTGTATTCTAATTTAGTGCATGGGGGTTCAAGTCAACAATGTGTAGTTAAGGTGTCAAAGGGGATTTTGGGTGGTAGATGATTATTATTACAGTATATCATGGATGGCGTTCAGAGGCGGGTATCGGCGATATGCTGAGGGACGTTGTGGGGGGGGGGGGTAATGCGAATGGGCAAATCTTTCTTGTTTTTGTTTTTTTCTTTCCACAGCATATCCCGATTCCTCTTGTTAAAGTATCCGGATTAATTGGCTGCACACTGTAAGGGATGCGGATATCAGTGACTGTTTGTCTGATACGTCGCATGACATAAAGATCTTCAGCAAGCCCTTCCTTGGCATGCAAGTACAATCCAATAGATAAGGTACCTACCTCTAGGTATACAGTATAGCTACGGTAGGCACCAAGCCACGTAGTTTGAGCAATTGGACTTTTAAGTGGTAATTATATTTGCGACATGAGGGAAGGGGATCAAGATAACATCTATCCTACCCACATTTTGTGATTGACTAGAATTGAAGCTCGCATTTGAACACCATTGCTCAGTTGGGCAAGAACTTGGGCCGCGGGGTACGTGGTAGGGAAACGGAGTCGTAGATAAACTCAAATGCTGACGCTGAAGCAGCCCAGTACTCTGGAAACAAGGGTACCAGGCTTGCAGGTCCGTCAGTACAGTAGAAAAACCATCAAGCTACGTTCCTAGTAAACCCCGAATACAAAACGCCAGTTCAAGATAGATCAGCTGATCTCGGGAAGGTGGCGATCAATCAAGCCGGGTTATGCTCAGACGTGAGTACTGTACATTTACCTACAATTACTACTATATTATGGCGATGTATGGTACTGTAAATACCTTTTCGTCCGTGGGAAGGGCGTACTTTGTAAACCCCAGTACCGCTATGAATGATCGGTTAACTGCCAAGGCTGAACACACATGTTCCTACAGTAATTACCTTGCAAGCTTTCTACCTGCAAAGTACCGGTATGGAGGGACCTTTATTCCGTCGCTGGGTGAAATAGAACTGGACAAAGATCGTCTTGGTCACATCGGCCCCACTGTTGACAAGACGCACATACATCCATGCGTCTTTGGCAAGGCTCAAAGGATACGAAAAATCCCGACAGTAACTTCAAGTCACCAGGACCCAATCTACCAGACAGAAAACAAATGGAACAATGCACTTGGTCAGCGAGGGATTTGCATCAAAGCCCGGGCGAGCATGGTGTGTCATTATGGAAAGCTTGACAGCATTGCAAGCGAGGGGATGGATTGACGTTGTAGTAAAGTGGGTGGCAAGGACCATCATTTAGCGAACCGTTACCGAGGTTTGCGGTTGGTTGACCAGGTACCTTACCTAACAGCCCACACTGCGCCTACTGTACCCTCCATCACCTTTCGCTTCGTACAAAGTACGAAGCGAAGTACTCCGCAAAGCCCGACTTGTCTTACCTCAAAATACAACCTTGACCTGACAGCGTACAACACCAAATTAAATACCCCAAGATACTTGCTTTACCAAAGGTGCACACCATGTCATCAAATCCCCCGCGCGCCAGTGGAAAACAAAAAAATTTGACTGGCTGTCTACCAAATAGGGAATAAGGTCGGAGAAGCCGGAGTGCCGGACCCTTGTTCTCTCAGAGGTTTCGAGTCTCACCTTGCCCCCGCCCGTCCCTCCTTATTGCGGATACGTACTTCGTACTTGGTACCTACCTTAACCTTTACTACCAAGACTACCTGCTGTAGGTACAGTATCATACCCCACGCACTGTGGTTCCCTTCGTTCCCAGGCTCACGCAGGCAGTCTTTTCCAATGCACTAAAAAAGGTGCTTGGCACAACCTCGTCGATTAAAACAGTTGCCGTTTCCACCATCCCCGTTTCTTTGGACACGCGTGTGACAAGCCCGACGACAAATAAATAAATCCTCCTTGTGGGGTTCCCTTCGGCCTGTTCCATCCGGTGCGTTCCAGGCGCGACGACCCGCCCGGAAACCGTCAAAGTCCAATTGAAGCTGCCCGCCCGCCCTTGACTTGACCTCCACTTCTGCATCCATACCTGCCTCCCGTTACCAAAAAAACAGATTCAATCCCCCCCAGCCCAGCCCTCCATCGTCTCAACCCCAAGACGTCCAAAAAGAAACGCGTTACTCTCAACCTAGTTTGCACTGCGAGCCAAGGACAAATTTTGGTCAAACCAAGCAGCAGTGACGTTTTGAATCGAAAGAAGAAGTACATTTCAATTTGTCGGCTGGTACGATTAAAAGGGAAACTCCACCGACCAGGCCTTGGGAGCTACTAGTCTAGGGAGCTACCTCAGTTAGGGAAAACTCCAACAACCCCGAGCTACTACTACACACAGTACTGTGTGCATTCTCATTATCCACCGCGGAAAAACATCAACAGCCAGGTAAACAAGGAGGACAAAATATTCTTCCGCCATAGCCAGAGGCATATATCCACCAAAAAAGGCGTCTTTTTTTCTTTTCTTTCCATCATGGGTCGCGCACCAACCAGTGGCAACTGCCACACGTGTCGCATGCGTCGCGTCAAGTGCGATCGCGCACGTCCAGCATGCGAGCGATGCATCAAGGCCGGCTTTGAGTGCAAGGGATACGAGACTGTCTTGCGGATGCAGAGTCATTCTTTTGTAGCCGACGCCCAGACTGGTGCCGTCAAGTTCAGCACGATCCAGACAGTATCATCATTCCCAGAAGCCAAACCAGGCGAGGCTCCCTTGCATTGCCCCAAGAACAAGCGACAACAACAGCTGCAGCAGCAGCAACAACCACAGCAACAACAGCTTGTTCGCGCCAACAAGGCTGCTGCACGCCGGCAGCAGTTGTCTCCCTCACCTAAAAGTGCATCATCTGCTAGCCGCTCTCGTAACAGTGGCAACGATACCAGTTCTGATGGAGGATCCAACTCGGGCACAGCAAGGTCCAGCCCACCGCCGGAACTGTCTCTAGAGGGCTTTGTTGACGAGATAACATTTTCTTACTTTTTCCATGCATATGGCTGGATCAACATGCATAGTATTATGTTGCAAGACTCGAGGGTGCGAGATACTCTCCTTGAGGGCATGGGACACGATAGCCTGCGAGCCTTGGCCTATGGTGTCATGGGCAAAGATCAGCACATCGGTAGCCTGCAGTCAAAAGGGGCTCGTCTTTACGGAACCGCTCTCGGGAAACTACGCAAGATGATGTCGTCACAGAGCAAAGACGAGCTTGCGGCGTTGATCAAGCCTATCGCAATCATGGGGTCCTATCTGGTGTGTACTAGTCAAGCCTATGGAAATCCCAGGGCCTGTCAGTCCTTTTCGCGATGCATGCAAAGGCTTATTATAACTAACAACTGTTCTCATGTCTAGATCACGGTAGAAAACGATCTACGGTTCACACATCACCGTGGACTGTCGCGTATCTTGGAGTACTGTGGACCGGAGTATTTCCAGTCGGCTAGCTTGCTACCTGTTTTTGATTCTTGCCGCTTGACAATGGTACGATAAGATAAATTAAGTTTATCTTTGTCTGAAAAAAAAAACACACTAACAATGCGCTTTTTGTTTTTAGATTTCTAACTCCATGGTCCGGCGCACTCCAACTTTTCTTTCCCAGGAGAAATGGAAGACCATACCATGGGAGAAGGCGCCGCACCTAAAGACTTGGTCGAGTAGGTTACTTGACATTATGGCCGACATCCCCGAGCTAATCTCTGGAGTCCTTGGTGTTATGGGTGCTCGTATAATGTGGCAGAACAGCAATTTCGCACCGGTATATGCGGAGGACCCTAACGAGGTTCCACGATTGCAGGGCAAGGTCCACGAGCTAAAAGTCAACTTGGCAAACTGGCTCAAAAATTGGACCGAATCCCACCCAATGGCGCACAAAGTTTTGGATTGGGCTTTCAACAGGGCAGCCCATGATGAATATCGTCCCGGCTTCGAAGGTTATTCGGGTCCTGACGTTTACGACTATTCAGTTTTGTTGCCTCCATCTCCTCCCCCGTTCTTGGAGCCAACAGAGGAGACCTTCACCTTGATGCAGGAAGTATCACTGTATACGACAGTGCTCATCTGGACTGGCCGCCTGACAAAATATCTGGCTGGAGCAAGCATCGGCCACGACAACATCAACTTTTACAACACGCCCTTCAGCACCACCTGCACCTGCTGCACGTCTCGGCTCAAGGACTTGTGCGACACAGTTCCCGACTCGCATGCAGACGTCCTCCAGGTAACAGTCGCACCGGATCCGGAGATGCAGTGGAACTTTAACGCGGCAAGGATCGCAATCGCGCCCATCAAGGTCTCGCATAACAACGAGCAGCCGCAACCCGTGCCAGACTTCTGTTGGGCTGCGCACAAATACGGACCAGACTCTCCCGAGATTGAGAGGCTGAGGGAGCAGAAAGAGCAAGAACAGGAGATGAAGAAAGCCCAGGAAGCCCTGGAAAAGGAGGTCAAGTCTTTCAACCGTCCTCTGCCAGTGTTGTCGTCACCAAAGGGCGAGCTCAAGACGCCACCGATGTCGAGCCCGGTCGAGTCGAAACACGATATCATATCCAGCAGCCCAGACATCTCCAATAACCTCCCTACTCCGCCGCAGTCGGCCGTCTTCAACGACGGCTCCTTCACCCCGCCGCAGTCAGCCAAGCCGCCCATGCTGCTGCCCGCCGACGTGCGCTTCTCGAGTCAGCTGCGTGTGCTCAACTGGCTAACGGATCACCTGCCTGCTAGCCGGCCGCACGTCCTCGCGACGCTGGCGTCCATTGGACTGGGGCACTGTGGTCACGATGTGCGGCCCATCGACGGCCTGCCAGAGGTGGGCAACGTCGTAAAGAGGGTATTGCACTCAACTCAGTTCGAGGGCTCCGAGAATGTTCTGCTCAAGAGATATCGCTAAGCTTATGGTGTTAGTGAGACGGTATGTTTTATGTTTTGGATGACTTTTTCCTATGACACGTTTGAAAGTGAGTTTTTGGAGGGGTGCTTTGACGTCATTTTGGAGTATCAGCGACCACACACATGTATTTGGATTTATTTATTTTTTCTTGTCTAGCTTTGAGCGTTTGCAAAGGAGTACAGGAGCGAAGCAATTTCAACCGGCGTGGGAAAGACACTATAAGAAGGATATCAAAAGAAGCAAAATGTTTCGTGACTGGCCGGCCACACGATCTTTTTTTGGAAACCCTGACTGCGAGAGTCATTTTGATATCTTGATCATTTGTTTCATTTGCCTTTTTTGCAGATCTAGCCCGATTATTGTCCTATAGGTCCTCAGTTTCCTGTTGTCAATGCTATGTTTATGAGTTATTGAATCCTATGCTCGCTGTCGTCTATTGTCTGGTGTCATTATACCCCCTATGTTTTTACATCAACGCCATCTGCCAGAGATGCTGGAACATGCGTAAACGCCCGCCCTGCCAGGTATCTAATCTAGGTATGCAATCAAACCTCATAGCTCATACAGTTAGTTATCTCTATAAATTCCCCTTTCAAACAACCAATCACAACCGCAGGTGGCTTCTGTGTACGCCCACGCTGTGTTCCATGTTTCCTCTTGGTCATGTTAACTCAGTAGCTCCTTGATATCCTCTATCCTCGCCAGCCTCTTTTCGTCATCCGACATCATTCCCAAAGACGTAGCACTAAAGGCGAACGACAAGTCAGCAAAACAAGCAAGAAGGGCCAGGTTTGCGTTGGTTATCACTCACATAAACTTCTTCCTGTCCTGAATCTTCAGCATCCTCTCCTCGACGCTGTTTTTGACAATGAACCGATAGACCTTGACCTCCTCCGATTGGCCCATGCGATGAACACGGTCGATGGCCTGCGACTCGACGCTGAAGCTCCACCAAGGGTCGCACATGTAGACTCGCGACGCTTCAGTCAGATTCAGCCCGACGCCGCCAGCGCGGAGGCTGATGAGGAAGACGGTGAACTTGCTGCAGGCCTTGAACTCCTCCAGGACCGCCACGCGGGACTTTTGTGCCATGGTGCCGTCGAGCCTTACATGATGCATGTTTGCGCGGTCCAGAGAGCCCTCGATCAGCGTCAGGAACGAGGTGAACTGGCTGAAGACGACCACCTTTGCGCGTGGTCGTTCGCGTCGGAGGTCGCGCAGGTGTTGGATCAGTGCGACGACCTTTGTGGACGAGTCGTTGACGCCCACACGCTGAAGACTGATACGCCGTGGCTGGTCTGGCTGCTTCTGCTTGAAGACGTTGCTGGGCTTGTCCTCGTCGTCGTCGTATACGTCATTATCGTGTCGGACGACTTCAAACAGGTCTCGCTCGTTGATGGGCTTTCGACAGCTGACGCAGCGAGGCACCTCGTGACGGTCTGTTTGATGCTTGATGTAATCGAGAATGCACTTTTTGCACGTCGAATGCCAGCAGCCCGTCACAGTCTGCTCGATCATGGGCTCTTCGGTGCATATGGGGCATTCATTCGCAGCTTCATCACGAATCTGTGAGAGGACGTGTGCTCCAAACGCGTTGGCATCGGCTGGGTCATCAGTACTGGCAGTGAAGCGCTCAATCAATGAATGGAGGTCCATATCGTCGGCGAGGCCAGCCACGGCATCGGCCGCCGCGCCTGCTTCATCCTCATCTGCAACGATATCCTGGTTTCGAACGAGTACAGGGTGACAGCATGACTGGCGGAGGCGCAAAATCTGTGCAAATATGCTCGTGTAAGCTTTCATGACTGTGCCAGCCTCGACATTCTTCTGAAAAGCAGATCGGGCTCTGTTGATGATGTGGTCATAGACTGCACGCTCCGTCTTGGAGAACTCGACATCTACGATTTCGATGGTCTTTGGTGGTAGCGCAACAAGTCTGTCGCAAATTGGGTTAGCACTGACCACTGAATTGAGCCTAAAAGTTGTTTGTACTCTTTCACACTTACGGTTGTCCAGAGGGAGTTTTCATATCCTTTGTCCTCCTCATAACTAACGGCTCTAGGACGGTCTGCACGACATCCAAAGCACGCATAAAATCCTTTGACTCGAATGGGACTGTAATGAACGTCCGCCAGAATGAAAAGTTGTTCCATGGCTCGACGCGTAGGAAGCGGACAAGACTGAACAGATCCTCCAACCTATTCACAATAGGAGTTCCCGTCAGCACCCATCGGTGATCTGCACTGAGCTCGTAGCAGGCCTTGGATGTCTTGGCCTGTCGATTTTTGATATTGTGTGCTTCGTCCAGGATGACGCGTAGGAAGTTGACAGAGAACAGCCCGGTATGTCCGTCTCGCTTTCCAGACTTGCCCCCGGCAATCTGCCCAAACTCGGACAGCACAACGCCGTAGCTCGTGATGATAATATCTGGAGCAGTAGCTGGATTGGAGCAGAGAGCCTGGAGATTGGCATGCTTGTCATTGCCATAGTATACTATAGACTTTAGGGTGCCCTCTTTTGACGCATTCTCAGCTTCGCTTTGCCATTGTGATAGCAATGACATGGGTGCGACTACGAGGGTTGTGTACGGAGCTGGCTGCACCTTGCTGCCGCCGCCAGGCATGCGCTGCAAGTCATTAACGGTGAGGGCGGTTGCGTCTGTCGCGGCAGTCGCATGGGGTTTGTGAGTATGTATTAAACTCAGCATTTGTATTGTCTTTCCAAGACCCATTTCATCCGCAAGTATGCCACCAAGACAATGCTGCTCCTGAGCCGGGAATTCAAGTGACATTTCACCAGAATATGGGTTGACATAGAAATTCGGTTGGTCTGCGACCTGGGGGACATCTTGGTCGTCAAAGTCTTTAGTAGGCCACTGATATTCTTCCCAGAGTGGGTGAATAGAAGATTCGCGGTCCTTGCCTGCCTCGTCCTTCTCCTTGGCAAGCATCCAATATAGAGACTGCTTCTGATATGGCCGGAGGTCCATCGCAAACGTTTCAGCTGGCTCGGCTTCCGGGGTATCAAAGTCGAAAGACTGAGCCTTCTTGTACAAAGCATCGAGCTGGTCCTGCTCCAGCTCTTTCCCGTCTTCGGCTTCGGACTGTGGTGAGTCTGAGTTGTCGGCACTCGTGCTTTGTGGCTGTGCTTCCTTCTGGTCATCCATCTCGGCCGCCTGCAAAAGCCCCTGACGTGAATTTTTGGCAGCTGTCTCGTTCACACGTGTTGGCATCAGGTTGATTTCTTGGAAGAGACGAACGAGTGCCACTTGTCGAAGTCGAAGGTTGCGCTCCTCGGCAGTTTCCTGCTCCTCAAACACGCCAGTGTTGCGGTTGTCGGACAGCTGAAATCGTCTGGTGTCGAAAGCCTCGTTGAGCAGGGAGCATCGCAGCTGGATAAATACTGTGTCATTCGTCCTTAACCTTTCCGGCGCATATACGCAGGTGCCTTCGAACTTGCAGACTTTTTGGTCTATCAAAGTAGACACCCAATTGGCGGTGTCTTTGGCAAGGCGACCGATTTCAGTTCCCTGACGATCTGTGAATCGAACTATAACATCGACTCTCTTGGCCGCGGCTGCGCTAACACGAAGCCCTCCCACTGCAGCTCCAAGCTTATTTGTAGCACCTTTGCCTTTGGTTGGGGGCTTGGGTGGTTGTATCTTTTGTCTCTCGATCCTAACTATATCACCATGTTTGACTAGGTTTGTACCACTCCGTGTGGCCCAGCCTTCCACTCCAAAGGCCCCGACATAACGTGACGCAGGGGCCCCCGGCCGGATGGCAGGTCGACTAGAGACTAGATCGATCTTGACCCCCTCTCCGCCATTTGACCGTATAGATGACGCTATTGTGGTAGGTTTTTGTTTTGGCTTCAACTTGTAGTTCTTCCATGTGCCGTCAAAGTACATGTTGACGGCCCGCTCGAGATCGCTGCCACATTGTTGGCGGATGATGGCCAGAATATCGGGCTTCACCTCGACGCCAACAACGGCCTCAAAAGTTGCCTGATCAAATCCAAAAGTATCCTCGAGAGGGGGTCCGGGCTGGGGAGTCTCTTGGGTCTTGTTTGCATCTAGTGGTTGTTCTAGTGAGGCGGATTGATTTGGAAGTGTTGGTGGGGTGTTGAGTGCATCTTTTCTATATGATATCTCGGCGGACGGCGGACTTGGCCTGCGACTCTGGGCAGTTGTTTCATCGTCAGAGTCGCTGAAGAAGCGGCGCTTCTTTGAAGGAGGCTCTGAACCATTCGAAAGGTCCATCTGGTCATAGTAAGGTGGTTCTAAAGCGATTGGAGGGGCCATGTCAAAAGTGGCGAGACAAGATCTTTGAAATGCTTCAAAATATTGAAATTTGAAAGACGCGACTCACAAGATCGGACGCGTTCTCGGGACTCGACCGCGTTAATGGGTTCATTGGCCCCACTTGCCGGCGAAATCTACCCGCTAATATTTCGTCATGATTTCGTTACCCCTGCAAAAAAAAAGTCGGGGTCTGGTTCTTGTCGGTGGGGACATGGACATGGTAGTGCATTGCTTCGCGAAAGATGGAGATTTTAGCTCTGGTAGAAATCTCGAAGACAAAAAAAAAGGTCTTTAATGGTACTGGGCTTCAAGCAAGTGGATCGGTTAGGATGATCTAACAGTGGGATTGCTCGCCATCTTTTTATTTTTCTCAGAGCTACCTTTATCATCCCTTCGCAACATCATGCTGCGCACGAAAACTGTTCGGAGCGCCTCGTCGCAGCTCAAGCTCTACACCGGCAGCTTCGCGCAGCCCCGCCGCGGTATAGTGACCGAGACCGATGTTGAAAAGGCACGCGCCTACTGTGTCAATCAACTCAAGTTCGTCAACCTTCGCATCAATTGACCTTCAGCCAGCACAACAAGCTCTCCACTAACCCTGCATCTTCAGACATGGTGACTACGAAGCCTACCTAATCCGCCGCTTCCTCCCTTCCTCAGCCCGAGACGCCTACGATGCCTTCAGGACGCTCAACCTCGAGCTCGCCCGGCTGCCGGAGACGGTATCCAACCCGCTGATAGGTCAGATGCGCATGCAGTTCTGGCGCGACTCGATCAACAACACATTCGCTGGCAACCCGCCGCGGGAACCAATCTCCATACTGCTGCACAAGGTCATCAGCGACCTGGGCCGCCGGGGATCCCCGTCGTCGATCAAGTTCTGGCTGCTGCGGCTGCTGAGCACGCGCGAGCAGTACATGGACAACCGCCCGTTCGCCAGCCTCGCCGCCCTCGAGGACTACGGAGAGAACACGTACGCGACTCTCATGTACGCCACCCTGGCCGCCACGGGCCTGCGCTCGCTGCACGTCGACCACCTGGCCAGCCACATCGGCAAGGCCTGCGGCATCGCCGCCGTCCTCCGTGGTGTCCCCGTGCTGGCGGCGCCGAGGCCACCGGTCCAATCGCCGCTGGGGGAGAATTCCAGCAGTAGTGGCCCGGCGCTCCTGCTGCCGTTAGATGTCATGGCCAAGGCCGGGGTCAGGGAGGAGGATGTTTTCCGTCGTGGGCCTGAGGCTCCTGGCTTGCAGGACGCCATTTTCGAGGTGGCGACGCGCGCCAACGATCATCTCATCACTGCCCGGGAGATGCTCAAGAACCTGAAAGCTGGCGAGAATCCGGGCCACGATTTCGAGCACGAGGGCGAGAGTGAGCATGTGTACGATGCAAAAGATGCCAGTGCGGAAAGGACACAACTAGAGGTAAAGCGTGGGTTTGGGACGCTGTTGGAGGCTATCCCGGCCGCTGACTTTTTGCAGCGCCTGGAGAATGCCAACTTTGATCCGTTCAGGGTCAAGTCGAGCTGGAAGCTGCCGTGGAGCTTGTGGAGAGCAGCACAAAAGCAGCAGATATAAGCCAAATTCTTTGCTGCCAGCAGAAACCTACTCATGTTATACTATATACCCAGCAAGCTGTAATATTGTGTACAAAATACATTTATGAACTGTTATCCTATTACTTGCTTTTATATCATATTGGGTGGGCTTCAAGGTGGCTGCGGTCTCCTATGCTCCTACAGGACTACCTACCTAGCTGCGGAGATGTATATTCAAACCCTCAGATCTCAATCATTCCAAAGGCTTCTTGCGCATACGGCCGCAACAACCTACTTCACTGCTGCCGCTGTCGGCATCAGGATACATGCACATGGCGTAGGGAAACCGAAGTTGAACGCCCACAAAACGAAACATGCAACATCGCACACGTCAGCAATCTGACGGGAGCCGATACGGCGGGATGATGTGCTACTGTTAGTTGTGTACCACCAAGATACTGTATCTTGGACATGTTCTCGGCTCAGCCAGCTTTTCGGTGACATCACTAGCGCTTCGTGGTTGTTGAACATGTAGCAAAGCGCAGGTTCTCGACGGCGATTGCTAGGTTAGATCTATTCGTCAACGAAGAGACTGCACCGATTGCGGCATGGATAAAAAGAAATCCCATGCAGACACTCCTAGGCACTTGTCATCGGACGATCCTTTTGCGCCCGAATCGCAATATTTAAGCTGGATCTTTCCGTCAGATCGGATGATCGGTGCCTAAAGTCGCCGTTATCTCGTGTTTAAAACATCGGGCAAGGCAAGGAGGCTCACTTTACCTAGTTTCCAGCCGTCGCCTTTGACGTCTGACATGCGCATTCGATGCACACACCCCTGATTATCAAAGAACCTGGCTAGAAACAACCACAGTCCACAGTTGGTCTTGCTTGATGACCGACAGGTTTCTGGTGGCAACACGAGCTGCTGCTCGCCCAAGGCAATGCCGGATAAAAGTTTTCTGGTTGGAACAAGAACATCTTCACGGTCGCCGTCGTCAACTCAGGACTGGTGATATTTTCACAATCAGATCTTGGAATGAAATTGCAGCAGTCAGTGACAAAAGGAAGTTCAATGAACAAAAGCCTGAGAATACGTATTGACAGCATACTGGTTGTTTAAAATAAATCGAGCTATGCATAAACGGAGTTGACCGCCATAGGGTTTACTCTGTCTGTACAATTGCTTTGTAAATACAACCCTTCGAGTCAAAGTCTCCCTAGCTACCTACTTTTGGAAAAGCACTTGAAGCAATAAGCATGAAGAAGGCTAGACTAGAAATACAACTCCGATAAGCCCGGTACTCAGATTTAAGTGAGCTGCCTATATAACAGGGCAAATTCTTGCTCGCAAATTTATCTTGATCAGCATTTTTATTTTGCACCTCTGCAATCCGTTTTAACATACAATTCGTTTTTCGCCAAAAGATCAACTTGTTTCACCCGCTACACACCTCATAAAAAGGACAGTCCGTAGGGAGCGGTGGAAGGAGGGAGTTGCAAAGGGCTTCGAGGGGTATCTGATATAATATAAACCTAGCACACAACAAATAAAGCCAAATGCCCTGTCACGGACCTGCGTGCCAAGGAAAAGGAGCGCAGAGAGGGAATTTCCTTCATTGAAGAGCTGTCTATTCGCTGTGAGGGCTTTTGTGAGGACAAGAGGCCGTAGGTGTAAATAGGTTTTTTGTTCCTTGTTCATATCAACGAGGAAAGAAAGAAGAAAACATACAAACAGAATTTTGCAAGATCCGCCGTGTTTGAAATAAATCAAAACCAAAATAAATGGCATTGTGCGTAGACGGGCTAACCGCCTAGGATTTACTTAGGTACCCTGCATAATTACGGGAAAAATCCAAGTCTTCGAGTCGAGATTCTTCCTACTCTGGGAAACCCCTTCCAAAGCACTATATATCAAGAGGTGATCTTTAAAAATACCGCCTCGTGTTCACGATAAAGACCAGGAGTGGCACTGTTTAAGAGCTTTGATATTGTGAAGGAATTTATAAATGGACTTGGGATACGAGGGCTTTTGATATAATCTTTATAGGCAATGAAGCAAAATAACCGATGCTGGCGGTATGGGACCATGAAGAAGACAAAAAAACTTTGCCCATACGTAAACAAAAGCAATTATTACGTTTGCAGTGACTAATGAGTGACTTCACTTAGTAAGATAAACCAGTCCATGACTGTTCTGTTATTCATTTAATCTAGACTCCCTTTTAACCTTTCTTCTCCTCTTTTCAAAATATGCATCAGCGGGAGCGACTGGCCTTGCCGCTCAATTAAGCCAAATAAATAATCCGTTTTTTTTAGATTCCCCGTGTCCCAACATTCACTACCTGAACGCCTCCAAGACTGACGAATCCCTGCCAGTCTTGTTCCCATGCCGCACAAAAAAAGAAAGAAAAAAAAATACATAAATCTGTTTGGGTATAATGCGCATAAAACAAGGCTAAGCAAAGTGAGAAAAATGCGTAGCTAGCATTCCCCAGCTGGATGTTCTTTGTAAGACTGATTTTAACATTATGAACGGTAGTGCCGGGGTGCAAACCGTCGCGAATACAGATTATCGATATGCTCGTGCTTTGTTTTGTTTGTTTTGTTTCGGGATCGTCAATTCGTTCTGTTTAGACTGAGCCTGAAGCCTCCGCATAACTGCTTGGCGGCGAGCGAGCAATGGGAGACGTGGGGGACGATCCTCCCAACAGGGTTTCGATGTTGCTGAGGTCCAGCTCGTCGGCTGATCCTTCTGAGCCACAGTACGCAGGAGGGGATGCGGGGACCATCGAGTATATGGGCGGAGCTTCGTTGTCCCAGCTAATTCCCAAGCCGGATGGCTCGGTGAGGATGACATTGAAGTGCATGCGCATTATGCGGCCGACGCCTGTTTGCGTCACCATATCTAGCTTCTTTGCTGGGGCGTACTGTTGGAAAAGTCAGCTTTTGCTGAGGCGAGAAAAATATATGGTTTGACAGTGCTTACCTCTTGAGACACCACCATCTCAATCTCAAGCTGATGTGTGACCTCAGTACCGTCTGCGCACTTGGTGTCGCATACGTATCGTTTGTGCTTCTTTGACTTGGCCAATTCAGATTCGAGCTTCTTGCTCAGACCCCAGTCGAACTCCATCTCGACAGTGGCATCATCGGCAGAAGAGTAGTTGCTCTTCCAGCCCTTGAAGTATGTCTGCTCGCCGATTATCCTGCTATCCGTCCTCTCCAGGCCCTTCTTGGCCGGACTGGCATCTTCCGAGGTCGCCTCGTCCTTTGGCGCATGCTTCTCGCAGGCGGGCGCAATAACCTTTGACTTTTCCTCAAGCTTCCACGATAACTTTTTAAGCTTCCAGAACTCGACGGTCCCGCAAGTTGGGTTGGACTTGGCGATTCCGTCCAGGCGGAGCGAGAGGGTGTTGACACCCAAGGGGTGGATCACTTGAGGATAGTGCGCGCTCGATTTGACGTCGATGGGAGGAAAAACGCGTATCGAGTGGTGCGGGATGTCTGCTTCGGGCTGGGAACGTTTGACCTCGATATTCTTATCAAACTTGATGCTGGGGCCGTGGCCTTGTCCAGGGGTGGCTTCGGCGTGGAATTCGTATGCAATATTTACCAGCGGTCCGTCCATAGTAGCGGGGAGGTGACCGCCAAGGAGGAAAGAGAAAGGGAAATAATGTGATCCTGGTGGCCATGTTAGTCTTTGTCAAGGAGACAATACTGGGAATTGGGATCTCTTACCCTTTGTCAGAACTAGCGGTGCCTTGAGAAAAGACCAGCTCTGAAGCTCCGTGTACTGATGTGTACAATCGTGGCAATGCGCAGTAAAGGGACGCTTTTGGGTGACATGTATCCTGAGGGTGCCCGTGAAGGACTCAACGGGCACATCCTCCTTTAGTTCCATATGCATCGAGCCCGAAAACAAGGCACCGGTGCTGGTTGATGCATCTCCATAGAGGACGAGGGGTGGCGATTCGACCTTGAGGTTCAAAGTAGCAGCTTGGTTGGAATGCTGGTGAATGTGCAGGTCCTTGGTCCCGCGGATGAGCTGACCAAGACCGTTGAGGGATAGCCTGTGGTGATGGTGCCCCTCAGAAGACGACTCATGTCTCTCTGGAATCATGACGCCCGACTCTTCTGCCTCCTCGTTGATAGATGATGCGTAGGAAGGGGATGCGCTCCTGGAATGTCTGGGTGTCTGCGGGGGAGATTTTTGGCGCTTAAATCCAGCGGCGAGTTGGGTCTCGAGGTTATGCGTCGAGGTGCGCAGGAAGTTTGCGACGCGGTGAGGCATTGTGGCAACTTTCCTGGAACTCGGGTCCTTGGCGAGCTGTACGTGGGTTTGTCGCAACGGTGGAGTAATCTAAGTAAGGGCAGGCACCCACGACGTAGTGTGTAGGTGTATGTGGGAATGGCTACCGGCTGGTTGGCACACTTGTGAATTGTGTTCCTGGCGGTTGCGTCTCAGGTATTGGCGATGTAATGCAGGCACCTCAAATGGCTTGCAGGTGCTTGATGTGAATCAATTGATTGGTTGGTGATTGGTGATGTACCTTCCCCAAAGTGTTTAAAAGGGACTTTGTTTGGGGAAAGGGAACTTGATTGTCAGGAACAGGCCATGGGAGGCGCAGGCCTTTAAGGTGTAGACCAGTGCAGGGCGACAAGACCGAGTAATTCCGTTTTGGGTAAGAAAACAGACTGCTTTGTTTTGTTTTTTGTCTTTTTTTTGCCCTGGTCAAAATACTCGCAGTTCGGAGGTCGCGCGGAAACCTGCCGGCTTCGCTTTTGGTCTGGTGACTGGTCGGAGTGTGGGGTGCGACTTGTCGTAGGTACTGCGTAATATACCTCTGTAGCTTTATGACTACTGCTGCAGTGGCTCAACTGCCAAAAAAAGTATCTACCAGCTAGCGCCAAGTAGACTAAGCAGGGCTTTTTTTTGTTGCAGTTCCTCGGCTGTGAGGTGACGTTACTCGCTTGTCCAATTGAAAAGAAGAGAAACTTCTTTTTGTAGTGAATAAAATCGAATTGGAATTGGGCGCGTGACTGTCTTGGAATTGATACAATTAGTTGCTGCGCTTCCCCTCACCAAGGGAGCTTGATGGTACCCAAGTATAAGTTTGGGGTTTGCTAGGTACGGTACCTACCAAGAGCTTGTTTCTGCGCTTGTGCAGGGTTGCGGGGTCTAAATGAAGTCAGGCGCCTCTGTCTCTGATGTTTTTGTCGTCTTTTGGTTTCACTGCGCAACGGGAGCAAGCAAAACAAGTGAAATGTATGTTAGGAATCTGTCGATGTTCACAGCCTCAGAACCAGACACGGTGCTATGGGCCGGTTGTGGGATCGCGTCATCTTTATATGACCTAGAAAAATAAAAATTTGCAAGCTCGCCTCGCGATGCCGTTTGCTCAAAGGGCAGTTTCCATCAGGTAATTCTCGTGTCATAGGGCGACGGGGGCCCCTGGTGGGCCGCAGGGGGGATGGATGGAAAAAATCAGAAACAAAAAAAAATCCATGGTTTGCGCCCACACTGTCCAGCAAGGCAACAACACCCCGACTGGGCGGAGGATAAAAAAAGAGAGAAAAAGTTTACAATAACATTAAAGTGGTACATTCTAGGCCTGGCCCGCGGTGGCGTCAGGGATTATCGCCGCGGACCAGCTTACCTTGTTGCCCGACCCCTTGGCCGCTTTCGGCGATTAATCCACGGACCTCAAAATTGACTCTGTAGTCAGTCACGGCAGTATGATTCACCTTTAACCATCCATTTCGGCGCCGCGAGCATAACGGTGTCGCGTGAGTGTTATGCCGAATCAACCCCTTCGACTATTGTATTAAACAAATATTTATAGTCCAAAAGGCTCTGAAACTTGTTCCTCGAGCCCACAAAAGTTGAATTCTTACTGTGCAAGCGCCTAGGGTATATACGTGGTGACACTTTGGTACAAGCTCAAATTCAAGTACCACAATATAGGCACAGGTTCCATGGAGTGGTGACAAAAGCAGCATGATTCTGTGGAGCGGCGACTCCGCATTGAGCCGCCTTCAGGATTTTCCATGATGGGTACCAAGCAGGCTGGGCACAGAACAAATCCATGAATTTTCGACTTTTCTTACACCTACTTTGTACACCGCTGGTAACAAAACAGGTTGTTCTTACTTTCCGTCCTCTCAAGTTTTAGTTTGTTTACCAACCTAAAATGTATCAAAACACAACAAACCAGACGGCAGAGTCAACTGTCGCCATAATATGACACCATTCCCCCTAGCAGCGTGGCAGGTATATGTTTGGATGAGGTGATAGCTTTGATGTGGCAGTGTAATTTGGTAGGTAGGTACCTACAAGGTAGGTACCTGTGCTACGACCCAATAGCCACTGGCAGTTTCTGGAAGTCACGCGCCCCATACAAGCTTGGCCCCGCCATGTGCCTGTTTCCAGCTGAGTCTTGAAAAAGTTGAAGGGGGGTTCAGAAACGACATAATGACCCACTCAATTTCAAGGACCACGATCATCGCGTGAATTGAATTTTTTTCTCTTCTCCATGTCAAATCCACTATTTATGTATTGCCCATCAGGGTTGCTGCCAAAGAGAGCTTGAGAGGTAACTAGCTTCCGTCGGGAAACCTAGGTATTGCATCATTCTTGTGATTTCCTAAATAGCTAAAGCCTGGGAAATTCTTTTCCCATACGAAAGAAGCACAGACAGGGGAAAGTCAGATATTGCAAAGCGAAATTCGCGAAACGAAATAAATTCGCGCTCCGAGTATCTTTCTGAACTGCCTATACATAGTACTTCCGTGGCTTGAAAAAAAAGAAAATACTTGGTATATAGAGTAGGCGCTTGACAGGAGATGCACCCTTGGCACTTTTGCAGCTTGTGACGACAGAAAAAACAGAACTGAAGAAAAGAGAAAGAAAAAGAAAAAGAAAAAAAATAGGAATTAGTGCAAAAATCCCCCACATTTCCCGTCAGCCCTGCGGAACCCCAGCTTCCTTTTTCTTTGCCTGATCGCCATCACATTCTCCTCCCAAAAGTCCAAAAGTACCACGCGAAGGATTAAGCGGTGCATCTCCGCGGTACATATTCAACGAAGCCCTTTTTTGCTTTGATCATATGCACATATGCAATTCGGCTGCCGTGAAAATGCCAGGAGTAACGTGCAACCATAGCCTCCATTGGCAAACCAAACCCCTCATTGCTCACACAAAGAAAAGGTCGGGCCATTAGATCGCATCATCCACAGATCGGATCAAGAATTGCCTGATGTTGACAAGCCAAGCTTTTCATGGTCTAGATGAGCTGACACCTAAAGACACAGTGGGCCGCACCGTGGTAGAATTTTTTTGAAATTCTTTTCGCCATTTTCACAAGGGTCAAATTTGCACAGTACGTAATGAGTAATTGCCAGCCAAATGTTTTGACACATGCTCCCGCAATGTAACTATCAAGCGAGGAGGCAGTCTTCACATAAAGTTACAAGTCCTTTTAGAGGATTCAAGCTAAAGAAGGAAAGGGGCAAGGGCATAAAGTGCCAACAACGTGCGCTGGCCCAAGCAAGCAAACCCTGTGATCCACGATACACCCCAGAAGCTGGTGCCTACTTAGTACCTGTATTCTGCGTTCTATGAGGCGCGCACCGCCGGCTGGTGACGGGTAGCCTAGTATAATGCACTCCGATCCGGAGCATGGCTTTCACTCCAACAATACGGTCCTCCGTTTACCGGTAGAACTAAATTACTAGTAGATGATACCTGTCTCAATCTCAATAATCACGGACACTTGTCGCCGGACAGAGTCTGTAAGCAGCCACTCATCCACGTTTTCTTCACTAATTACCGCGTTAACCCAATACGGCTATTTTATTAAAGATATGTAATGGAGGACCGAAACCTAGGGGGTGCCGAAACCTATGGCGTTGAACTTAGCAAGAACCTGACAGGTCGGATTTGCAACCATCCCCGTAGCTTTTACACCGCCCGGGAAGGTAATGCGGTGACTAAACACGACACGACATTTGCAGTAGTACCAGAGTCCAGACATGGAGTCCTCTGTAAAAAATCAGGTACAAGGCATGATAAATGGGGCTACTACGGGATAATAAAGGGAGGGAAAAAAAGTTTTCTCCACTCATTTGTGACGGACAAAGTGCGGTCCGTCTCGTCCCTTGCTTTGAGTTACTAGATCGTTCATCATGAGTAAGTAGTAGTTATATGGTCATTTAAAATAAAAATCGCCAGGAACGCCCCACGTGTGCAGAGTTGTCCAGAGCTCCCAGAGGCTCCATGTCCACACCACAACTGGATTTTGACTCAAACAAACCCGCTCATCGTTCTATAATGAGCAGTGAAAATTTGCTTATACCGGCATAAGCCGACCCGAAACTAAAGCCGCGTCGCCCCGTCGCGCATTGTTTTGTCCGGTACGAGTTTCCAAAGCGTCCCTTGGCCTGGTCTTGCTTGGTACTCTTCAGAGAGAGTGTGAGTCGACAGACAGCACCGACACGTCCTCGGCGGTGATCGGAAGCCCGCCGGCTCGGCCAGGGATGGGCTTTCGGGTAAAAATAGGTTTCGCCGGAGTTGTATCCAACACTTGACCTTTTTTCGTGTTTCTTTTTATTCTTGTCCTCTCTCAATTTGACAAGTCATACTGTACGAAGGAAGTCACAATATTGGCATCTCGTCGGTTACCCCTTTCCACCGGATGCGGTCTAGATTGTGGTCACCCTTCTGTTGCGTGTCAGAAGCATGACCTGATGTGGGATCGCCTACTGACCAAACCCGCAATCAAGTCACGGGCACCCCATAGCCGGCGCGGATCAGATCGTGATGATCCGTGTGTGCAAAAGCATAACGTGAAGTGGGATCGTCTACTACCAAATACTACCAAACCCGCAATCGAGTCACCGGCACCCCATCGCCGGCGCGGGTCAAATTTGGCCATCCGTGTTTTACAGAAGCATACTTGGATTGGATCGTCTACACAATTAGGTAGGTACGTACTAAAACCCTCATGTCACCGGCCAAACAACCCCCCCATGGCGGGACGCGGACTAGCCAACCGACAGCCTTCTTGCATACAGAAGTCTGTTGCCCCGGTGAAAAAAGCTTGACGATACATACAGGCTCACCTCGCGTAGCACGGAAAAGGAAAAAAAGGCATCAATGCGCCTGCAGTATTTACAGAAGCAAAATCGCGAGCAAGTGTGTACTTCGTAAGTGTGTAAGTGTCAAGGTGTGTGGATGGATGGAGACCTTTGTTTGCTCAGTCAGCCCCCCGACCACGCCGACCCTCCATGTGACCTGTGCAAGCCGTGTTCACTGCCGTGCCGCCTTTTTTGTCGGGGCCCCTTCCGTAAAAAAAGATATGAAGCGGCATGCCGGCTCTGGGCCTTTTTTTAATGTGTTAATATACCCCAAACGGGATGCAGGACTGGCATGATCGGCCAACGTCAAAATGCCGTGTTTTTTGTTGGTGTCTAACTTTGTGGGCACAAAAAAACCGTCGCCAAGGCCAAATTAAACAGTAGTACGCGCATCATGTCTTTCAAGGCGGTCTAAGCGTGCAGATCCGGCACAAGATCCATGTCGTGCCGAAGCCTCTTGGACACCCCGGCAAAATCCAAAAGCTGGTTTTCTTCTGTGCTTTCTCTTTGGCGACCTTGGCTCACTTTTGGTACGATTTCCCCGAGCCGTTATCGTATCCCAAGTGCCTTGATCTTTTTTTTCTCCCCTTGTTCCGCCCGTAGTTCAAACGGTCGTGTAGGATCCTAGCGAGCCTGGCAAGGGGGGGGGGGGGGGGGGGGCAACCGTGGAATCTAGTTCGTTTATTGGTTTGTTTCTACTTGGTTTTTTTTGGCGAACCGTTTTGGTAGCTACCTACCTAGGTAGGTAGGTAATACCTAGAACCTAGTTCTAGTTCTAGTTGGCAAACGTCTTTTTAGTGCATCTGTCGGATGCCATACCCACGTTTTTTTTTCGAGACCGCGTTTGTGTTTTTGTTTTCGTTTGTTTCAAGTTTTTTTTGATTGATTTTTTGTTTGTTTTCTATTCCCAAATTTTGTCTATTCCTAAAAAAGCATACGCAGCGAAACTAGGCACAGCCGTCGAAAAGCAAGAGCAAGCACAACGAGTTAAGCGCTGGGGGGAGTGATTAGGAGGGGGAAAGATACATACAGAAAAAAAATTGAGTATGCCCCAGAAACAAAAGAGACACCATGTGGTTGTGGTGACCGAGAGACTGAGAGAGAAAATAAGAGAAAAAAGATAAGATAGGAAAGGTAGTCGTAGAGAGACTGTGATCTATGTGGTATCATAACGTAAACAGAAACAAAAGCCAAGGTAAAAGCAAAAACAACAATCATACTGTTCGTTAAGTGTGGTCGGCCGTAAAATAAAAGGGTCTTTAGGTGAAATAGGTATCATGGAAGGAGACGTGAAAGGAGCGTGGGTTGCAGTTGTGTAGAAGCTGCGGGAAAAAGAAAAAGCAAATAGTCAGACATTGGTTCGAAGAAAGCTCGATGCCGAGGAGGATATTAGAAAAAAAAAGATTAACAAAAAACATGGGAAATCAACCCATGCTCTTCGTCCTCCTCGCGAGCTGCTTCAAGGTCGTATTAAGTTTTACTCGAAGCTTGATCGAGGACTTGACGCTGCGCAAAGCGGTGGAGCTAGCCATGCTGCGCAGCTTCTGGATGGAGCTGCTGGGGGACAGCGGGCGCGACATGGACTCGACGACCGTGTCGTCGCTGCAGATGCTCCAGCGCGAAACCTCGCCCGGCGACGGCATAAAAGCCGCGACTGGCGCTGTCGCCGGGCTGGTGGCCTCGCCGCTGCAGTTGATGATGAAGTCGTGCAGCTGAGGGTATTCGGGCAGAGCCTTGTCGTGTAGTGTTACCGGAACGTGCGACACGCGCGGCATCCGACTCATGGGCCGAGTGGGCATGGGTGGCGTCGGAGGCATGGCCGGCCAGGGAGCAGATGGCATCTGGCTGGCCCTCGCATTATATTGCTGCCCATGAGAAGTCGGCGGGAGGGGAGTCTCCTCCTGTTGCCATGTCGGTGGCGTTGGGAAATCAAAGGTCTCTGAAAAAAGGATGGTGCGGGTATAAGTGCGCCTATGTTGGTGAGCCATTGTGCGTAGGTCTCTTTTGGGGGGGGTTTCGTTTTTGTTTTTTCTTGGCCAGCAGAAAAGCAGAAATAAGTGCACAGTGTTTTGATGGTATTCTTGACCAAAATAATTATTATTGATATGTATGTGAACAAAGATGGTTTTGGATGAACTGCAACGACAAACAGATGATATGTGAAAAACTGCGTAGACTTGCATCGAATGGCCCAGATGAGACGAAACATACTGCCCTTATATCCCCCCCTCAATCGGATCGCTTTGGCCTGTTTGTGAGATAGTCATAAGAAACAAATCGCCTTGACCCTCCCCGTCCTGCATACTGAAAAGAGCACGCACGAGCACAAACCTTCCAAAAGAATGCAAGTGCTAGGACGAAACCCACCGCAACCAAACTAAGGGCCTGCTCGAGGATCTGCAGCTTCGACGCACGAGCCTCTTTAAAAGATGTTTGTATGCCGACAATGCAACGCTGCAAACGTTTTAACTGGACAGCCCAAGGTTCAAGACGACGTTAGAGATTTATTTGCAACCCCTCATTAATCCCCTGCAGTTTATCCCCCTTTCGTACAGTAGGATTTTGGAAACTGATAGAAACACAAACTTAAAAGACTGATTTTTGACGACTTACAAGAACAAACATTGCAAAAAAAAAGAAAAAAAAGAAATTTCCAGGGCTGACAGGAGAATAGCAAACAAACATCGGACCACCAAACTAGAGGCCGCAATGTGGCTGGCGATACCGAAGCTAACAGCCCGACAAAGTACCAGTTGTTTTGAACGTTGCACTAGAAGCATTCTAGCTCCGTTCCCACAATCTTGGTAGGAAATAGGTGCGACCACCGCGTCGCGGGGTTTACGAGCGAGAATCAGCGCACGGTCTTCAGGCGAGACCTTGCCCACCTGCACGTAAGCGAAGGGAGGGGGAGGGGACTCGGAGGCTTAATCGCTCGCGCGCCTGGGATGCCAATGCTCAGGTTGAACTAAGATAGGCGTAGGTTTGGGTGGTTTCTGTGTCTGGTCCCAGCCAGGGTGTTTTTCGCTTACACCTGGAAGCTGGGGAGAACCCGCACGCGTGAAGACCCGTTTACCTATAGCTGGCGTTTTGGACGAGGATGTGTCGCTCTCGTTGGAAATAGTTGAATCGGTATCATTACCGTCTTTTTTATCGTTGTCGTCGTCGTCATCGCTATCCTCGCCGTCAAAAGACTGCTGGTTGTCTGTCGCAGAATCCCCGTACCTTTTATTCGGCCTGTCCCACTCTTTCATGATTGATATTGGTTTTACCAATATTGAGATACCGGACACTTTTTGGAGGTGGTGCAAAAAGTCCAAACAGCCGGCGCAAGGGTCGTGACCCAGGAAAATATAGGCCTTCTTCCGTCGATTAGGGATCTTCATTGACTTGAAGTGTTGGACTTGTTCTTGGTTGAACTCATAGTCCCATTCCAACGGGTCTTTGAAATCATTCTTAAATGTCCGGCCCATTAGCAAACGCAAGTAGAAGATTGCGAGCTTCTTTTCGGCGTGGCATGCTTCCCACCGCCCTTGTTCTGCTTCGATAAGTTCCAGGTCCGTTGTCCGGCCCGCTGGATTGTCCCTCGCGTTGGCACTGAGGTTAAACCCTGAAGATCGACAAAATGCTACCACCAGGTCGGTGTATTTCTGGCTGTTAAGGACATGGTGACCTATGTCGCCGGTCGTCCACCCCGAAAAAGCCCATTGGAGGATGACTGATTTGTCCGCCCTCGCCATGATTGCTGGCGTTGTATCCTCCCGTCCAGATCCATTATGTACCGAGACAACCTTTCTCCACAACGTAACTTCACCTGTGGCAGCAATGGAGAAATGCGATGTGCCGTGTGGTTGCGCAGCACCTTCCAGGAACCCTTTAAAGGTATCGCGCCGTCGTAATATTTTCCGGATTCCTTTGCGGCGACGGAGAACGTCTGCTGAATAACAGCGTCCCTGAAGCTTTTCGGAAATCTTTTCCAAAGCGTTCCAGTGTGTCCTGACTAGATTTGAACTCGACCACGAGTACTACCAACCTTGTTGTTAGTATATATACGGAAGCATGGTAAGAAAGTAAGAAAGAAGTGAAAGAAATAAACAAGGCTACACACATCTTTGGCCGTTCTTTGCTCGGCATCTTGAACTGATCGCCCAGCTCCATGTTTGATCAGAATGCACACCATTTCTAGATGCCCAAACAACGCACTCAACATAAGTGGTGTTATGCCATGTTTTGTTGGCTCATTCAAGTTTGTGCCTGCTTTTATAAGCATGGAAACCCTGGTCTTTTGATCACGAATGGCGGCAATGTGAATTGGCCTGAGCCCGAAAGCATTGATGATCTTTATTCTCTCAGGCGTCATGTTGGAAAACCTGAAATCTGAAGCGGGCAAACCAGCAGCCGGTCAGCATTTCAGTTTTCGTGTGATCTGAGATGTACCGATTACTCACCGTTGAAACTGGTATGTTGTCCAATGCTGAGAAGACGCACCTAGAAAGGCGCTGAGAGCGGTTCGGCTTCAAGGGAAATGATCGTAATACACTCCACTCGATCGATACATGATAAGTTGAAAGAAAGAGTTGAAAAGTGAGGGATAGAGGGAATAAGTCTGGAACTGGAGAGTATGCTTGATGGTCTGAGATAGACGAGGTAGATTTCCTTGCAAGAACGTGAGAATCACAAACAGAATCTGGAACAAGAAGACGTAGGAACAATGATTATTGATGAAAAGGTAAGGAATGAAATATGATACGCTTGCTGGTGTAGATAGATACTTAGATGGATAGAGTGGCGAGTCGAATCGGAACAATTGTGAAAGTGATATTGATGATCGGAAGGTGATACAAGTCAAATAAATCACTTTGGCAACCACTGGAACGACCAAGCAAGTCGATGATCTGCCGGGTGGCAGGGCTGATTTTCAAAGTTGAGTCCTGCTTGGAGGTATGAGCTGCGTAGGGCTTGGATCGTTCATTCTTCATGTCGTTCCTTCCTCATGTTGTCGATGTACTGTGGGGCGATTTGACAATAACCAAATTGACTGAATTTATCAACCTTGAGTACATCACTGACCACATACGCAGTCACCAACTCATGGGAGACGATGGACTCAGCATTAATCATAATCGGTAAGCATCACTAGCTACCGACGCTGGGTTCAGGTAAAGGCGGAAGAAGACGATCGATTGCTCATGCCGAAAGACAGACCCCAGACCCATTTTGTTACGCCGTGAACCCTAAATGCCAAGAATGCATACAAACTCCCAGTGACCAAGCCAAAAGAAAGACGATTTTGATGGGACATTTACTCGTCATCCTCCTCCTCCTCCTCCTCAGCCTCAGCGACAGTCATGGCGATACCTGCATGTGAATGTTAGCCTTGTGTTCTTGATAGCGTGGTGGTTCCTTGCCTGAACCCGTTGGAATTACGTGGAGCTGAAAACTTACGGTCCAAGTCACGCTGGCCGGCCTGGGTGATGCGGCGGCCTCCCTTCTCCTCATCCTGCTCCAGGATGCCAATCTTCTCCAGCGACTGCATGATCTTGCGGTCGACGCTGCCGGAGGCGTCAACGTGGTGCGAGGGGCGGCTGCCACGGTTCTTGGCAGTTCCGTGAACCTTACGGAGACGGCCAACACCAACGGTCTTGCGCATGTAGACGTGGCGGGCGACCGAGGCGGCACGGACGTAGAACCAGTCGATGTCCTGGGGAGGCATCTCCTTGGCGGGGCCGGTCTTGACGGTGTCAACCCAACCTATAAGTGAGAGGGAGCATAATGGTTAGTCTGTGCATTATCGACAAGCAGACGACAAGAATCAGGGGTCAATATCTTACCAGGGATGGGCAGCTTTCCCTGACGCTTCAAGAAAGCGGCATAGGCGTTGATGAACTTGTGCGCCTGCACATCAAAACCCAGCATATTAGCATTATTCCGTCGTCAGAAGTCTTTCGACTCCCTCGCGCCTGCTCCTATGCTCCAATATAGCCAGACTCTTTCGAGCCTCTTCCAAATCTTGCACTCTTGCATCGTTGCCAATCGCAACCATCATGGCCATCGCGCTGTTGTCGAGCACATTCGGGTGTGCATGATTTTCAACCGCGGGCTAGTCGGAGGACGAGATGATTTCGAGGCGGTGGGGTTTTTTTTATTCCCCCAGGCTTTTGTCGAGCGCTGAGCTATCAATGAAAATCGGTGGCACCTACATCAACATCGCGAACATTGACTCCGCCAGGCATTTTTGAGGTTGTGTATGGGGGTATTTGGGGGGAAAGGGGTTGGTTGGGCTGGCTTGTCGTCGTCGTCGATTTGGCGGGGGTTGAGGAAGCTTCGATTTGCACCACAAGAAAGTTTTGCGCGAGACAAATCAATCACTTTGAACATTTCTTAGGGTTGCTCCATCACGTGCACACCTAGGACCGCGATTACCTACCGCGCAGCCACCGCCTGCCAACTGCAAGCCACAAGGTGGCTTCACGTGACTGTTAGAGTTTGGCCCCACTGTACCAGTAAGCTATCGCTGTAGGAAGGATCCACAGGTGCCAATTGTGACAGTGCCCATATTGGAGGATGGGATTGCTTGCGAACTAGCAAATAGCATACCAATTGATCAATCTACAGTACCGTACTAACCGGAATATTCCTTGGTCGTACAATATGCCGATTAAAATCGCGAATTTGCCATCAGTGGTGTTTCTAGTCAACAATACTTAGCTGGAGATCTCACTCCACAGACACAAAAAGGTCGCATCTACCGAAGCTCCACTGTAAACTCGAGTCAACTAACCTGTCATGGAAGTTAGATAGCCGACTGGGCCTACCTTACCGTGTACCTGTAGTGCTAAATAGCGACGCTCACTGGGAGCGGATTCTGCCCGCAGCCACAATGTTTTGCCGAAAACTGAAGCCGGTGCCGAGCATTCAATCCGTTAACCAGAACCCAACCCCAGTCACCCCAAGGCTCTCCCCCATGGGTCCCCGCCCCCTTGGCTATGTCGGAGAAAGATGCCGCCGCGTTGAGCCGTCTGGTCGTGCATCATTACCTAGAGTTTCGGTAACTACGTGGTATTTCTAGAGATTAGACAAAGATTCAAATTGGATGAACTTCCCTTTCTCACTTTTCCAGAGCTTCTCAACTTGAATTGTCAGCCTGTTGCATAGAGTTTGTACTCACTTTTGTCCGTGTCTTGCTTGTGAATTTGCGCACGGTTTAGTTTCATATTTGAACCTGGTCAGGCACCTACTGGCCTCTCGGAAATCGTCTTGGTGACAACGAAGGTTCCTTGAGAGCATCATATATTTGGTCGCAAAAGAAACAATCTGCTTCCAGCATGGAGCTCGGTAAGAACAATGAAACGCCCTTTGATGGGGGAGAATCACGTCACATTTTGACCTCACTGATCAACTGACAAACATTGTATAACCTATGTAGCTATCGCTGCAGCCGGCACTGCCGCAACAACCGCCGGACTGGCATATCTGGATGCCAAGTTCCACGTGAGCAAGGATCTGAAATCAATCTTTGCCCGTCGGAGACTGCTCAAGTACTTTGAAGAAGGAGGTAAGACAAAAAAGCCGTTCGAGCTTGCTCCACGACCATCATCTCCAGTTCACTAACCGCAATAATCCCAATTATAGTCAAGTCCAAGAAGTTGTCTGCGTACTACTTGTTCGAAGACGTTGTCAGACAAAAGCCCAATGCAGAGGCAATCTGGACTCGGGAGGGCTCCTTGACTTGGCAACAGCTGTACGATGGCACCAACCGGTTCGCTCATTGGTTCCTGGCTCAGGGAGTCAGACCCAAGGACTTTGTTGCCCTCTTCATGGGCAACTCCCCTGAATTCATCATGGTGTGGCTAGCTCTGACTTCAATCGGAGCGGCGCCAGCCATGATAAATCACAACCTGGCGTCAAAGCCATTGCTGCACTGTTTGAAGATCAGCACCGCCAAACTCATCTTGGTAGACGTTCCACCGCAAACTGAGAAGAGCATCTCGGATATCCAAGAGGATTTAAACACGGAGGGCTTTACGGTCTTGAGACTCGATGAATACCGGCATCATATTGCGGGTCTGGAGCCCTCTCGACCTGGAGATGAATACCGAAAGGACATCAAGCCAGATTGGCCCGCAGGCCTGTTCTACACAAGCGGCACGACAGGAATGCCCAAAGCATGCGTATTACCAGTGGCCCCGGTATACATCAACGGCTGCACCACCAAAGCTGGAGTAAGCTATCTCAACAGCTCTGACAAGGAGGCCAATGCAAACATAAGGTTTTACGACTGCATGCCTTACTATCACGGCACCGGAGGAATCACCATGATGAGTCAGATCCTTGCCGGGACAACTATATGCGTGGCCCCCAAGTTCAGCGTTTCTAGATTCTGGGAAGATGTTCGCGAGTCTCGCGCAAACGCTTTTGTATACGTCGGCGAGACGTTGCGGTACCTGCTAGCACAGCCACCTTCGCCGCTTGACAAGGAGCACAACATCAAGGTAATCTACGGGAATGGACTCAGGCCAGACGTCTGGAAGCGTTTCCGCGATCGCTTCGGCATCGAGTGCATCCACGAGTTCTTCAACAGCACAGAGGGCGTTTTCCCGCTTGACAATCACTGCAGGGGCGACTTCCTGGCTCATGCTGTGGGCCACCATGGGCTTCTTCAGAGGTGGAAGTACCACCACCTATACGTGCCGGTTGCAATCGACACGGATACGGGTGACATAGCCAGGCACCCAAAGACGGGTTTCGCCTACCGCGTGCCCTACGACGAAGGTGGCGAAATTCTCCTCCGCATTCCAGGGGAGAGGGCCTTCCCAGGGTACTTCAACAACCCCGAAGCTACGGAGAAGAAATTCGTGCGTGACGTTTTTCAAAAGGGCGACACCTACTACCGCACCGGCGACGCGTTGCGCCGTGACAATGATGGCAGGTGGTACTTTATGGACAGGTAATTTCGCGACTGCTCTCATGATCTGAGTTGAGTGAGCAAAGCTGACAAAAAAACGATGATATGTGTAGGCTTGGAGATACTTTCCGCTGGAAGGGCGAAAACGTTTCTACCGCCGAAGTCGGCGAGGTTCTCGGCAACTTCCCGGGCGTCGTGGAGGCCAACGTCTACGGCGTGCAACTGCCCAACCACGACGGCAGGGCAGGCGCCGCGGCCATCTACGTGGAGAAGAAGGAGTCCTTTGATACGGCGGCCTTCCTGGCGCACGCGAGGAAGCACCTCCCCAAGTACGCGGTGCCCATCTTCCTGCGCCACATCGCAGTCATCTCAGCTTCGCACAACAACAAGCAGAACAAGCAGCCGCTCAAGGCCGAGGGTGTGGATCCGGACAAGGTCAAGGCTGGCGACGAGATATGGTGGATAGAGGGCGGTGGCAAGGGGAACAGATATGTGCCTTTTACCCGAGAGGACTGGAACGCTCTTGGAGTGGGCAAGGCGAAGCTGTAGATTGTGGATGACGTTGGACGCCATGTGCGTTAATGTATATATCTTTTGGGATTTATGCTGAGGCAGCTGTTTGATAGTGTTTCGTTGATTTCTAAGTACCTACCTTACCCCTGTATGTAAATAAGCAGACGCATGTTGGTGTCACAATCTCAATTTCTTGATACAGTGGGATGAATTGTCACAGGTGTATGATGAGAGAATTTTGCTGCATGTGAATGCCCAATGGGGATGTCATTTCGTCCTGCTGAAAATCAAATCCCATCCTTCCCTTCTCGGAAATTGAAACAAGATCCCACACACGTAGCTGCCAATTTCAATTCTGGGTCAACCATCCGATCCAAACACAGGAACAGGTTCCTGCCCAGCTTATCGTTTCCCCGCACTTGGCGCTCTCATCGGCAAGGTCGCCCTATCTCGCCTGTTGAGCCAGCCTAGTGTAGTCCAGCGCCTATCACTTCCGTCATTGGCCTCCGTTGTGGACTTTCTTGGTCACTGTCTGAACTTCCAGACTTGCCTTGAACTATAGCAGCCAAATCTTTGAGCATGTTATTTCTCTGAGAATGTCCTTGAGAATTAAAAATGTCGCTTGCTTATAGATTCAGACCCAGGGCTCTCTGGGTTGGCATCACACCATGTTCCACAACACGATCACGGCCCTCCCAGGCCTGCACAGCACGGAAATACCGATTTGAACCAAGTCGACGTTTCCACGCATCGCCATGTCGGGAAGTGCGATTGAGTGAGATGAGCAAAAATGAAATAGCCGGTCTCAAGGTCAACCAAGAGCGAATGATGAAGACGCTCCACGATACTTGCGCCTGGGGCACAGGGAAGCGCTGGGGGAGGTGAGCCAACCCAGAACCAATTCATACCCAGACCTCAAAAATAAAGACGGTTCTAACTATAAAACTCACCGCAGCGGCCCGACGGAGACGGGAATGTCGCGCCTCGCCCTCTCAGACTCTGACAAGCAGGTGCGCGACTGGTTCGTCGAGACCGTCAAAGACCTCGGCTGTAAAGTCAAGGTCGACTCGATGGGCAACATCTTTGCCGTCAGGCAAGGCCCCCTCTGTGATACTCCCTTGGAAACCACTTTTGCAGGTTCGCATTTGGACACGCAGCCAACCGGGGGAAGGTATGACGGCATCCTTGGAATAATTGCCGGCATTGAAATGTTACGGGTGCTGAAGGAGAACCAAATCGAGACCGAGTTTCCGGTTGGGGTTGTCAACTGGACCAAGTGAGTGTCACTAGGTGTCTAGCCGTGCACCTGGCGTTGCATTGATTCGGGACTCTGGAAAGGAGGCAACTTGCTGATGACACTATTCCTGACAGTGAGGAAGGAGCCCGGTTCCCAGTGAGTATGATTGCCTCTGGAGCTTGGGCCGAGGTCTTTGATCTGAACCAAGCCCACAATTTACAAGAGGTCGGCGGCGGTAAGGCTACGATGAGGTCGGAGCTTCAAAGGATCGGTTATCTTGGCGAGATCCCTTCCAGCTTCAGCAATGTTCCGATGGCGGCCCATTTCGAGCTTCATATCGAACAAGGCCCCATACTAGAGTCAAACAACCTCAAGATTGGCGTTGTCCAAGGCGTGCAGGCATATAGGTGGTTTACCATTGAGATAAATGGCCGCGGTAAGAAATTCCCTTTTAAACAACCTTTGTATTACCTGCCAGTGCTAGTCAGTGACACTAATCATCTCACAGATGCACACACGGGTACGACGCCATTTTCTGCAAGAGCCGATGCCATGCTCTTGGCTTCCCGCTTCATCGTCCACTCGCACGCGCTGGCTACTTCTCACGGAGCTCTTGCGTCCACCGGAATCGTTGAGCTGGAACCTGGCTCTGTAAATACCATCCCGGGTCACGTCCGCATGAGCTTGGATATTCGCGCACCTGAGGACTCAACCCTGGACGCCCTTGAAGCAGATCTCAAACGAGACTTCGAACTGCTTTCCAAGGGTATTGACCCTCCTGGATCCAAATCACAGCTTCTCACCGGAGCAACGCCTGGAAGAAACGATGCATTTTCGCTTAATTGGAAGACGGACAGCGTCTCGGAGGCGACCAAATTCCACACCGACTGTATTGAAACTGTGCGAGCCTCAGCGCTGTCGGTACTTGAAGCGAGGGGTCTCGAGAATCCCCAAGGCTTAATCCGAGACATGACCAGCGGTGCGGGCCACGACACTGTGTATGCAAGCCGAAGATGTCCGGCAAGCATGATCTTTGTCCCATGCCGGGATGGTGTCAGTCACAACCCCGAAGAATATACTAGTCCCGAGGACTGTACCTTGGGAGCCGATGTGTTACTGCAAAGCATCTTGCGTTATGATCTCTTGAGGTATAAAATATATGGTGGCAAGGGGGGCCTGTGGAGAAAAGAATGAAATGCCTCCAAATGTTAATGAGCAACAGTTTGGACATGCTACCATCAGAATCATATTAATGTGAGCAATGAGGAACGCGATTTCACCTCAAATGCCATCCAAGACAAATCGAGACTCAACTGAACGGCACAGCTGGTTCTTTTTTTGATGAGCTTTACTCACCGGCTTAGCAGTTAGTGGAATAACAGCGGGTGAAAAGCAGGTCATTATACGACGGGTTGCGATTAGCCATTGTGAGTGCCTTGATATGACGACAATAAAGCAACCGCTGTCCCCAACACCGAAAAATATTTAACTCTCCTGAGGGAACACTCCTCATCTGCCGACGGCAATCAGCTCCGGCACGAAGAGACCGTAGCCGCGGACCTCGACCTCAAGCCGGGCGCGTGTGCTTGATCTCCGCTGCTACAGGGGGCCGTTGCAACACACAGATGTCCGCAACCTTTTGGACCTTTGACGAGGCCTAGACCGCAATGAAAGTACATTGTGGCTTTTGTTCTGGACTCGGGGTGTCGATATCTCCAGATCGACGATGGATAGTTCCGAGCTCGTTGGTCCATATAATGTTGGTTGGGCAGCAAACGAGAGATCTAGACCACAGTACAACTGGTTTGATCGATTGCCGCCGAAAACACCGATCCATAGCACGCTTTTCTGCAGCGCAATTGAGGGTGCTGATGAAAAGCTATTAGAGGAAGTGATCATTTTTTACCCTCTCTAGTTGTTAGTACTGGAGCTAATCGACGATAAGTGACAATGGACCTCAATAATGTGATCGATTGGCCGCATTCGGAACTAATAGTCTTTTTGGTTAATGAAGAGAACAGTAAGTACCTCCTTGTCGTTTTTTTCTCTCGCTCGAAGGCCTATGGCTTTTGCCTTGTGCTTTTATTCCTAGGTATACTTTCTTTTCAGGGGCTTTTGGATCATGTCCATTCCTCGACTTCCTCCAATCGCTTTCGTCCAAACCGAATGATGGCACAGATGATTCGACGCCACCCAAGCCCTCCGAGCCGCCCTCTCGCTAGCCGTGCTCAGCCCTCTCATTATTGTACTTGGGAATTTCTACATCGGACTTTTTTTGTGCTGAAGAGAACAGTCGAGTAAGCTCACGCATAAACCATGACAATTTTAGACAACCATCCTTCCGCTGTGCTTGCTCTACCATGTCCTGTGGCTTGGCGCTCCCTCCCACTAGACGATTTTTTTTCTTCTCTCCTTTCCTGAAGAGCAAAAAAAAAACCCCGTAGCTGTGGTGAGACAATCGGAGGTGCGATACGGCGACCGCCACCATCATGCCTTTGTCGTTTCGTCACAGCTGTAGCTGTAATTTTTATTTGCCTTGGCGTTTTGTTTTCGTACTTGGCCCAATGAGCCCCGGATAACAAAGCAACATGCAGATGGCTTTGTCAAAAGCTATGGCTGTCGATGTGGGGGAAAAAAAGACCAACGATGCCCTCAGTGTCTCGTCGTATACAAATGTTTCTTGCTTGACCCCTTTTCTGTATTTTACTTTCAGCCCGTCGCCCCCCAGAAAACTCCCAAGATCTCGAGGCCGTAGCAAAGGGCGCAGATCAACCCCCTCCCACAAAGACCTCTTGTTGCTTTTTTTCGCACAGCCAGAGAAGAAGCCTCACAGATTCGCACCAAACCTCGTTTCTCTCGGACAAGTCCGCAGGCATGAAGCAAAGAACGACCAGCTTGGTTTGTGGCCTGCTCGGGCTGCTGTTGTTATGCGGCGCCGTGGCAGCGTACGATGTCAGGGCCGGCTTTGGTGTAAATCGCCGCAACGGCGTGCTAAGGAGGTAAGGCTCTGCCCGCAGCCTCACCCAAAAAAAAGGTTGTTTTAAGGGGGTCGCCTAGAACATGCTAACAGTTTTTGGTGCCGTTTTAGACGTGCGAAGGGATCTACTAGCAACGTGCAGCGGAGTTTGCTCGGGAATGTCCCTTATGGTAAGACTATCAAAATGTCTCGAGAAAACAGCTCTGGCAGCACAAGGGGCAAATTTTACAGAAATAGAGCTAACCTCAAAAACCAGGCGAGATCATAAGTCGGTGCCAGGAGTCCAAGGTCGTAGCCCTGACATTTGACGACGGACCCAGCATCTACACCGAGAGCGTGCTGAACCTGCTGAGGCAGCACAACGCCAAGGCGACCTTCTTCATTACGGCCAACAACGGCCAGTGGCCGATGGAGAGCGAGCCGTGGGGCAGCCTGGTCCGGCGCATGATGACCGAGGGCCACCAGATCGCGCACCACTCGTGGTCGCACCAGGACATGTCTTCGCTCAGCTCCGACGCCCGGAGGGACGATATCGTGCGGGCCGAGGAGGCCTTCGCCGACGTGCTGGGCGGCCGGTTCCCGACGTACTTGCGCCCACCGTACGGCAGCTGCAACGCCGACTGCCTGGCGCAGGCCCGGCGGCTTGGTTATCACGTGGTCCTGTGGGACGTCGACTCAGACGACTGGCGCTACCAGACCGAGATTGAGCGCTCCGAGCGCCAGGTCGAGGAAGGCCTGTCGGTCGGCGGCAGCATCGTGCTGGCCCACGACATTCACTACAACAGCTCCACGCGGCTCACACAGTTCATGCTCGAGCTGGTCGCCAGGAAGGGCCTCAGGCCCGTGACTCTGGGCGAGTGCCTGGGTGACCCTGCCGAGTTTTGGTACCGTGACGTTTCGGGGTCGAGCGGGGGCGCCGCCACCACTAGCCCGAGCAAGCCCAAACCGGGCGCCGCTTCGAAGATGAGACTTTCGACCGACGGACAATGCGGTGGAGATGTCACATGCGCCGATTCGCAATGGGGGTCGTGTTGTTCCCGGTACAACTGGTGTGGAAGCTCGGCGGACCACTGTGACGCAGGATGCCAGTCTCAGTTCGGTCAGTGCACATAGTGGGTGTTTGATTTTTTTTTTGGTTTGGTTTGCTGCATTACAAGGTGTTTTTTTTTATTGACTTATTAGTCAAAATGGCTCATACAGGGAGCTCGACGCAGTTGTTTGTGCTTTTTTTGCACTTAGCCTGGAGTTTAGTTGGCAAGGCGAATTTATGGGTTTTTGCTTCAAAGACTTGACGAGTTGTTATTCATTCGTGAGATGCGCCTAAATGGTTCTTGAGCGTGAAGTCAAAGTCTTCCGGCTTTCTACCGAGCACCTGCGCCAACAATGGCGTGACAACCGCAGTCTCCCCAGCCTTGATAGCCGCCCAGGCAGTGGCCCATGTGGTCGCCTTCTCTTGGCTTCCAAAGACAGCAATGACTTGCAGTTGCGAAACGTACTCGTCCACGCTGACCTCGCGAATCGCGACGGGTTTCGCCACACATTTGCTCAGCTGCTCTACCGTCTCTTCAAGCGTCCACACTTTAGGGCCAGTCAAGAGCAGTATTTGATTTGCCAGATCAATGCTCTCCAGGCCTGCCACATTCGCACCAGCATGTTGTGCAATGAGGCGAGCTGTCGCCTCTCCCAATTCATCCCGTTTGACCCATGCAACACCGGGCCCTTTGCCATTGTGCGGTATGTGGATCTCTGAACTCGGGTTTGCGGCATCAAAAAAGGCCGTGTAGATGGGGTACGACTCCGAGTAGAGACCCTCCCGGATGGCTGTAAAAGTCAACTTCGGGTTGTTGGCAGTAAGAAACTTTAGGTGAGACTCGGTCACCAGGTGTGCCTGCATCACTTCGGCCTTGGACAAGCTGCTCGAGACAGGGCCGGCAAAGGCTAATGATGAATAGAAAATGTGAGAGACGCCAGCCCTCACAGCTGCGTCAACAGCTGGGATTTGAACCTGCAGGACAAGAGTCTGAGATAAATGCCATTCACATCTGGGTTAGAACGTGGCTGAACGAACCTGGACCCTGTAGTCACGGACGTGGCTTGGGTATGAGATGAGGAATAAAACGTCGACATCTTTGAACGATTCCTCCAATTCCTGCGGCGAAGACTCGTAGGATGCTCGGCGAAGACGAACACCGCCTTGCGAGTACTCTGCTGGCTGGTTTTCAGGATGACGACTGATCAGAATGAGATGATCGTCAGGGAATATTTTGCGCAGATGAGTGATGGTGCTGCCTCCCAGACCCCCTGAGGCGGGAAAAACTCCGACGGTTTTCATGATGGTGTAAATGCTTTCTCAAATCTTATACACTGGTATAATCTGATCTGGTGGCCGATTGAAGGCTTCTTGCTTCTGGGATAATAGTTTGATAAATAACCACCTTCATGCACTGGAAAAATCTTGGCATGTTCCTTTTCATGATCCCTTATGACGATGACAAATGAGATGACATCTGCCGCGGGTGTGGTCCACAAATTGGTGCGGCAGAACCGGATGGAAACAAGACTCCAATCCAGGCGAATGGCGAATGATGGATTGCATACATCGAGTCGCTGCGGGGATCTCAACGCACAACGCAATTGACGCCGTGGAATACCAATGTACCGTGATGATCAAGGTCCCTGTATCCCTGGATAGCACACTGGTATACCGCAGATGAGTCGGGATCGTGTAATAGAAGAATGTCAATCATGAAAGAAAATCCGATCAAGATGATGCATTTTTCCAGTACTACTCGGTCATTCCTAGGTGTCTGTCACTTGACGTACAACCAATACAAGTGCAGGGTGTCACAAATATGTTGTGTCGCGGTATGCACGTGCTCGGCTCAGAGCCATTATAGAGCGATTAGAAGATTATTCGCCAGCATCGTACAGCTGGGCGCCACAAGGACGTGGATGTTGGAGTGTCGCTTGAGGTAACAAGTCCTCGGTGCGAAATATACTGAGAGCTATGGCACAATTGGCTCCGGGGGAACGGGAGCTGCTGTAATATGAAGGCAAGTTTTTTTTCTTTTTTTTCTTTTTTTTCTTCAGGCGAGACTGTATCCGCCCTGCTTGAAAAAGACATATGTGATGGCAAGACTGAGCAAAGATAGCGAAAGGTTGAGCTCCAGCACGGCCCATACCCAAACGCAGCCGATCGCAGGTGCCGTCTTCATGACGGCGAGATAGGCATGTTCATTGGTGACATGAATGAGGTAGCAACCGGCGGCTGTGCTGGCGGCGAAGAAGACGGCTTGTCGGATTCCATTCTGATATTGCCTGGGGACGAATGGCACTAGAATGGGGTTCGAGACATGTGGGTGGAGGTTGTAGAAAAGGAAGCCAAAGACTGTTTGTTCCGCAAAAGTCAGCACATGGGAACTCGGGCGTATGGGAGAGAGTTGCTAGGAAAAGAACATTGCAGCAGACATACCAAGCAGAGCTTGAAAGGCGCGTGTAAACACCTTGGGCCAGGTGATCTCCATGGCGAACTGATTCTGAACCAAAACATCAAAAGTGAAGTGAAGCATGGCCAGACTGACACCCCACAGAAGGGTGTCCAGGAAGCGTTCTGTCCCGGGAGACAGGCCTTCGGCCTCGCCTTCTTCCGTAATATCGCCAACGGCCGTGGCAGACCATCCGTGCTTTTTAAGGTCGTTCTCCCTTTGCTTTTCGTCTGCCTGTCTGAAGAGGTTGCGCTCGCTGGCGATGTCGAGGAGCGTCTTGTCGGATGGGCCGGAGCGGTCTGGCTGCTTGAGCTCGATCTTGACAGGGTCTGCTTTGCGTTTGCGTGCCATGGTTGTTGGCGAGAGGGCGTCTCAAGCTGTTCGGATGGATACAAGTTGGTGTATATATCTTGGTGTTGAGGAGTACCAATTGTGTGTCAAGCTTGGAGCACAAGGCTGAGCTCGAATTCGATAGCTAGGACTTGTACAGGCAAGTTCGGATGAACAAACCATCGAATTCCAAACAGAGATGTATCGTAGCCCCGCCAGCTTGCGGGAAACGGCTTGATGGCTACATCGAAGTGGGGTCTCCAAATCCACATCAGGCTAGATCAATGAAATCCAATTCGCCAATGCAAATTTATGCGACCTTTTGGTACAAAGGGTGACTGACAGTGACAGGGATGATTTGTATACTGCGCGCGTTGCCGTCAAATAAAACTCATAATTTCCCGCGCACCACTCAATCTTCTGGATCGTCGCGAGCCGACCAGGGGGGTTGTTCGTCTAAACCGCAAGGTGGCATCAACTGTCGAAATGAGGACACATGAATGGCATTAAGTAAGTGGTCACGAGGTGTTACAGACGGGGACTGGAGAAAGCTATCCTCGCCATGCTTTAGATTTAGCTCATTCTTCCCCCTCCTCTCTTAGCAGTTTGACTCGTTCTTCTTCAATCGTTTCCCAAGCTAAAGGATAAGCTAATGCAGTAGCATCCATGTACCTCAACAGGTGACGTCGCGTGCATATCCAGTGAGTAGCACCCTTGAAAGACCCCTCTCCCCACCTTTTGTCGGCTGTTGTAATGTAAGGTAATTTATCGACCAACGGGTTGAGAATGAACTCAATTTTCAACGTACTTTTTCACTAATGATCGCCACCAAAAGAGTGTAACATAGCTCTCAAGCCCGAAAACTAGATTTGCAGCTGTCAGGCTGTGTCGAAACTGGGCCTACCGTATATTGCAACTATACATGCCGTGCCGTGCCGTCCACTGCGCTCCTTGATAGGATAGACGTCACGGCACAGCGGAGACAACTATCCCCAAACAAAACAAACAGCCCTCCGGTTTTGACCATGTCAACACCACTACTGGCGGCCGGCCTTTTGGTCCTGCTTGCACCGTGTCTGTATGTTTACACGGTGTCGATAGCGGCGACTCGATTCCCGACGCTGCGCAACAAGCGCATATGTCTCCTGATAGCCCACCCTGACGATGAGGCCATGTTCTTTGCGCCTACGGTGCTTGCTCTTACGCGCCCCGAGATTGGCAACCACGTCAAGATTCTATGCTTGAGCAGCGGCAATGCGGACGGGTTGGGGGAGACGCGCAAAAAGGAGTTGGTCAAGAGCGGCATGCTCCTGGGCCTGCGCAACGAAGACGACGTCTTCGTCATAGAGTCCGAGTATGAGCTACTTCAACCCCCAAGGTTGCTGATGGTGCAGGAAGAGGAAGTTTGAACTGGTGCTAACCGCAACGTGATTTCACAGTGCCTTTCAAGACTCTATGACCGCGACTTGGGACGCAACCGCAATCTCCAACCTTCTCACATCCGCATTTGTCCCGAACCCAGCCGCAGGCGCAATGATCGATGTCCTGGTGACCTTCGACAAGGGCGGCGTCTCGTCGCACCCGAACCACATCTCCTTATACCACGGCGCGCGCGCCTTTGTATCGTCGGGATCGGCCGTAGACCTCTACACTTTGACTTCGGTCCCATTTTTGCGCAAATACGCCTCGATCATCGATGCGTTCATGACGCTTGCCGTGAGCTGGGGCCTTCAGGGAACCTCGGAGGCCAAGAGCCCGGAAGGACTTGTGTTTATGAACCCGTTGATGCCGGCCAAGGGGCGGGAGGACGGTAGTAACAAGGACGGCGGGGCAAGTTACGGAACGGCGTGGCGCGCCATGACTGAGGCTCACAAGAGCCAAATGGTGTGGTTCCGGTACGGGTGGATTACACTCAGTAGGTACATGGTTGTGAATGATTTAAAGCTGGAGGGGACGAGTGTCTCGTGATGGGGTTTTTGAAAGGAAGAGTGAACGCAAGTCTGAGATGGCTTGCTCAAGATTGCCAAAGTAGCGAGCATGTAAATTATTCAAATATACCCCTTTTGCGCTGCTTGAAATCAGTACTCTTATGTCAACACTGAGCAAGTCAATTTATATTCATTGCTACCTACCCTGTACTCGTCCATGAAAATGAGTAGTCACGTGCACGGTCGCAATGAGTGCACCACAAGAGCTCGGTTTAGTGAGGTGGGGTTCAGAATCCGCGCCAACAAGCTCAAAGGGGATCATCATCACAGCAGAGCATCAACCGAACGCGCTCAATCCTTGAACCATCAACACGTGTCGCTCCTCGAAACCAAGGATCTAGAGCCACACAGAGACATTCCAGAAGCATTGCGCCGATAGAAAAATCTTCAAAAAGGAGCTTCCTCGGCAGAAATCATGGCGGACAGCGGTGAGGCTCAAGCCAATGAGCCTTTCGGCCTGGTGAGGCTTCTGTTGGACGAGGTTGTGTTTGTCAAGCTTCGAGGAGACAGGGAGCTCAAGGGCCGTTTGCATGTATGTGCTCTCCGACAAGGACCCGGCATTGGCGGGTGAAAGGGTTCACCTATGACGTTCTCTGCATACTAATGTCTCATCAATCATTTGCACAAAAGGCGTACGATTCTCACTGCAACTTGGTCCTCGGTGATGTCGAGGAGACACATTACATTCAGGATGAGGATGATGAATCGGAACTGAAGGTGAGTGACTTTTATGACTCTCAGGATTCATGTTGCCCTTGCTGACGGCTAGCTGTATTACGCCAGACGGTATCACGGAAGCTTGAGATGTTATTTGTGAGAGGTGAGGACAACAAACTCCCAAATACCAAATTGTTTCCCGAGCTCGTCTGCTAAGCATTACTATTCTCTATCCTCCTAGGAGACAGTGTTGTCATGATATCACCATCAGACCAGGTAGCAGCATGAACAACTGCCCCTGGTTTATCTTCAAACCATCAGGCGTCATGGCCAGACATCTGAGGTTATCGTGCCGTGCACCCAAGGGGGAATATGATGCACGAAAGCTTCGGGCACCCGCTCGATGCGGTCAGTCGGCTGCGAATTGCGGCCATGGGCGAGGTGACATCGGGCCCCTACGGCGTTTGACCATGTGTCCGAGACCGAATGATGGCTTTGTCAGCCTGATCCTAATTCGAGGCTCTAGAGGAAAATAGAGCAAATCGATTGTTGACCATGTCGACAGGGTGGAAAATCCCAGTCACGCCAAGAAGTCGGCGCGCCATCATCACGCATCTTTTCTTCTCAGTAATACCACAGGTTGCCCTCCAACTTGAACTCTTCCTCTTATGGATCTGGGTTTTCGCCTTTGTTTTGTAAGGTAACTTTCGACTTGAGTAGCACATACTTTCATGCGTGTGTGAGAAAAAGTCTTGGCCTGGTCCCGCACAGAGCATTACTTTGAAGGAGGCTCAGATGTTCCCTCTCGATCATTCTGACCACTCAGGCTCGTGCCAAGTGTTGTTTCATTAAGTAGCAAATCCAGGGCTTGTGAGTGGCTATCCAATTATGGAATCCCCGTGGGCTAATCGACAAACCTTGGATTGCTTTTTTGGGGGTCTGGGGCCGCATCGCCCGAGTCAAGTCCTCTGCGGGCATAGCCGCCCCCTTTGTGATGTAATTGTGTAAAGGAAGGTATGGCTTGCAAATGTTATTCTCCTGCTGCTAGCATCCGCCTGCCCAATAGGGCAATTCAGGGCGCGGATGCATGCTTTCCTATAGGGGTCCTCAAACACGATCGCACGGTTTGCCAAGGTTTCCCCAGACCCAAGAAGGTCGAGTTCCTGGGCCGACATTTGTATATAATGTCTTGAGGTCAACTGTTCTGTGGGAAATTTCCACGATATCCTCACCATCCACATCCGGACACACAACTCTCTCTTTCTCTCCTTTTGTTGTCTACTTTCCTTTTTTCTCCTTTTTCTATTCGTCCGTCACTCATTTTGTCTTTTTTTGACAAACTCCTCTCGTTGCATCTCTTGTTCTTGTCTAGCTCGATCAGAGACAAACTCCTCCCATTCGTTGTACATCCACTCTATAGCAGCAATATCTTTCACCACAAACTACCTACACAATGGTTTCCACACGCACCTTGGCGGCACTCCTGTGCACCGTCGTCCCGCTCACGTGGGCCTACCCGAGCATGATCGAAGCACGGGATGATCACCCGTTTAAGGCCCCCAGCCCCAACGACCGTAAGTTCCGGGCAGGACCCTTTAACGCCCCCAAAATGCATCTCCAACTCTCCACGCTGACCCGCTCCGCTCGCCCCCCTACCAACAGGCAGAAGCCCCTGCCCCATGATGAACACTCTCGCCAACCACGGCTTCATCCCGCGGACCAACATCTCCATGGACCAGCTGGTGTCAGCGCTCGAGCTGAGCATCGGCCTCGAGGGCGCCGCGACCAGGATCGTGGGCGGCAAGGCCCTCGCCACCTCCAAGACGGGCAACCCTAACACCTTCAACCTCGACGACCTCGCAACGCACGGCATCCTCGAGCACGACGGCTCCCTGTCGCGCGCCGACCTGGCCGAGGGCGACAACCACTCCTTCAACAAGACCCTCTGGGACAAGACGCTCACTTTCTTCAAGGACGACAAGATCTCCATCGCCCAGGCCGCCGCCGCCAGGAAGGCCGCCTTCGCTGCCGCCAAGGCCAGGAACTCAAAGTTCGCCATGGCCGCCGGCGACGTCCAGAACAGCGCCATCGAGTCGGCGCTCTACCTGCGCGTGTTTGGTGGTGTCAATGGCGATGCCAGGAAGGACTGGGTCAAGATTCTTTTTGGTGAGTTTTCTTTTCCCCTTGTTTAAGCGACCATGTTTTATGTGTATCAATCTGCTAACCAGAGCAATTCTTGTTTGTCTGTTCAGAGCAAGAGCGCCTGCCGTACGCCGAGGGTTTCCCACAGAAGCCCGCGGGCAAGATCACGGCCCAAGAAATCCTTGGGATTGTGGGCAAGCTCACTGCGGCTTAGAGCTGTCTGTTTTGTGTTAGCGTGCATTGTTGGTTAAAGCGAATGTTTGTATGAATTGCTGTTATAGATCTTTGAGCGGACAGAAAAAAAGGAAATAGAAATCGTATATTGCTATGCTTAAAGCCTCAAGTTGCTTGTGATCAAAAGGATATATAAGCTTAATCTGAACCCAAACCAACAGTGGTAATACAGAGTCTTTTATATGGAACAAATAACCTTTTCACTCAGGTCGGTTGAGAACCAGCATCCAAATCATTGCTGGTGAAACACTTACAGTGTGGTCTTCACTGGTAGCAATAAATGCTCATTTTTGAGGGCATCGCTACACGGAGAACAATGTGATGCAAACCATATTTTACTGTTTCTAATCCTAGTATTTGTCATCCCAGAAGCAAAACCTGCAGATACGGAGTAGTCCGTCAACCGCCACGCCCTCAAAACAATGCAGGAAGTCCAGCTACTTTCCCCGGTTTTCTGTCCAGCCCAATGATAAGCAACTATTCTAGCTCATACCACGACCGAAAGTTCTCCATGTCTCATGTTTAGCATCCTCAACGTTCAAAAAAAAAAGTGGCCTTGCGAAAATCTGTTCGCTCTTTTTCTTGCTTGCCATGTTGACAATCTCAACGGCGCTAACAAAAAATAACACTAAGGTAGCAGGTCTTTCAGGACCAGCAGCCTTCCATAGTACTGCACACCTTTTCTTCACACCGAAACATGCGGGGTCGTCACCGTCTTGTTATCTCTGCTTGCTTGGCCATTGGGCCGCCCAAAAACAAACCCAACTCATTGTGACTCGCCGTCTTACTCTTTTGCTCATTTGAATTTCGCATCGTCCTCCAGCCATGTCTAATTATAATGCCACCAGCGTCGTGCTCGCCATTCAAGGTGACGATTACTACTTTGAGACGTCATCTTCTCCGCTCGCTCAAATCCCGCCAGACTCGAGCTGCGATGACGACTTTTCCCTCGCTGCCTTGTGGAACTTCCCCGACGAATACTTTAGTATCCGGGAACTCTTTGAGATAAAAATGCACCTCGAGGAGGCGGACGAGAACGTCTGGGATCCGGCTTTTTCAGACAGTGAGTGTCCCGGTTCCCTGTCCCCAAGATGGGACATATTTTCCCCGGTCCGCTTAGAGCTAAACATCCTTGAACCAGCCATCATCCTCCGGGCAACTCGACAGGTACAGCTTGCCGCAGATATTAAATCCCACCGGGTGGTTTGCGTCGTGGATGATGCCAAAAATCTCACCCAGGGCCCTTGCGTGATTCAAACCCGCACCGGCAAAGTCTTTCAAGCGTTCAAGCTGCAGCGGGACACGCACAAGGCGTTTGTAGGTGGTATCTTGCGTGTTGACAAGCCGCCAGCGGCGGTGTCATATCGCTGGCACACCTGTTCTGATGTATGTTTGATGAGATGCTTTCCTCTTCGCTGAAAATGACCCCCCCCCCCCCCCCCCCCCAACGATGACTTTCTTGATGGCTTAATCGGAAACAATCCTTAGCGTATACCCGTACCCTACAGCCAACCGGCAACACCAGAAGAACTTCTGGATAAGCCCCTGAGCGGGCTCCGCTTTGCCGTAAAAGACACCATCGACGTCGCAGGCCTGGAGACGAGGTGCGGCAGCTCGGCATGGGCAAACACCTACCCGGCATGCACCGAGACGGCCGACTTCGTGACGCGGCTGGTCGGAGCGGGCGCTCTGCTCATCGGCAAGCTGCGCTGCGACCAGCTCTGCGACGCCCAGGACCCGCTCGAGCGCTCCGAGGAGGAGGTGCCCTGGAACCCCCGGGGCGACGGCTTCCAGAAGCCCTCGGGCTCGTCGTCCGGGTCGGCCGCCGCCTGCGCCGCCTACCCCTGGCTCGATTTCACCATCGGCGGCGACACGGGAGGCAGCATTCGACACCCTGCCGCAGTCAACGGGGTCTACGGCCTGCGGACTTCGCTCGGGTCCGTTCGCAGCAGGGGCGTCGTCGCCTGCGCGCGGATGGACACCGTCGGGCCGCTTGCGCGATCGGCCGGGGTGCTGGAGAAGGTCGCGCGCGTCATGATCTCGAGCAAAGGACCATCCCTCCCAGCCCAGGCTACGGCAGAGCCCACTCCTCGCTTCCGCCTCGTGGTCCTCACGGACTCGTACCACACCGCCGCCGAGGCGGTGCGCTTCTTCCCGCCTGAGGACTTCCCCGACGTCCCGAACAAGGCAGCCCTGGGCGTCTTCAGCGAGGTGCTGCGCCGAGTGGAGCAGATGTCGGGCGAGGCCCGGTGGCACGTCAGCCCGCACGAGGTGTGGCGCAAGACGCACCCGCCCGGCATGGCCGACGACCTGGCCAGAGCGACGCAGGACATATACCCGCGGCTGGTGTACGGCGACCTCTGGCGCGACGTCGTCGCCCTCCTGGACCGGGACCACCGCGCCCGGCACGGCGGGGCGGCGGCGCACCTGGAGCCGCTGCTCAGGGCGCGGGTCGAGTTCGCGGCGGGGGTCACGCAGGCCGAGTACGACGAGACGGCCGCCGACTTTGACCGGTTCCGCGACTGGGTCAACGAGGAGCTCCTGCCGTCGCCGGCGCAGAACGGCGGCGAGATCCCGATCGTCGTGTTCCCGCAGTCGTGGGGGCTGCCGCAGTACCGCGACGACGCGGCGCCCGCCCGGACTCGACCTGAGGATCTCTTCTTCCGGAATGCGTTTTCGGCCTACTCGCTCAGCTACTGCTCCGGCTGTCCCGACGCCACCGTGCCCGTGGGCCAGGTGCAGGTGCGGTCCAGGGTGACCGAGACGGAGGTAGGGCTGCCCGTGGCGTTGTCGTTCTTGGCGCCCAAGGGGGCGGACTTGCAGCTCGCTGCGCTCTTGAAAATGTTTGAGGAGTCAGGGGTGTTCAAGCCTGTGTCCTGTGGGAGGAAATTATACCCCTGATGTGCCATACCCTGGGTTGGAAGTATGGTTGTATGTGCCTAATAATGAGACAACATTCTCAGAGATGGCATCTATGTTTTGTGATTAAAGGCTATGCGTCAAAGCTCATGTCTCCTAGCTTAATCGAGAATTTTAGAAGAAAAGAAAAAAAAGCAAACGGACGACCGAAGCCCCGTTGCTGGATTCTTGACTTGTCAGGGACTGTCGCCAGTCCACCAAACAACTTCCAGGACCATAATCGCCGGGCATTATTGACATGAACGCAGAATTTCGTTTGAGCCGCAGGGACAGCACTTCACCAGGATATTTCGGGGTTGTAGAATAAACATATACGAGCAGCCAAGAAGCTCGTTGACTCCATTTCTTCCTTTCTTCCTTTCTTTTTTTTTTTAAAAAAAAAATGCAAACATGTACTGTGTAAAGGCGGGAAACAATAAGTACGACATGGGAAGCTAGATACAAACAACAGATAAAGAAAGCCGGTTGCCCGACAAAATGCTCAATCTTTACACGCCTAAACACAAGGGCAGAAAAAAGAAGAGAGAAAGAAAACAACGCTTAAAACCCAAAAACGAAAGCTGATGGCTCAGTTACCTATTTAAGCGAAAAGAATGCGAGATAGAAAAAGAAAAACTCCAATGATAGCCCGGTGTCTTTTTGGCCGAAACCAGCAGAAGAGACTTCTAGTATGCGAGAACAGGGCGGATACAACCCCAACACGCCAGTAGCTCGTTTTAGCATATTTGAGCCGGCAATGAAAGCAGCTTAATCATGGTTTTTTTTTAAAAAAGAAAAACAGGGAGCCTACGATATCAACAGGAAATGGGTATAGAACTTTATGCGAGTAGAAGACGAAAGTTAAGAGATTAGGGTATTTTCAGGGTATTAAGTATGTCATACGATAAAAAAAATAGGAATATCTTCAAGATAGTTAAGGCTGCATGGATGATGGCGCAGGATCGTGGCCGAGTAGTTGAGTATTAAGCAAAAAGTAGATGGCGAGAAGGAATAAAGTGGTGATAGCGATAGTACACAGTCTAGTGCGCTTGGAATTTATGGGTTAGCGGAAGAATCAAGTGTTGATAGTGGCTCCCCCGGCTTCTAGCCCGATGGTCCAGTCGCCCAACGCGTCTCTACCGGAGGCCGACTCATGGGCGGATATGGCGGCTGTCCAGGCAGATGGTGCATGGCATGTGGCTGTGGAGAATGCGTAGCAGGCGGGGTCACTGTGGGCAGGCCTGGGTGCGCGGGACCTCGGTACGACATGCTTCCCGGCGGTGGAAGAAAGCCAGGTCCCGGGTTGAGAGGTGGCAGGCTGGGGTGGGGAGGTCCTGCAGGTGGAGGCGGTCCACCGTTAGAAACAGGCCGCGGCGAAGGTGTTGCTGTACCCGAGTGCCCATGAGGCAGTATGTGCGCGGGGGCCTGTGGGCTCTGAGACGGCGTTCCGTAGGCCATGTAGTTGCCATACTCATCCGTCCGACGACGCCTTGCGGCCGGTTCCTGTCCCACGCTTGACATGTCGCTGTAAGCCGGTGAGCCTCCCTCGCTCTGTCTACCTTGAGGCGTTTGAGATGACATGAATGACTGCGGGTTGGCCTGGCGCCTCCCACGGCCACGCCCAGAACCGCTCCCCCGACCGGCGCGCTGAGACCCTCCCTGCGGTTGACTAATCGGAGAGTGTCCATGATCATCGCCACTAGATTCGCTGGGGTGCTGGGGCATGGGTGGCGCTGTGCGCTCTGCTTCGTGTCTCATAGCTTGTGGCATCATGTTGAGCACTCGGCGGTATTCCTCCCGCCAGTAGTCCCGTTCGTGGATCAATGCGCTGTTTTGCCGCTGTGATTCCCGAAGCTCCTGGTCCGTCTGTAAGTTGTGGTCCTTTTTCCGTTCCCGAAAGCGCTTCGATGCCTCTGCGTTCCTCCTCCGTTTCTCATCAGCCGCAATCGACCCTTGCTTCAAATCCACCGTGCATTCAATCTGGCCTCCGCCTTGTGGTATCAGGACCATCGACTGCCTTGGTTCGCCTCCACGCCTCAGCATTTGGTTATAGAGCGAAGATCCTCTACTTGGACCAGGAAGTCCTGACGCCTCCTCGCTGCTCCCACGATACAAGTTTGAAGTATCGGATCCGGAGTCGGCCCTCGATCGTTTCGTGGGAGGATTAAGCTGGTCCGCAGCCATGGGTGGCAGGCCTTGTCGATTAGAGGGTTGCGACACAGTACGGTTGCCAAATGGAGGTGCCCCATGTGGATGCGACGGACCGCCTGCTGGGGATGGTCTTCTTGGTACGCCGAGGGGGGATATTCCAGGGCCAGGGCCCCAGGACGGTGACAGTGCAGGTAGAGTGTGTTGTTGCTGTTGTTGTTGTTCAGACTCTGTGGGTCTGTTGCCAGGCATCGGTGTGGCAAGGCTAAAGGACCGTTGTGTTCGGTCCGGACCTATATCTCTTGAAGATGGAAGACTTGTGGGTCCAGACTGCTGCGGCGTATTCGGAGCGCTCAGAGCCGGTAGTTGCCTCTGCTGCTGCCATTGATGTGCCGCTGAAACGGTGTGTGGTGATATTGACTCCTCCGGACGAACTGCAGATGGAGAAGGCAACTGAATCGGGAAAGGGTAGGATGGTGATGGCATCGCGCCGATGGAGTAGCGGGCGGGAGGTCCATCTGCCGGTGATCTTGCTAGTCCACTGCCAACGGATGCCGGACGCTCAACATTAGGTGAATCAAGGCCTCTAGCCATGCTCGAATGCCTAGCAAGACCCAATGCCGGACTCGGATGCTGGTCGAGCGGGTTGAGTATGTTGCGCACGTCACTGGCGCCCATACTGATAGGGGGAAGTTGCAGACCAAGACCAGATCGTGGCGTGGATGTATGTGCCTGCCTGTCCGTTACCTGGTCTCGAACTTGCTCGATGAGGCGTGCGCCTGGCAAGCCAGAACCCGGCAGTCTCGGTATGGGCGAGGGCGTGTTATCGGAAGGGCCAGTCGTCGTTGATTCGTGTCTCCTTGGCGACATCAAGTGTGATGCCTCCTGGACTTGCTGCTGCTGCTGTTGCGATTGGTCCTGAAATTCGGTACATTGGTGACTGCCCGGGCTGGTCGCTGCAGTCGTCGTGCCCTGTACTGAGGGGCTGGAACGGGGGCTTGAGTTGGTGCTGCCAGTACCACAGGCCTTTTCCCCGTCTACGGTGGCAGCTTTGGCTTCACCGGGGGCCTGGGTAGCCGGTATGGCTGGGTCTCGATCTTGGTATGCTTGTTGCTCTTGTTGTTGTTGTTGCTGCTGCTGGGTACCAAGGGATGTGGCGTCCTGTCTTGACCGTGCACAAGTGCTGTCGTTGACAAACCACGGAAACGTATCGATCGCCACCTCGACGACTTCTCCCCTGGCAGGGAGTATGTCGAAAATACTTCTGGGGGGAGGAGCCTTGGTTTTCACGGGTCCTGGCCGTGATGTCACCTGAACAGCACTGCAGCACGAGGCAGCTCCTGTACCTCTTCGGGTGATTCAGGTTGGGTTGCAATGACAAAAGCTTTGTACTTGGTCGACCGCCACTCTGGCAGGACAGCTGGAGCGATGCAAAGTAATGGGGCTGGTTCGTTGTAAGCCCTCTCTCGTTGGGCTCCTATGCTTTGGGATTGGGTGGTAACAAAAGACGACTTATTTCTCCTCCTGCCTATATAGAAGGACGGGTATTGATGGGTAGGGATGACGTGCAGGCCAGATATGCAACCTAGTGCAGCAGCTAACAAAAGATCTGGGGAACGCTCGCTAAGGGCAGCCAGTCAGTCGTCGAGCTTGCATGAGGCTTTGCTGTTTTCAGCCCGAGATTGGGCTGAGGGGTAACGAGAACTACGAACCAGCAAGTGCTGACAAGCTCCGAGGAAAGGTGGTGACGGATCTTTTTTTCGATCAAACTGTACGCAAGCTGTATTGTGTGGTGTGACAGGCGCCGAGTGGCCCTGATGCGCGTGAACCTGTCGAACGGCGCTACGAATGGTGTGCAGGAAACAAGGCGGACCAGTAGGATGGTCCGCAGACAGTTCTCATCCACTGACTGGCCTGTATAGTGACGGCTGACGGCACAGTCAAACCGGGGCCTCTCGAAATGAATGGATGATAGGAGTCCGTCGTCAGATAAGCCTAGACCCCCGATTTTCTGCCACCAAGTAGAAACGGCCGAGATATATCGGCGTGGGGCTGATGGGTTTCTTGGGTAGGTTTTTTGTTGTTGTCGTTATTGTTTTTTTGTTTCCTTGCCGGGTCGTCGTTATGATCTGAGGTTACCAAAAAGGACTCGAGCGCCGACGGATGGATGGTCAAAAGTTGACAGGTCGGGTCTGAAGAGCAAAAAAAGGTAGCAGCCGGCTAGGGTTATGGACAAAGTCGTGGCTGGTTTTTGCAGGGCTGTCTGTAGACCGCTCGCTTTCAAAATCGGTGTGGTGAGCGACGACAGACAGTTGATGCCGTCAGCCGCGCGGCAGGGTATATGTTATCAGAGGCGGCGGCGACCCCTCGGATCTGGGTTGCTTCTTCTTTCTTTCTGGTGGTGGGTATGGTATACAGAGTATATAATATTCTTCACCTGCGACCTCACCGCTCGGATCGAGAAGTAAGTGCAAATCAATGGCAGCGTAATAGAGTTTCGAGTTGGGATTAGGGCCAACCAGATTCGGCGGTCGAGATAGGGTGGTGGACAAAAACAGGGACTGGGAGGTTTCTTATTGTTCTCTGGCGCCGTCCATCATTCATCTAGCCCGCAACTTCGACATTGCTCGCCGGCCTCAACCCTTGCACCTAGTCAGTTGTTCCTTGACCAGGCAGGGGTGAGTAGCTTGGGCATCATGGAGACGGTTCTGCGCAGAGGGAGATTTCTTCCCGCAAATGCATGGTCCCAAGAAGTGACACGGTTAGGACGCAGACCGACGGGGAGGGACAACGAGAGAACCCACATCCACCGTCACTGATGTTGGCCGGGGTGCAGAAAAGCGCCCAGGGTATGTGCAAACCCTTGAGCCCTTGTGGTGGAGAGCTAAGACCCATCGACAGGGCTTGCATCGCGTTGGAAGATGTGGCTCGCTTGACCATCTCCCGGCTCGTCCGTCACACCTACCTCCTTTCCTGTCCCGCGCTGATGCTTTGGCACACCCCCTCCCTCTATAAGCCACCCCGTCTCGATTTGGGAGTGCTAGTCGAGGTAGGCTTCTCTCTATGTGTATGTACTGTATTTTATGTTGTATTGATGCAGTCCAGGTTTGATGTGTTTTATTTGGATTGGAGTGCTCTGCTCTGAATGGGTTTTTTATTATTATTTTTATTGTCAATTCTCTAAAGCAGGTAGGTGCTCACCTACTTGGGAGAAAGGACTTCCTTCTGTCTGACTTGGAACCGTTAGAAATTCATAAGACGGGGACGATGAAGAATAATTTTGGTCATTGATCGATGGTCCGTCCATCACCGTAGTAGACCCGCGGCTGAAGTGGCTGGCAGAAAAAGAAAGGAAAAGCAAAAGAACCAAGTAATAATCACTGCGAACAAACAACGGCGCACGAAGAGCGGGGGAAGGAAGGCTCGGATCGAGGTCCGGTCCGTACGGTCAGCCAGTCGCCAGCCACGCTCTTCGGGAAAACATATCCCTACTAGCTCTTTTGCTAGTCTCGTGTCGTGCGTAATATGAGTGAGCATTATTCTATTGTGTCGAATCGAAAAATCATGTCGCGAGCCTAGAGATGAGGAAACGCGTGGGTAAGAAGTTTGTGGGTTGGCGAGGTGAAAAAGAGTGTGGCGTCCCAGTTGAGCGTTACATCGCCTGTTGATCCGGTACTCTAGTAGGTCGCTACGCTGTACCGTAGTAAATTAGTTGACGCGGGGCCCACTGACAAGCCATCTCCTGGCTTGCTTCCCTCTACTGCTGCCAGGGTCCTTTGGCGAATACAGTAAGTAGTACGGTGTACTACTGCACTGCGCTGCTGCACCTACCAAGTGCTCCCAGAAAATCCGAGCTACTGGCTGCACGTATCCGCACACAAGACGCCAGGCACGAGGACGGACGGGGTTCATGGATATAAAAAAATATCTCAGTCATTAATGCTTGCTTCGTCATGAAATGCATCTGAAATCAAAAATTGTCTATGTACAATGCATGTCGGTGTGTCTATACCGTTTTACGGCATATAAACTCGGTGGCATCGCCATCTTCCTGGACAATAGCATTACAGGCATGAAATAATACCAATTCGTCTCCGCTGCATCGACAGAGAACGGAGCATTTCTGATGTAATGCAAATTTTCCAACCACCCACACACCATCGTTCTGCTCAGGGATCGGATCCGGGCAGAGCTGGTTGGCTCCAAAAAACGAAAACGTTTGATTCAAGGGAGGAGAGAAAGAGAGAGAAAAAAAGACCGCAATAAAAAAATCCATCCATAGACTGACTGACTATCCGGGCCCGTCGTTGGCTAGGCACTTTTTCTCATCCTTTTTTTCGCGCCTCACCTCAGACACGTCAACAACAACCTAATTCGGGTAGTCGCCGTCAGACCGGTCTGCGAAGTGCAGATAAAGAAATGCAGGCAGGCCCAAAGCAAAGAGACACAGCTCAGCGGTGCTGACCAGTCGGCGATGGCGTGTACAAACAGCCTCAGTAGCTAGGTAAGCTTAGTTCGCAATGGTCCCGTCTAGTTCCCGATGTCCGGGCTGTCAAAAAGGAGGGTGTGGGGGTAGGCTGCGAACCAGCGGTCTATGCGCTGGGCTATGCTATGTTCGACCCTGACTTGCGCGTTCCCCCCTGACGTGGTCATGATGTAAGTAAGGTAGGTGCCTATTACTTCACGCGGCGAAGGTACTCAAAGTAAGTACCTCGTTAGGTAATTTACCACCTTCACGACGTACTGGACTAGAAGTAATGGTACTACGCCCTCCAAGGGATGGAATGCAAAAAATTGAACCAAACGGATACAGCTTGGCGCACGCGGCTTCCATCCCGGTGCACACCGCATCATCAGCATCGACCTCTTGTGGCATGCATACGCTGCGGGGCGCATCATGGAGACGCGATAATCGAGTTCTTGTGCACCGCTCTTTCGGATCCGTTTGCCATCTTTCTCCGGGTGGGGAGCGATAAACTCTGATAAGAGAATTCAGACGATTTTTTTTTCTGCCTCTGCCTCTTCTGCGGCTGGTGCTAGCAGTGCTGGCAATCTGGGGAACAACCACAAGAGGGTGGATCGCTTTGCCTTTTATTTCTAATTGTTCTCGGAGTTGCTTTCTTTCTTGACGCAGATCAATCGATTCAACAAACTACCACTTAAATGCAATTGATAAAAAATCGGGTAAACAAACTCTTGAATACTGTATGCAGCAATACCCTAACCACAGAAGGAAAGTAATTTTTCATCCAAACTCGTGACCCCAGAATCTTCGGTACAAGCAACTCTCTTTACGGAGTACCAAGTAAACTTTGGGGTCGACTGGGACAAGCGAGACCGAAACAAGTGAGAGAGAAAAAAAGGGGGTTGTTTCCTAACCCAGACCTCGGCCTTCTTCCCCGTTGTTTTTTTTTGTGTGTGTGACAAATGAGATCCCGACAGAGGAAACCTTTGGTTACCGCCCACGAACGAACCGGGAACAGGCCCTCCAGAAAACTTGAAGCATCGGAGCCTTCACTGTAAAGTTCCCAGCCACCAATGCCACCGTTCCATTCCTATTCACATGGCCTCGCTCCGCCTTGGCCTTTATCCACATTTTGATCAACCCATCTACTATAGTAATGAACCGGAAGGTGTAAGTCGTGCATAATAAAGTGGGCTTTGGTGACAGTCTTGACGACGGCAAGGAATGGAATTGAACCCAATTCCCCACGAGGGTAAGCATGGGATGCAACAGCGGCATTCACATGGTCGATACGGTAGCCTTGCAGGCGAGGTATGCGTAGTAGCGATCGGGCGTTTTATGAGGAGCAACTTCCTGTTCCAGCGAGGTGTGTGCATGTCATTGGCTTTTTTCCTCCTGTTTGTTTCTTTTGTTCCCTTCTCTGTTAACATTATCGATTTATTACTAACCGATCCCATCGAAAATACACTTGCTTGACTTGCTAAGAAGAGAATCACTTCTATTTTGAGTATAGGTAACCTACCTAGGTTACCCACCTATGTACCTACTTGGAGTATCCAAACCATTTATAAGCACCAGCACCACTGGGCCAAGATCTGTCGGCCGAAATGGAATCAAAATTTTTGACCACGTCCGCCAGTAGTCTTGGGTTGGGCCGAGATGAAGCGCATCTCACCTCCCGATCCTGCAGGAGATTCAACCCATTTTCGGACAGGCGTCCTTTGTCTCGTGATACCCAAACCTCCCCGGGATTCGTCGACGGCGAGTCACAAACAGTTACATTAAAGTTGGCGGTCGGTAGACGCGGCAAAAAAAGACGCCGGCTGCTCACATCGGCTGCTGTGCTTGCAAGATGTTTGCATGTTCTTCACCCCTTCTCGTCATCCCTTTACACAAACCTTGCCAACCGGACCTGCCGAATGCCGCATGTTGTGCTACATATACATCTTAGCCAGTTTGAATTTGTATCTGCCTGCCTGTTGCTATTCTTGCTCACTTTGATTAATGCGTAAAATCTGTAGGTGTTTTGTGCTTGCTCGCACGGAAGAAATCATCACTGAGACATGGGGGATCGGAATCATGCCCGCGCACATCTCTTCCGAATGGCGGCTTTTTTTTTCTTTTTTTTTCTTTTGTTTTTCTTCGTCATATCCCCTTGCTCACTGTATATATGTACCCCCCCTCCCCTGGTGGCACAGTCAAACTTCCAGCTTCTGAGCATTCTGATTGCATATCGCATGGCATATTGCGGTGACCTATTCTTGGCCATACACAATTTAGAGAAAGAAAAAAAAACTTGGTTAAGTATTTGGAAAGATAAAATCAAAAAAATAAGAAAAAAAGGAAAAAATAATAGACGCAATATCATATCCAGAATAAAATAGTACGTCACCGCCGTTTGGACTTCCGATACACGCAGCAAATAAAATGGGAACCACCCCTGACAAAAAGCCGACCGCCATACCACGCCTACCCACACCATGAACCCCAAAACGGACATAGGATCTCTGTTATACCTCTTGTGCCATGAATGCATATCACCTGCATGCAGGTCCAGGCAAGGGCTGTTTTCGCATGCATCCGAACCACCAAATCCTGCGTCTCAGGCGTTGACGCCTAAACCCACCCGTATAAAGCGGTGAAGCGAACGACGTCGTCGCCCCCCGAGGAAGTGGGAAGAAAAAAAAAATCACGTTCCGCTCGAGACAAGTCATCGGCCGTTCGGAGGTGTGGTTACCCTTACGTAGACACAGTACTCCCGTATCGGTATCCCCCAACCCAGGTCCCTTGACTTGCGTGCCGCTCGCGCGCCCTCACCCGCATGAACTTTTTTTTGTGTAGTGTAGTTCCGATGATGCTCCGAATTCCAAGGCGGTCGGACACGTGTACAACGTAAAGACTTCTCGTCCACTTGTTCGTCATCGGCAATGTATCCCAAAGTAGACCAACTAATGTCAAAATGTCTTGCAGCCCGGCGCGAGGAAAATTGCCTATTTTGCGCGATTTACTCCTTTTCCTTGTACTACTATATCTAGAACTGATGTGGGACAGAAATTGACATCAAACAGTAAAAATGACAACAATGGCGTACAATGGAGAGAGCGTAAGGGTAAAAAGCGGTATGATTAAAGAAAAGTAAACGTGGCCGCCCTTGGTCATGCTTTGCCCGCCTCCCAGCACAGGGAAAAAAAAACACAAAAGAACCTCCAAGGGCTCTTACGTTCCGGGTTTCTGGAACGTCCATGGAACAGGCCAGAGAAGAGAAAGAAGAAGTAAAAGATCAATTCGAGAAACCCTGCCCTGACCGCTCCCTTGCTTGTCAGCTACGGAGTAAGGTAGGTACTTGGTATGCAGCAGTTAGTGCTATTAATGGGCTTGTACTTGACTCCAGCTGACCGGAACCGTTTCTGTTTTCTGTGGAGCTTTTACCCATCAGAGGTTGTGCATTTATGTTGTTTGCCCCTGTCTTGGTTGAATTATCGACCAGGAATCCATGACCGGGTAGTCTTTCAAACTTCCCGGGCGATGAAATCACCTAGGAGATTCCTTGCTCTTCCGATCACGAAGACAAAAGACAGGGGGATGGAAAAATTGCATTTATGGAGCACGTTAAAACTGCCGTACATACGTGGTAAGGTAAAAGACTTTTTCGAAATTGAACTGCGTACCCACCAAGAGCGGACGGTGAAGCGCGTGTTGTTCCTTTTTATGCAGACCGCTACACAACTGATCACTCTTTTTTCGGCCAATTCGGTTGCAAATGTTTGTCTCGTTTTGAAAAGATCTACCCTCAGAGAGTAGAGAGTCAGAGGTTCGTTGGGCATACATGGAATGGGCTACAACGGCCCAAAGGTGGGGTGGTGGTGAGGACTTCGCTGCAATCACGTCACAACACGCTACTACATAAATTGGGTGCACGATTCAACTTGCCCAGTCCTAGGTGTCAGTCAGTGCGAAGGTGTGCTCCAAATGGATCGATGGTAACGGATGAAGTCCCTGGGATTTCTGAACGTGCACAAATGAATGGTTTCTTCCTTTAAAACTCCACCGCCCACTAACACACAGACCAATCTGACGTGCGCAATTATTGATGTTTGTCATCCTTTACATATCTTCGCTTCTTTTTTTTTCTTCTTCTCTTTGTTGTACATTGGAACTCTCGCTAGTGCTCCCAGGTGCCATTCTGCACTCGATAGCGTGACCGACCTCATGCGGCTGTCAATCTTGCAGAACTAGACTAGCAGCTAAAAACCTATCGACATTACGCTCGCCACACATGAAGCGAAGTGAGGCTTGACAAGCAGAGGCATATGTGCCTAAGGAGGTACATCCGTGCCAAGTGTGTCGCTACTGCTTTAGTTTTGTTAGTGTCCGCCATTGTGTGACGGGACGAGATTCACTACTGCTACAAAGTGTTGTTGTCCAACCCCGAATCGGGTTGGGTCTTTTTTTTTCTTTCTTGGAAAGGGCAACCACCCCGACGGTGCAAATGTCGAAATCTCCTTCCCAATGTGGTATTGCAATTGCACACCAAGAAAATAAACAAAAAAAATTCAAACTCAGCTGCCAACGGAAACGAAACTGCATCCATAACTTGGCACTGACCACCCGAGAAGCTTGGGATTCGGGGAATAATTACAGTTTCAGAGTTTCTGCTTTCAAGGCTACATCGCCAAACATACTAATTACTTTATGATTTACGCAGATTCAATTAGGTTAGCAGGTGCATGGCCGTTCGAGTCTCAACTACTACGTAGGGTAAGGTGCCGTACCTCGGCTTGTTCCTACGCTGGAATACGTTCCACGTAGGTAGTTACCTTGTGTATGAAATAACCGGAATGTTGAACGGCTCCCGAATTCCGCACTCGCTCACTGCCTCCTGACTTGCAGCGTTAATAGCACTTACCTTAGTGTTACATCTATGATCGTGGCTAAACAAGCCTCAGATATTCAGCATGACCAAAATCAGATGCTTGCTGTTTTACTGTACTCCGTACACATGATTACTGACATTGTTCATTGTTGTCACCCTGCAGGAACAAGATTTCTCATGTGCCTTGCCTACCTGGGTTGCGGCATGGCGCTCCGGTTCAACAAACAAGCTGGATTTGTTGACTCCGACTCTGGCCGACTCACCAACAAAGCCTCTGTACGAGTCCAATCCTGAGCAACAGTCGAGATTGCTTTATTGGGAGCTGATGGCGACTCGGTGAGGCAGTTAGCGAGGCAGCGTCGCGCTGGATGGTGAACCTGGAAAATTGGCAATTTCTTCCACTGTCGTATCGGATGTCAGCGATTATCTTGCCTCACACCCTTAACTTGTGGCCAAGACACACTCTTTGCATTCGTGATTGGAACTGGAAAAATTCCGGACAATCATCAGCCCACAGAAAGTCAACCACCCCGGGAGCCCAGGTTGCGTACAGTACATGCCAAGTACCTATGACACTCCCACCTATCATAGAGGCTACCGTCAGGGTGCTTGCTCAATGATGTAACTCGCTTCGATGTAGCGCCATGGACGACGACGAGTGCCCTTCATTTCACAGGAACCAAACGGAGCAACGTCCGACAAAGATAAATTGCCGCATTTGGTTTGATTTGATCCCAAATGCCCACGCGACCCTCACTCAACTCCTGCGAAGCATAATATTCTACCCCCAAGGTCTGGAGGACTGGTTATCGACACACGATGCTCCAGCCCCCAAAAAGACGAGTCCCATAATTACGCATTACGACTACGGCGTAAACATGCAACCCCCAACGAACTAGACCGTCCCCGAGATCGGCATGGTTTGGTACAGGGCCACATGTCATGACAAAGATTAACCGGTATTTCATGGTAGCATGGTATGGGGACTCGAGATCCAATTCACATACTTTGGACCATGGCGTTACTTCGTAACTGAGCCAGCTTGAGACTAGCAATTATGCCCGACAAGAGAGCACGCCATCGAAGCGAAACGAGCTTGCCGGGGGCGGCATGTCCAAAACCCTCGTCAACCTGTTTTTCGTACCCTTTGTTCTTTGCTACAATGGTCTACAATCAGGCGAAATAAGCAATTGTTTGACTTGACGGGAAAAAAGCGTTATAACATACCCCCTCGGTAGCCGTTGCAACTTTTACCGCAACGGGTTATCGCGGGATGGAAGTATAAATTGAGGCTGACGAACGTTGTTTCCACACACGCACGCATTGTTCGACTCGTGTGAAGGAGAAAAAAATAGAACAAAAAAACCCTGGGCTTTTTGGGCGTCTTTTGTTTTATCTTGGGGTGGGCGGGGGCCTTGTTTGACTTTTGGCACACCATTCCCAGGGGAGTTATTCATTAAGACCGTCAAAGTGGAATCGATGCACCGAAGCCAAACCAATCGATTGGCTCCGTCAGAAGAGGGACCCTCCGCCATCCCAGATTTCCCAGGGTTCCGGTAGTGTGGACAGCGTGCCGATGCGGCGCTTACTAGCGACATTAGATCACCTGCGGGTACGGATAACACTTTGTCGACATTTCGAAAGAGTTATTGATGGATTGCGCGTGGAGAAAGAGGACGAGGACAACAGAGAAAAAAAAAGAAAAAAAAGAGAGAGCGAGAAAAAACAAAAACAGCTGAGCCAACCACCCTTGAAGGAGGGGGCCGCTTGGGCTTCAAAAATTCACTTCGCGAGCACAAAACGAGCAGCGGGAATCCGAATTTCGGGTCTGGCCACAAAAAACGACGATCCCATTGAATGATGATCTTTCACTTACTTGTCTCACTGTATTTGGTGGCTTCAGCTTGTTACAAAAGGGCCACCCCGAAAAAGGTTTCCCGGTAAGACCTCCACAGCGCCGTCCCTCATCTCATCTTTCGGTACCAGAAAAAGAGCAACCCATCTTGGTGCGAGAACGCATCGTCAGGTACAGCGGCAAATGTGCATAAGCGAAAGATCTCTTGGAAGCCCTTTGGTGGTACAGAGTGACATTAATTGATTTTTGAGATTGAGGGTGGTAATAGATGCTCAGAGTTAAAGCATGGGGTTTTTGCTCTGCAGCCTCCCATCCTTTTTTATTTATTTATTTTATTCGTCTTCGTATTTCCTTGTCGCATGGGGTTTCTTTCGCCCCTGTCGATTTACGAACTGGTACTAACAGGCACAAAAACTGTTCCTCTACTGTATTAGCTGACAGGCGGATGTTCAAGGGTAAGATGGGATGGCATGCATGGTTGACGCAGTCACCGCATGCATGTGGGGTGAACTTGGACTAATGCAGCCTGGCATGGATGCAAGGGGCCGGCAATGATCGACCGAACTCGGGGGTCAGCTTGTTGATTAACGAAATATTGTGAGATGTTCCAAACCAACAAATGTACAAGTTTGTGATGGACTTGCTGGTATTTTGCTCTCTCTTGGTTCTTTTTCTTTTTTTCCTTTTCTCATCTGTGTACCAGATCTCGATGGGGTATGGTTAAACTGGAGGTAATATATCGAATCTGGGATCCCGGACAGTTGAACCTGAATATTAATAAGAGACCGTTGTTATATGTTGCAGTTGCAACATTGCTTCATGGGGGGGTTGATATAACCCTCCCTGCTGTTGGCGCTTGGCCAGTCCAAGTACTGTACTTGATCAGTCGAGTCCAGGCATTTCTACAGGCCACCTACCACTTACTCGAATCTTTTGGGACAGGCCCTTGAAAAGCCCACTCATCCCAAACGTTGTTAGAGATCACGAGATCACTCCAGTAGTACTACGAAAAGAAAATGTCGACATGACGATGAGCAAGTCTAGCTTTTTTTTCGATGGAGACAACCCTCTGCCCAGCCGGCCTCTTTATGCGGTACAAATGGCCAAGGGACTCTTTGTATTTTTTTTACTCCCTCCTGAAATGCTCCACCAGATGGGGACAAAGAGTATTCTTTCCAACCAGTGAAGGAAAATGAAAGACATGCAGAGAAGAAACAAAGAAAAAAAATCTTATCTGTCACATGAGTTGGTCTTCTGATGTAGCACAGTGATTGGTGAGCCCATAATAACGGACCAACAATACAGGCCTTTCTATAGAGTTGCTTCCCATGTCGAGATTGGCCTGCTCAGCCCGTCACACAGAGCGCATTATCATGTTCCAAATTATTTTGTAGATACGAGGTCTGCTCTCAAGGGTCAGCCATGCTGATCTCGTCTTACTCTTCCAAGAACATACTATATTCCGAGATATATACTACATCTCTGCAATACATTAAACAAAGATGCGACGGACTACACCACGCCCGATATGCTGCTGTAGTCGTCCCTGGATTTGCCCAAGCACAAAGACAAATTCGTAATCTGGGACAGGTCGTCCAGAGTTGGGGGTCACACCAAGAGGGAGCAAGCAGCCTTGGGCTCAATATTTGCTCTTTGAATGGATCACCAGCCTGACCACGGAACCGTAGATACTTTGACGGCCACGACTTTCCGCGTTGCAACATGAAGACTGCCCCCCTCACCACGACGTCCAGTTCGGCCCAAACAAAAACAAGAAAAATAAGCCCTCATTGGTCTGAGGAGGTATGTAACTTGCAGAGTGTTACTTCATAGTTTAGTTTGGACGTATAACAGCTATCTTCCCACCGGCGAGCCGGAAGGGCACCCGCGGTGACGGAGCCAAGAAAAAAAGTTCAGGCGCTTAATAGCACCGCTATGATGATGTGCGACTAGGTGCATACATACTATTTGCTGTGCTGAGCAATGCAGAGTTTTTGTTGATATATGCAGGATGCGCATCCTATCACCATCTTCTCCTCTATATTTCTTTTCTTCTTTTCTCCCAAGCACCCAAGGTTTTGATAGAAAATGCTTCACACCTGCCAAACATGGAAAGCAGGGGATACCGCCACCTTGGGATGGGTTGGTTGCGTAGCATCTTCAGGGCCTTGCTAGATCTGATCTGGTGGATGGAGGATGGAGGGTCGGCTTGTAATCGCGGCAGCCTGATTTCCTTGCTATCCGCCGAGGCCGCCTAACAAAAAAAAATCAAGAGAAATGTGATCTATCACCTGTCAACCCTTGACCTTTGTTGACAATCACGTCAGGGGGCCATGACACCACAACGTTGCGGACGCGCCCATTCAAAAATCTCACACAAGGTCTGCTGGGCTGTGGGTTGACCTGTCACCTTTTCGTCCCGACCTGCATACCCAAAAGGAAGGGTTCGGTTCGGGAAGGGTCAAAGCTGGTGATGGTTTTTTTTTTCGTAACAAGACCAAAAAGTGTGGTTCAGCTCAGACAGGGCTGACGCAGAATGCCAATGCGCATCAGCTTTGCTAATGTCATCTTGTCTCTGGTTGCTTTCCTCTATTGGGAGGAGGGTTCTTTGCTTTCCTCTTGTCGCGGCGTGATTTTTGATCTTGTCACACCACTATTGGGACATCAACCAGTGATGGCAAGAAACTTGGTTAAGACTTGAGATCGTCCTCCTCCTCTTTTCTTCTTTTTCTTTTCTCTGTCTCGTTCTCTCTTCTGTTTTCTTAATAAGCCAAGCGAATATCGTGAATTGAGGGGCATTTTATTTCGAATACAAACCCGTATTTACCCGCAATTGGGCGAGCTGCAGTCTCTCGCCTACCTGTCTTGCTTCCCTACGATGTATTTCCGTTTTGATTGAATTGGACAAGAAACAAAGGCACCCCATAATATAGAGCCGTCAGACTGGGTGCACCACAGGCCTCGGGCAGCCTTTCCGAACCGTTTTATTTCTGGCAGACTAGGTCCTCGATCAGACGTGGCTTTGGGGTTCGTCTCGTGTTTTGCATGCGATCTGGAACTTGCTTTGTTGCAGACAGGCCCTTTTTTTCTTCTCTGCTATGGCGAGCATTGTCGATTATACCCGGCGTGAACTGGATGGCGGCACATGCAGCCGGTGAGCTGGTGCCAAGGTCGCCGACCCTCTTTGCTGGCTGCTTTTCTGCGTGTTAATTTTCCCGGCCCAAAATACCATATGTGCGGGGGACGGGGTACAGGCCCGGGAGCCGCCACCTGCAATCAGTGACGAAACAGCGGGTTGTTCAAGATTTGACGGTCTGACGAGAACAAAGACTGGAAAACTGGTTTAAGCTGTTGAGATCGACTGAGAGGCGGTCGTATTCTGCTCGATAAATTTACGTTTTGAAAACGAATAGAATCGCAGACAGTGACGCTGTATACTGCCCCTCAACAGCGCGGGGTAGTTAAATATTATACTGCAGTGTAGTATAGCAACACACAAGGACAGATGAATACTTTACATCTGCGCTCCCAATTGAGCGGGGATCATTGCTCCGTCAAAGCCCCGAGGAATTCAGCCAAAAATGGAGCACTTGAATCAGCTTTCTGCGTGGGGATTTGCCCCTCCTCCCGTCATTGCGTTATCATTAAGTGGAAGCTGATCGGACCGGGACAGCAAGCCGCTCGGTTCGGGTGAGACTTTTAAGTGAGAGCTGCTTCGCCATTACTTTCCTGGCCAGATGGTTGCCATCATGGTTCACAACCAGACTTTTATGATATCATCATAGCCGATAATCTGTGGGAAGGATCAAGTTTCAAAAGTACCTGGCAGGTACCAACATCACATCAAGCAAAGACTGCGACGAAATAGGAATATCTGCCAACCACCAATATCATCATGGCGGGCCAAGATCTCCAGACATGGGAGGTCAAGGAGCCATGGATCAACCTCCACTGCGCCCTCGGTGAGGGGCCTTACTACGAAAAGGAACACAACCGCCTGCGCTTTCTTGATATCAAGAAGAACCGGCTGCATACCGTGTCCCTCGACAAGGGTCCGGACTCTCTCGAGACTCTCGAGATCGACGTCCCCATCGGTGTGACGGCCGACATTGAAGGCGTCGACCCGGCCGAGAAGATCCTAGTCGGACTCAAGTACGGCATGGCCACGCTGGACCGCAAGACTGGAAAGTATGAGTACTTAACCAAGTTCAAGGACGAGGACGACAAGCGCCTCAGAGGCAACGATGGTGCTGTCGACCCACACGGACGCTTCTGGATCGGTACCATGAACGACTTCTACCTGAACGGCGTGTGGCCCGAGGGTGAGTTAATTTCTCTCACATGAGCTGTCGAGATTATGTACGTTCAAGGGGAGGTTCGTGCTGACCCTAGACATCCCTAAGGTTTCCTGATGCGCTTCGATGGCAGCAAATCAAAAGAGACTGTCCTCAGTGACTTGACCATTCCCAACTCGGTGGGCTGGTCACCGGATGGCAAGATCATGTACTTCACGCACACAACAGCTGGTGTCATCATGGCATGGGACTACTCTCTAGAGGACGGCAGCCTGTCCAACGAGCGCGTCTTTTACAAGCACGACGGCTCCGGCGGCCCCGATGGCTTCCGCGTCGATGCCGAGGGCAACATCTGGCATGCCTTCTATGGCGAGGCCCGCGTGCTTCGCATCTCGCCCGAAGGCAAGGTTACAGGTGTCATCAAGATGCCGACCAACAACATCACTTGCGTCGAGTTTGTCGGTACTGAGTTGTACATCACCACAGCTGGTGACGATGACGGACCTGAGTGGAGCAAGAAGTGCGACGGTGGGCTTTTTAGAATTGATGTTGGTGTCAAGGGCCTCGATCCGTACAAGTTCAAGCTTGAGAAGTGAGGTGCGCGTGGTGCAGTACGTGTGTAGTTGCTGCTGGATATTGTAAGAAGAAATAATTCAAAGCCAAAGGCGGTGCCATGTTTTCTTGGTGCGAAATGACAGGAAGGCATACAGCCCATGTGCTCCAGAATACACCGTGTAGATTATCTCAAAGCATAAGTCTTGACTGGGAAGAGCTCTTTTGGCATGCCTCTTTGTATTTCGCTTTTTAGTAGCCGAAGCCCAGCAGCCTTGAACAGCTCAAGAAACTTCTCGTCTCGCCTAGCAGATGTGTCAGAACTTGATCTCTCATGTCCAAAATAACAAATAAGAGCAACTGCCCCGAGTGTAGGTGCGACCAACCTGGTGACACTACTATCGACGTCATCAAATAAATCCTCAATCCCAGTGTTGAGGTTCTCCTTGACAACGATGAACCCGGTCTCAGGCACCAAGGCAGCCTTGCACGTCTCGAGGTAGGCAATCACCTGCTGGTCAGTGAGATGACCTAGACACCACTGCGTCCAAACGAGATCATACTGCATCCCCGGTGGTGGTGTCCATTCCTCCAACCCAACGTTGGTCACTGTCCTCACACCAGAGATCTCGCTAAGGCCTTCTGTGAACTTGGCGATTGGTTCCACAATGTCGACCTGCTCAGCAACGTGGAGCAGCAATCCCTTCGTTATCCTCCCGATGCTTGGGCGCAAGATAAGACGACGATCAGCCCGGTCGACTACATTCCTTCGTTCTATTCGGAGAGTAACACTAGACTTACCCGGCGCCCCCCTCCATGGCAGACGGTACCGTCCTTAGCCCCTCCTTGTTGCCTATGCCCATCTTGGCCAAGAAGTTTTTGGATCCTTGAAGATCGACCTTGGTCACGTAGGGGAACCCGCCTAGCATGCCATCGACGTCGGCACTGACGGCCTCCCAGTACTGTCTTCCATCCTTGGTGTTGATGCGCGAGTCTGGCGCAGCGGCCGAGGGCGCGGGGTCGGAGGTCATTGATGGGGAGATGAAGAGCAGATTCCTTGCGAAACCCTTCAAAAAACGCACTGGGAATTGAGCCCAGTATTCCAGACAGACAGAATCGTACTAATGTAGTGGGTATGCTGTATATTGAAATTAGCACGGCAGCTGTGTCGCTCCATTTCGGATGAAAACTTGAATTGAGGGGCACATCAACAGATGATTTTCCGTGATTTAGTCAAGTTTCTTGAAAATTGATTGGGGTTTACGTCGCTCAAGCCAAGGTGGTGGACGCGATCTTTTATGCTACCCGTATGTGTCGCTCCAGGCTGCAACTAGTGGGTAAAAAAAAGATGCGAGAAACCTCATTCCGATTCCAGCGCCATCCTTGAATTGATCCATTCAATCTGTGTTGGTTCCAACCATTGTCATTGTCTACCACTATATGTGCAAGCGCAAAAGGCAAAGACAGCAGGCACTTCCCAGGCACGAGCTGTGATGCGGGGGGAAAGGCAGCCCTGAGGTAACCATCAAATCGGCAAGTAGCGAGGCAGAATAGTGCTCATGGCAAACCTAAGCATCAGGGATACTTGGAATCAACTTTATGGTTGCTATGTTCGACATCCATTTGAGGGCTGTGTCTTGCGATCAACTGCTTATTGGACAGTCAAGAAATGCACCATGCCGGCCATCGAACGCTAATGTCCAAGGATGTGAGATTCGGAGTCACCGCCGTGAACTGATACCAAGGTGCAGACAGTACAGCACGCATGGGCACACACAGGGCAAAGATGCTGGCAGTGTCCACTAATCTGTAGGCCTGTACAGTGCGGTTCGAAAAGCTTGAGTGCAGTTTCTGCATCACGTGTAACGCCAAGTCCCTGTATCCCAGCGCGCTTCACTGTAGCAAATTCCACTGGTGACTCGATTCTTTTTTTTTTTTTTTTTTTTTTTTTTTCAGAGCCAACACCCACTCACTTAAGCCTCACTTTTTTAATATCTTTCGACGGCATCGCAACTTTGTTGCATCCAGAAACCTGCCATGTCCAACCTTTGATTGAGACAAACCCCGGACTGCCTGACATGGTGTTCCTGGGTACAGACGGTGCAGTTGGAAGCTGCGATAGCGATGGTGACTCTCTGTTTGGCGAAGGCGACGCAGACTTTGACTCTGCATCGCTGTTTGGTGATGGCGACGACAACGGCAATGGTTCGAACTCCCCTTTTATGGAGACGAGCTTGCCACCGTCACCACCTGCTTCATGCAGCAGCAGCACCTTTACCGGCCTAACTCTGCCAGCTCCTCCAAAATCACCGGCACTAACACTGCCACCACGATCAACTTTGATTCTGCCCAGCCCTCCACCAGTTACTTTGTCACAACCAGAACTGAATCTGGAGTCTTTTCCACAAACCCCGCCAGTCTCTAAAGAACCCGCATCACCTCTTGTTAGCGCTGAAACGCAACGTCCTGAGCTGCAGCATACTTTCCCAACACCACCCCGCGAAGGCGCGCAAGCTCAAGGACAATTAGACGTTAGTACCCACAGCTTCACGCTGACCGACGATTTCCAAGTGTCTTGGGACTCGGAGCCTATTTGGCCAGACTGGGCAGACTTTACTCAGGAAGATCTCGCGATTGACTTTTCATTACCTGAACCAGACTTCGTTCGTGACGCTCAAGCATGTCCGGACATACTGCAGAGCTGGGACTTGAACCTAGAGCTCGATGCATTTCAGGATCTTGGAGCGCCTCAATTCGCACTCCCATCAGAAACCTCGCCTGTGTACCTTCCAGGTGATGTTGAGATACATTCGGAGAACTGTATGCCTCGCCGAATAGACGGGCCTAACGATGACCCCGGGAGTCTTGTTGAGTTCATCCCGGCATTTAGTACGTACTCCCCTGCTTCCCCTTAAATGGTCTCAAGGCTAACTTGAATATAGCCGCCAAGACTACTAAAGAGCAAGTCGTTCAATCTCTCGGCCTGTGTCGCTTGCACCACACAGCTCTCATGCGGGAGCTGAGAGATTACCTGTCCGACCCTGCCAATGCGCACAATAGGCAGGAGTTGGAATCTCTGCAGCAAGAGGTAATGAAGAAAGCTTTCATCAGGCTCTCACTCAAGTTTCTCCAACGCAATACCAATGGTCAGGAATGTCGGGCCATTCAGTGGTTCGGACTTGCCTCTGTTCCCCATAGGACAGCCAAATCGCCTATATGGCCAGACGATTCCTCCGAGTAAGTGACAGCCCTTTGATTCCATGGCCACACATGGGCCTCATTCCTTGTTTTGGTGGACATAATACTGACATTCGGTTGTATAGGATCGTATGCTGTGTCACAGTGCTTCTATACCAAACATTCAAAAACTCGAAGCAAAAAGCTCGAGCTGCCATCACCAGACAACAGAAGAAAAACTCGAGGAAAAACCAAGTCACCGAGGAGTCGCCCGATGCACTGGACCAACCCCCTGCGAAGAGGCATCAAGCACATGGCCCCGCAACAACCGGGGTGGTGATCACTCTTGATCCTGAAATACCAGTGTTTAATCTTACGCAAGAACCTCAGATGGTCATCTGTCTTGACTGACACTGATCAATTTGAGTTACTCCGGAAGCAGTCGAGAGATCGCCGGGTTGGTTCGGGCTACTGGTCAATACCATCTTATGGCTCATTCACTTCGTCCAATGACCATCAACGCTTGCATGCCCATGGGCAAGATGCGCCATACGCCACATAGGCTTCAGTATGCCCTCAGTCATCGTGGCCCTGCATACTCATGGACTACGAAGGGATCAATCTATGTTATGGCGCCAGAAGGGCCTGGGTCAGTGAGCTCAGGCCACGCTTGACATTAGGCGACCTGCTAGGATTTGGAAGAACAAAGTCCCAGCTATACCAGAAGGCGCTACAAGGAAGATATTTCTATCAGAGTCGTTGGCACGAAAGGGCGCTTTGGAACCCTGGGGGGTATCATGACATGCATTAGGAGGCCGTACTGGCAGGTGGCTTGTTTGTGCATGGTGTTAAGTTATGATTACGCCACCGCTCAGAGCTCCAGAAGCTCATATAAAACTCTAAGAAATAAAAAATTTACCGTGGTCTTGATGTGTTGCGACATGTTCCAGAAACATTGAGATGTCTTAGCTCGTTTTATTCATCACTTGTCTGAACAAACTTGGCTGCAGTGAAAACGTCGACCAGGACACCCAGCATAGGTAGACAGTCACCCAACATTGGACTTTTTTGTAGAGTTACAACCCACTATGTCACACGTTGTGTGTGCAATGTATGTAAGCTGCTTCAGCAGAGAAGGGGACACGGAGCGATCATGATATGTCTTCGGGGCCCCTATTCTCGGGACCTAGCTGGATAGGACCAGTCTAATAAGACAGGAGGCCGAGGGAAAGAATATAGAATAACTGTTGACAAAACAGGTCTACCTAGAAGTGAGGCGTTTCTGAGACGAAGAGAGCATATAGAGCAGACATACAAGGCTAACTGCTTGTACGCCCACACGATGGTGTACATCACCAAAGCGGGTCCACATCCATATATGATAACATACTTCTGCCAGGGAGCCCGACGGCGCGTATAAATACAAGCTGGGAAATTCGAGCGCATAAACGAAAAAACAAGGGGGGAAAAGAAAAAAGGGAAAGAAAAAAAAAGAGACAAAGGGGATGGACAACTTGAAGGTTGCCAAAAGCAAAAGTTTCAGTCGGTCGAAATCCGACCCGGGCAGGTCTCGAACCTGCAGCCTCCTGATTGCCAATTACTCGAATCGTAGTCAGACGCGCTACCATTACGCCACCGGGCCTATAACCAATTGATGGTAAATGGGTTTTGCATGCTAGACTATTAAGACTGCTCTTTTTGAGCTCCCTGTGTGCATTGGAATTCATCAACTGTCTCCTCACTCATACCAAACTGCTTGTCTGTATCAAATATCCCGAAGTGCTTTTTGCTCAATGGAATCCTTAAATATCTGTCCGAAAAGCAATAGTATACTGCCGATTTTATAGCTCTGCTCTGCGACTTGGAGGATAGCCCATCAGTCTAGCTACAGCCCATATTCTATTTTGTATCGAGCATTCGTAATTGAGCAACGCCTTTGCAGTCATTCAACGGTCCCTCGTAGCTGTACTCCCATCTACCGAAAGGGGATATCCTGAGCTTCAGACACTCTTGTTCATTGTCACCCTTAGAAGGCTTCTCATGGCCGGGATTTCCTGCATTCTCGTCCGTGACTGATGTCATATCAGCCTGCTGCCCAGCATACTTTGCGTTGCTGTCAGCGATAATCACCCTTGCATGGCCGTACTTTTCCAGCTCCCTATCGAGACCGCTGTCATAATCCGAGGATCCCTTGGCCTCTAGGGCTCGCTCGCGGGCGTCAAGGATACTGTCTTGTTGTTAGATACTCGCATTGCCAATGAAGGCTTGGAGTGACCACAGTACATACTCTAATAAACTGGCGGTCAATTCTGTGCTTTCATGTTCGGCGAGCATGGCCTTGCAAAATTTTATGGCCTCCTTCAAGTGGTAGTCGGGGTCTTGAACGAACGGAGAATGGGCTAGCATCCAATGCATCTCGTATGCCTGGGTGTTGTTTGCATGGCGAAAAGATGGTCAAATCGTTTCCCAAAAATGAAGATACCGGTATTGGATTTTGGAGAGGGAGGGTCTAATGGGCCCAAGAATAGATAGTATGAAGCACCTGAGAACAGGAAACAGAATATGAGTTGACACTGATGTGAAAGCGAGCGGACGGATCAGTGCAGGTAGGTATCATATATCACAAACCCAGATTTGGCTCCGTGAGCAACTACTTCGCGATCTCCAAACTCTGTTTTATCATATCAAGGTGATCAATGGCGCCGTCCCGCTCCAAGCAACACAGCCGAGCCATCTTTAGCTTCAATGCCTCGTGAGAGTCGCTAGAGATATTCGGATCCTGTTGCATGTTGCTCAACTCCTTGGCTCGATCGGGGTTGCCAGCTTTGTCCTCCATAATGGGCAGGTCTTTTTGAGGGTTGCGAGTGTTTTCGGTCTGATTTGAGAAGCTTGCTGACACGGACTTGAGTGCTGGCTGGAGTTGGTAGCTGTGCAAACAGAGATGAGTTGCAAACAGACCAGGCTCGACTGCAAACGTCTGGGTGAAATATTGAATCGGGCACCATACTTATGCACGACGTTTGTAGAAAAGAGTTACAAACCACTTCCGCAGCCAGACTGAGACAATACTGGCAAAGTCTGATAGCAATTCGTGACTTATTTATCCCACTACCTTGTAACATTCCGCTTCGATATCATCTGTGTGTTTGTCAATGAAATGTTTGAACAATTTCTACCTCGATATCGGCATGCGAGATATTCTGGTGCTGATATCAGTGTTGACAACCTAGAAAGGAGACATCATATATTGTGTCTTTGGTCCAGGTCTAGTGCATGACCGGCTACCCAGTCAACACTACATTTGAACTGTATAATGAAGTATCCAAGGCAAACACCGCTGGTCTTGTGAGAATTTACAAGATAACTATATCCGTTTGTGTATACGACGGTTTCCAAAAGAAACAATTATTACAATTAAAAGAGATGTGGATTTGTACGAAGTACCAGTCACAAAGCACAAGGCGTAACGAACGTGGAAAAGAAAGATGAGAGAAAAAAGAAGCATAAAAAATACAGCACCGAAAACTCCCACAGTCATCACACACTTGAGTAATATCTGGTTCAGTCTCTACAAATTAGGCACGGGAATAAACCCGTCAAATTTGGAACCCACGGCGTTAAAGCAAAGGCTCCCACAAAAAAAAAAAAACTTACAACGCTGAGGATTCCCCCAGTGATTACCCACCTGAACACACTATCTCTGGCTCAGTCTTTAAAAACTTGGTGCGGGAATAAAGTCGTCGAATTTGGAACCCGCGGCGTTAAGGCGAAGGCTCCCACTTTCAGAAACGGACGGGCACTGATCCCGTTTACTCCTAGCTCAGCCCTCGCTTAGCGTCCTGAGGGCGTTTCTCCGAGCTCCAAGCCACCTTGACGATTTATCAAGGGTTGTTTTTTTTTGGTTTGGCTTGCCCCGACCTGAGTGCTTCCGGTATTGGTGCAGGCAACGATTGGTGCAAGCAACGATTGGTGCAGGCAATGGCGTATCCTGTCGGGTAACCACCGTCCGTTTTAAAGGGCACATCGATGAGGGACGAGTTTGGGGGAGTGCAGAGCAACGGTGGGCACATTGCCACGGAAGACAAGTGTCGGCGATCCGTTAGAAATATCGAGAATCCCGCCCGATAAAAGATGCGGTAGTACAGCATGACTGGTAAAGCATGACATTGCGAGCAGCCCAAACGAGTGAGTGCCATGGCAAGCTTGGTTAGTTATGACGCGTTTCGTTGCTTGGTTTTATAGTTTTACAAGGCCAGTGCATATGAATGATGAGAAATAGGCATGTCGATGATCGAATTAAACCTAAAAACTCAAGAGCGATAGCTCGAGATTTTCCACTAAAATTTTGTCCTTTTGCAATTTGACTTGTCCTTTTGCACACTCGGTTGCCTGCAGCACAGCTCATTCACGTTTCTTTCCTATTGGACAGGACCTGTTTGAGGAAAAAAAAGTCATGGGGGGCGCAGGCACGCAGGGGGGGTCGCACGTAGTCAGAACTTAGCGGACGGCGAGGGATTAATGAAGAGAAAAAAATAACAGCTCGCCGCCATTCGCGACGTCAATGCAGTTAGGAAAAGTTATATATATATCAGCCTTACCCTCCCTTAGCTGCCCAGCTTTCTTCATCAGCTTGGCTCTATCCTGACATATAATGAAGTGCTTCTTCGCGGTCGGTGGCTTTCCCATTCTAGATCCCAGCGGGGCGGGACGATATACAATGGAGATTTGAATCAAGGGTCAACAGTCCAGACCGCTGGGTCTCATGTTTAATTACTTGACCGAGCAGCCTTCCCAAAAGTCCACCAGTGAGTGGGGTGATTGTCATTCATGTAACCCAATGAGCGTGGATCCTGTCACCGTATCCCTGCCGTCAGCTCGCCTGGGGGCATATTTTTGTTGCCCCCCTTGGCATACAGTCAGCTCAGAGCAAGAGGAAGCAGCCCGACGCCTTTGTGCAAAATGCCCTCCCTCTCGCTAAAGTCTTCTTTTTTGAACTTTTGACATACATCATGCGGTTTGATTGTACAAATAGGGGTTAACCACCCACCACCAAGTAAGCATTGCCAAGCTTGGTGCTTATCCTTCTATTCAGTCATTGTTACACGCCTCCCTTTCTCATCTAGTTGGCTCGGTTCCCTTTGCGAACTCGACGGATTGGCCCGTAGCTTTTACTTCGTACCTTTTTTTTCCTCTTTGCTCTTGTCGTTCATTCCCCCACACACACATACACAAGGAATTCGACTGATACCAAACAGTTTTAATAGTAAAACAATAACCACTTTCCTTTACTGTCTCTATACTTTTTTTCTCCACTTTCTTTCCACATGGGGACTTCCGATTCAAATTACATATCGACGCTCTTAGAGCAGGCCACTCAAAACATCTCACGGCCTCGATACCGCAAAGGGCTTCTGGCGGTTCTCGCCTTGACGGTCCTGACAACATGTTATCTGTACGGCACCACGATCGTCCAGAGGACCGGTCAACTAGTCAAGCAGGTCAACCATAAATTCAGAGGTCCTAAATACCACAGCACCTGGGATGATGCATATGGGGTCAAGTCACACGCCGGCCACCTCATTCCCCCAAATATTTGGCAGATTATGCTGCCCAAGGCCTGGGGCGATGATACTCCTGTCAACACAGACACTTTGAAGGAGACGGCCACGTGGTTGGCCATGAACAGGGATTACAGATAGTAAGTGTGGTCAACAACTTGTGGCAGTACCCATGCTTTGACTGACTGTTGTTTAGTACTCTTGTTGGCGAAGATGGCGGAAAGGGCTTTGTCAAGCACCATTTTGGCGACAACGAGACTATTGTTTCTCTCTTCAACTCTCTGCCCAACGTCGGCATGAAATCCGACCTACTTCGATACCTGCTTCTCTACATCGAAGGAGGTGTCTACACCGACACAGATACTGTCGCATTGAAGCCCATCGACCAGTGGGTGCCCAGGACATTCCGCAACCAAACAAAGCTCGTCGTCGGTATCGAATTCGACCAACTTGACGGAGGCAGATGGGCCGACATTCCCCATACGATACAATTCTGTCAATGGACCATTGCTGCCGCCCCTCGTCACCCCGTCTTCCAGATGATGATATCCCGCATCGTCGAGTCTTGGGAATATTTGAAGCGGGAGCACAACCCCGACGGCCAGAACCCGACGTGGAAGCCATCCAACTTTGAGGTCCTGAACTCGACCGGCCCAGCGGCATGGACTGATGTGGTCTGGGAGTACCTGCAATCTACCGACGACAGCTTGACGGATCTTAGGAACCTGTCATCCTTGGGTCCTCCCAGGTTGTTCCGCGACGCCCTTGTTCTCCCGATCGATGGGTTCGGCATGGGCCAACGACACTCGGGCAGCACCAACGACGGAAGCATACCTGAGGGTGCGCTTGTAAGGCACCTATTTGGGGGTTCATGGAGAGGAGACAAGCTTAAAAAAGTCTAATATGGGTTTTGGGATTATTTTCCTGGCATGATAATGTTGAAGTGTAGTTATATTAACCAAGCGGCTACATTCTAAGTAGTTTTCTTTTTATTTTCTTTTTTCTTTTGTACATAATATTAGCGTCATTTAGCACAAACTTGAAGCGTTTGTAATATGGCGTGGAGCTTTTGATATTGGCCATGTGCTTTTTTAAACCTTATTTTTCGCACCATTCCGGCTTGGCTGGTCTGGAATTAGAACAGTATACTTGTAACTTGGAATAACTCATACTGGGTAGGCTGGGCCCTAAAAACGGCCGCGCGCAGGGGCCCATGTTAGTTGGACTAGAGTCTAGACCTAGGTCCGGACTAAGGTATACGAAGCAAGTTATATAATAACAAGAATAACCACCACATACAATAACATGTCCCGGCATAGATCCGAACATGTCAAGGGCTGTGCATCGCGACGATCGAAATCTTTTTTGAACTCCATGTACATATTAGCAAACACAAACCCTAGACATTCGCCTGGTGCTCCGGCTCACCTCGGAACACATCCGTATATTTAGTTCTCTCACCCCTGGAAAGATTAAGACGGTGATAATAAAAAGAACTCAATTTACAGTCTTGGGATGTCGTCGAGGTCAGGCATAGTAGTGATAGCGGCCTTTCTGTCATGGTCCAAATGAACGGGATACTTGTCCGAGAGCCCCAAGTGTCCAGAAACACCTTACAGCTGACGAGGTCGAGGTGTCGGCTAAATGTTCTTCCAGGATACGTCCTGTTCGACTCACGTTGCTTTAACGGACTCGACGATGCCAAATAGAGAAGAGGTATTTCTACGCACAGAATAGAGACCTTTGCCAAAGCGGCCAATCTGAAACGGCCCTAATCAAGCAATGGATATATGAAGCTTTAATTGTTACCCTCGATGAAGAGATCAGAGGGTGCTCTTGTTTCTTCGGATAATTAGGATCTGTCAGCCCCATCCCCTCAGAAAAGCAAAGCGAGTCCCCCAGGTGGCACTTCCCCTAGCTATATGATTATACCTATAGACCTATTTATAAAAGCTGCGACAAAGCCACCAGGTGATTGAGAAACCCAACCCTATTCGCGAAGCCAAAACCCCCCAGTTTTTATGGTCTCTTTTTGGCCATCAACAAAAAAAAACCAGCCAGCTATTCATCAGCGGCAATCTCATGTGCAAACCCCAGGCCCTCAGCAAGATAAGGCTAGGCTAGACCTCCAAGAAGAATTAGCTGCCCAGATCTTAGACCCCGCGCACGTGGTAAAACAAACAACAGAGTAGAGAATGTGGATAAAAGCAAAAACATACAACACCGAGGATTCCCCAGTGGTCACCCACCTGAGTACTAGTTCGGCCCTCACTGGTTTGACTAGGGGAGAGCGGACGGGATCCCGTATATTCCAGTGGGTATGGTCGTATGTGTTAGAGAAAGCGTTTCGGGGTGATTATAATGCTACTCTGATATAAGCTAAAGGGTAATTTGCAAGCCTTATTACATCGTTGCTCATATCTGTATCCACTTTGGCTTGGACTTGGAGGCGCAGACCGAACGGTCGAGTGCTACGTGCGACTCAACGCAATTTAGTGAAAGCTGCAAGTATTACAGCTTTGCCACAAAAATGTCCTATGATGAAACCCGCCACCATCCCTAGGAGCTTTGATATGTTAGCCGGAACAGAGGCAAGACCTCGTAGACTGGGCAAACTGCGCTAACCTCCTACTAGCCCCACACAGGTTCGAAAGGTAGATACGACCAACCTGTCGATGTCATATTCTTGACGTCTGTATTTTGATTTGTCAACTTTAGAGTATATGGCTGTTCTCCTTTTAATAGCTCACTGTACGGCACAATTGAATGTGCTGCTGTTCCTAAAAGTCATAACCATGCCCGGTCCTTCAACTATGTAGACCAGCCAACCCGTTGATGTAAAACCTCACTGCTTCTAAGCTGTAAGTGTATATTTGCACATTGCCCATCATTGCGCTTCAAGACCAATCAATACCCACTGACGCCTCTTGAACAGACAAGGCTTTGAGTAGAACTCCGAGTTCAAAACAGCAAAGCGCCTTTGAGATGCGAGTGCCATATTTTCATTCCAGTTCGCCCTCCCCCTCCAAGGCGAGGCGGTTGGCCCGTAGGTTGGCCACACATGTTTGCAATTCGGTATGATTGAAGGTGCAGCAATGAGCCTCGACCACTGCGTACTCTACCTCTGCCAAGCGTTACCACCTGGGTTTTAAAGACGTGACAAACTATGCGCGCACGTCTGTCGGCGACAAGTACGTAGGGGGTTGACTGGGTTTTCACAGTAATCGAAAAGGGAGGAGCAATACGCCAGTTCCCGATACCAGAGGAAACAATGGCATGCAACCTTATTCTTATTTTCGTGGTTGCACGTGGAACAGTGTGGGGATTACGGGGATGCCAGCACGTGATGTTATTAACGCTTGTTGCATCTCGGCGCCCACTCCACTATTCAGATGACGAGCACCAGTTCAATTGACGTCGTAAACTATGAAGTAAATACCTCATACACAGAAAAGAAAGGCAAACAAGACTGTCATTTCAAAAACATCGAAAACAGACCTATTATGGCAGGTGCCACCCTAACCACCAGCAACCGCCAAAAAAACAAAATGAAATTAGTCAGTTGTCCCTAGGCGGCATCGAACCGTCGACCTCAGGATTACCCGCCGATTAATCGGACGGTCATAGAAACTATGAGACCTGCGCTCTGCCACTGAGCTATAGAGACATTATTCGTTAGAAATGGAGAATGATGCGCACATTATATTACTACAAAACCAAGAATTCCAAAGGGTACTTATTGGATGTCGATGTTTGTTCCCGCAGGTGCCTAAGTGAGCTATAGAGACTTAAACTGTTGAAAGCGGAACATGATGTGCATACTATACACACGAAAGTGAAAATCCCGAGAGGTACTAAATACCGATGATCTATTCCTGCAGACGCATTAGTTGCTTGATTAGCCCCAGAGAAATGGCGGCCTTGTTTGGCTAGTGTCGAGGGATGTGTCAAGTGAACAGAATACTAAACTATCTAGTTCTAGTTTTTACAAACATGTTTAGTATGGATACATATTAGAGTTGTGTCAGCAGTCCTTCAGACCGAGAACTTCGACTGATTGAGCTTGCCAAGTCTGTCAAGGAAGACAGCAGGGGTTAGACTCCGTCATCTTGTCTCATGCAATGCGTATTGGTGGAGTGCAGCTTTCCGCAGAATCTTTTGATGAACGGTTAGTTGATCGGAATTATATCTGCAGCTGTCATCCCATAATTACACCAACGACCTGATAACAACACAGCAAAGCACCCCAAAGCCAACTCGGAAATGTTATGCCGCAGGTCTTGCAGCAATCACAACACAAGCGTTTGAAAACCTGTTTTTTTTGGTCTTGGTTTAGCCCATTGCACGCTGAGCAAAATGTTCCATGCATCGCCGGTTTACAAGGACAAAGGCCGGAAAAGTTCATATACACGTATTTACTTGCGGATAAGCTACATAATACCCTTTACTGTATGCTGTGATATGCTAGAAAACTACAAATGCGCAGTCATGTTCACGTGTACGCTCTTGATGTTGCAATAAGACGCAAGGCCAGCCTCACCCAATTCACGACCAATACCAGATTGCTTGACGCCACCGAAAGGAACACGACAGTCAGAGTCGTTGCTGCTGTTGATCCAGACCATACCAGACTGGATGTCGCGGGCCACACGGTGTGCCCTGGTGATGTTGCGAGTGAAGACGGCGGCACCCAGACCATAGGTGGTATCGTTGGCCAACTCGATGGCCTCCTCCTCATCCTTGAACGAGATGATGGAAACGCAGGGTCCAAAGATCTCCTCCTTGTAGACCCTCATCGATGTCTTGACGTTGGTGAATACGGTAGGCGCGACATAGAAACCCTTGCCGTTTTGTGGAACCGGCTTGCCACCCGTAGCAATGGTAGCACCCTCTTCTTGTGCCAACTTGATATAACCCAAAACCTTGTCGTACTGTGCCTTGGTGACCTGTGGTCCCTGGAAGGTCTTTTCGTCAAAAGGATCGCCTACTATTGACACCTTTTCGACGGTGTCCTTGAAGAGACTGACGAATTTGTCATAGACGGACTCGTGCACCAGAATACGAGATGTGGCGGTACAGATTTGTCCCTGATTGCTCATGATGCCAATGTGCGACCACTCGGCGGCCAGGTCGAGGTCTGCGTCATCAAAAACGACCAGTGGTGACTTCCCGCCCGTCTCGAGGGTAATGTTCTTCATCGTTCCTGCGCATGCCTTCATGATTTGCTTGCCAGTGGCTGTGCTTCCGGTAAAGGCAACCTTGTCGATATCTGGGTGCTGCACAATGGCTGCTCCAGCCTCACCGCCGAGGCCGTTGATGACGTTGACGACACCTGGAGGAAAGCCTGCCTCCCTGATCAGGGTTGCAACGTAGAGCATCGACAATGGGGTCTGTTCAGCAAGCTTGAGCACAACCGTGTTGCCACAAGCGAGTGCAGGACCGAGCTTCCAGGCGGCCATACAAAGGGGGTAGTTCCAGGGAATGATCTGGCCGCAGACACCAAGGGGCTCCTTGATGGTGTAGGCAAACTTGGATGGGCCGACATCGATGGTCTGGCCAAAGTTCTTGTCGGCAAAACCAGCATAATATCGTATGGTTTTTTCAAACTCGACAACGTCCTCGCCAAGGGCGACAGAGTAGGGCTTGCCGCCGTCGACAGCCTCAATGGTGGCCAAGATTTCAGCATTCTTGACAACAAGGTCGGCAAGCTTGTGCATCATCTCGCCACGCTCAGTCCCGGAAAGGTTCCTCCATGACGGGTGCTTGAAGGCAGCACGTGCGGCCTTGACGGCCTTGTCAATGTCCTCCTCAGTGGCGGAATAGACCGAGGTGATATCCTCCTCGGTGGCTGCGTTGACAGTAGTCAATTTCTGACCATTGCTGCTCTTGACGAATTCATTGTTGATGAAAAGACCCGTGGGTTGAATCCATTTCTTGCCGTTGGGGGCGGAAAGTTGAATATCCATTTTGAGCCCAAGAGGTGTTGAGTGTGATAGTTGACGATATGTGATGGCTGCAGGTGAAATCTTCAAGACTCTTTGGACTGGTTGGCTGCCGACTCTTGACTCAAAAGATGTACAAACAGAAAAGAGAGCACGACCAAGCGAGCGACTGGTCCGAGGCGGCATCCTGATTATATGCTGGCACACGGATTGCTACACAAGTTACGGCAATATGACGAGTGACCAGAGCATCCCCCGCTCCTCCCTACTTCCGGCGAGGCAGTATCTTTACCGTAATAAAATGCCGCCAATTTTTATGGACCAACTCCGAGATCAGCGGGGATTTACCGTGGTTGTTACACTTATCGTTAGAAGTGGGTAATGCGTGGGCGAGTTCCATTTAGGAAAGTATTGTGTCCAAGTCTGTTCAATTACAAGGTTTAATATAGTATTTGTCTAGGTAGATAAGGGAGAACGAGTGGAGGCTGGAAGATGTGGCATTTAGTGCCTCGACTCAAGAATTCTAATCAGGCTTTCTGCAAGGTAGTTGACCGCGGTAATAGCTACAGTAAGGCTTCCAGTGTGTCTCACAGTGGGGAAACCGTGAACTCCACTACCAGGTACCTTAGGTAGGTAACCTTACCTTTACCCGACCCTTGTAATGATCGGTGCGGGGGAGGTGCATCGCATCGCCGCCCGTCGCGACATCTTTTGACATCCCAACCCTCGTCAACAAATCGACACCCGCGCAACCGTATCGCAGCGCCGAAAGCGGCATTTGCTGCAAAGTTATGACTGTCTAAAGTCATTCGAGACGCGTCGCCAGCTCTGTTCTGTCATCTTTTGTTTTGCTGGAAGGCCGGTCCACAGCTCCGACAGTCAATTCCTACTTGATCATGACCAAATCCATAGCCAATCTTGCTCTCATTCGCTACCGTCTCCTCCGTGAACCATCATGTCGGTGATGCAAGTTGAAGAGTATGAATTACCTGTCTTGAGCAATCGCATCTTGACCCATACTGACCGCCGTCCAGACTGGTCTCGTACCAACTTCGAACTGCCTACCTCAACGAGGTCAACGATGGCGTAGGAGAGCGCTTGATCACCCTCAACGAGGGCTTCCTAAGCTCTGCACCATTCAAAGCTGCAGGCTGGCGATCGAATCCCGCCCACATTAAGCGAACCCACTCGCCCCCGATCCCGACCGCCGTTGCTTCCGAGTACTTCCAAGCGCCACGTGTGACGGGCCTAACGCTCGAAGACGATGCCGACGATGGTGGTGTTGTCGTTGGGGGTCCGGCGGCCCCGAGACGGCGCAGACGCAGGGAACAAATGCAAGAGGATGATGACAGCAGTGATTTGAGCGACGAGAGTGATGATGAGCCGGATCAACGAGCTGCTCAGCAAATCAAGTTTGCCAAGATGCCGCTGCGTCACCGTTCCGGCTCGTCTCCTATACAGTCCTCGAACCTACGCCAGTCCTCGACACTTTCGTCACCGCGTGCGCCTACCACGAGAAGAGGCTCGCAATCGGCACTTGAAACAGTCAAAGAGAGGGCACGCCGTGATACGGTCACCAGCAGCGAAGTCTCGTCCGAAAACGAATTTGACGCGTCGGGTTTCCAGAGCAGACAGACTGAGCCCAATAGGGGACCAGCAAAGACGGTCCGGCTACAGACCGATGTTGGTGACGCTGCTGACCCAGAAGACGCAAGCATCAAGCGGAGGGAAAGCGAGCCACTTGCCGAAGAACAGGACGATTCGGATGATTCCGAGTCTTCTGCGGTTGGTAGCATTGATTCTGTCACGCTACTTAACCCGGATGATAATGCTCCCAAGGTACCACAGAGGACGCAGATTGTAGGAACGCCACCGAGACAATTCACCAGACGGTCAACCATTCGCAAATCAATGGCTCCAGTACATAGCAATAGCAAGCTTCCACCACCTAGGCCCATGACAATGGTTCGACCCCTTAGCATGATCCAGCCAAAGAGCTTGCTATCAGCTGCGCTCAACGCCAAAAAGACAAAACCAGCGAATTCTTTCGAATCCTTTGCTTCACTATCTGGTCAAGGCGATCCAAACCCCATCAGACTGCGCATATATCCAGCCTTTTCCAAAGAAGCCTCCAAGCCTTTCGAAGTTCTTATAAACAGAACCTCACAGCAAGGACAAGGGGGTAACCAACCCGTCACAGTTGCGGATCTGATCGGTCTGAGTCTATGGAGGTACAAGGAGGAAAAGCGAGAGCCACCCCTGCCGGCGGATAAGCTCAATGTGAACTGGTTTACGCTGCGCATGGTTGAGGAGGATGGTGAAGTAGATGAGGACTTTCCGCCGCTAGACCGCAAAAAGCAGCTGATATCCTTCACCAATGCCAACAACAGAGCGGCACGTGGCAGATCAAACTCGAAAGTATACGACGAGTTTGCACTGGTACAAGCCTCAGCATCCGAGTTTGCCGAAAACCAAAAGTTGACACCACAGTTCGACCAAGAGGCTGAAGAGACAAAGGACGACGAGCTTACACCACGTAATACTCCAATGCCAGACGCCTCTTTGCTGCCCCCACCTCCACCGGCGCAGCCTAAAGGTCCATCTTTGAACCCCATCATTACGACGACATTCCGGCCTAATGCGCCACTGGCAGACTCACCGGCAGTGGCAAACCCAGCCCCTAATGTGATCAGAGGACGGAAGAAGCTTCTTCGCATACATATACACTCTGCAGATGTGGCTCCAGGTCAAATGGTCACACTGGATGTCACTACGGACACGTACTTGGAGGAAGTGCTGGATCTTGTATGCCGCAAAAGGCAGTTGGACAAGGGAAACCACGTTCTTAAACTTCCTGGCTCAGGCGCCGTGGTTCTACTCGACCGAGAAGTGTCCTCGATTGGAAATGTCGCCGATCTGGAGCTCCATCGTCGTCGCTTTGGTGCAGAGGGATCATTCACAACTACTGGATCACCGGGAAGCTCATCGCCAAATCCATTCTCATTTGGCGACTCACAACAAGGTGTCAGTGGGGCGAGTGGCAGGAGGACCAATATGAAGAAAGTCACGGCTGCTGGCGGAGGAGCTAGTTCCGCCGGGATAAGTGCCATCGCCCTTGTCTCGTCACATCCACTCGCGCAACAAACAAGCAACTCGGACGAGATGGACGAACGGTCAAAGACATATGTTGTGTCTCGCAAGGGTACATTGCGGTCCGCTGAAAGGATCCTATCTATCGAAGGCGAGTACATGCACATTATACCTTCGTCCGGCGGTAAGCCAATGGTTGAAGCTACCAGCAAGACGGCCACCGTTCATTTCAGCAACGTAATTGGTGTCAAGGTGTCCAGGAGGCACCCGACAGTTGTCAAAGTAAGTTTTCCCCAGCAAATTTGCTATACTTGGAGACGTCCAGGTGTCGTAAAAACCATCTACTAGGTTTGAATGCTCACCTGATTGCCTTCACAGCTCTCCGTATACTTTGATTCGGAGAAAACGTACGAATTCGAGGCAAAGACGGCGGTTCAGGCGTCCGAGCTTGTGTATGAGCTCAAGAATCGAATTGCACCCTACCGCGAGGTTTAAGGAACTTGTAAAACATGGAATGCCCGTTATTGGGGTTATATAGATGCTGCAACAGCTTGCTGCCAACTTGGGCAAATTAAAAAAAAAAGGAAAAAGGAAAAAGAACAAAGCAAGCCTTACAGACTTGGAATATTGAAACCCTGTAACCCACTGGACTTTCACCCTGCATCTATCTACCTTGCTACCCTGCACCCAGATTATTCCATGCAGACTAACCCGACGCAGCGGACTACTACGTAGCTTCAAGGCCGACAGCCAATCAGGTACATCATAGAACCGAGGTCTACCCCACTTGAATCCAAATAGGGAGACTGCACCTGAAAGCTGCGTACAGTTTTTGGTTAGCTGTCCCGAAGTCTCTTATAATGAGCTCATCCTGCAGATATGAACTCCATGACCATTGAGCACAACAATCATTATACAGCTCCACGAAAACCTCTGCCCTAGAAGTATCGCCTATGAATTCATCACCATAGCCTGCCTGCCTGATTTGCTCGAACAACCAAAATAATCAATCAATTCGACACTATACCTCGATACCCCCCACTGCAGTAACCAAGCACCGACACAGCCGAAGTGCATGCATCAACGGCTTTGCGCCGTCTAAAATCCCGCCACCATGACATCCGCCGCTGCCAAAATCACCCTCACATATCCTCTCTACGCATGCGACTTTGACCCGCAAGATCAAGATCGTCTTATAGTCGGTGGTGGTGGAGGCGCAGGGAGGAGTGGTGTAGGAAATAAAATTGTTCGTCCAAGGCGGCAGCCACAAGAACCTTTTTCAACCAAAAGAGATCTCCCCACTAACATATCCGTCAACTCACCCAAAATAGACAATCCTCGACACCTCATCACCAGAAGAACTCGAAACCAGCGCCGAGATCGAGCTAAGCCGCGACGAGGACAATGTGACTAGCTTAGCGGCCGGTCAGCGCAAGGGCAAGTCGACGCTCTTGTTCGCTGGCGTCAACTCGAGTCCGGAAGAGCAAAAGAAAGGAAATAACCAGCACTTTCGCATCTTTGGCGCCGACTTGCCCTCTTCTAAGAGTAAAGCTGGCAAGATATCCGAGCTTTCGCGAACTGCGCTATTCTCAGAAAAGGATGCCGATGCATACCAGAGGATCACGCGCGTTTCGGCACCCTTCTCTGGCTACATGCAGGTCGGCGCTGCTGCAACCGGGTTAGCAAAACAGGCACAAATAGCGCTCTTCGATGTGGCCCCAGGCGGCACGGCGCCCAAGCCCCGCAGCAGGCTGAATCTGGAGAGCGAGGCCAACGATGTGGACGTGATACAGGTATCGGAGGAGCAGTACAGGCTAGTCTACTGCAACGACTACGAGATCTACATGTTGAATATTTCCAAGTCCGGCGCTTCCGATGGCGAGCCGCAGCTGATATTCACAACTCCGCACGACACTGCGACGGGAGGGGCCCGGCCCATCTTTCGCGCCATGAGGTTCCTCACCCCGAATTTTCTGGTTGCGGTCTGCAACATGCCGAAGCGGACGGGAGTTGTGCTGCAGACATACAGACTACCGGCCGCTCCTTCAACCGCTAGCACCGAGGGAGGGGCGCCAGCGCGTATTTCAATACAGACGAAACTCCCGAAGCATGTCGCGCAGTCAACGGCGTTGGCCGCTGTGAACCTGCACCCGCCCACAGCTCCCGGCGCAAGCGCTGGCGACACGCAGTTCGTGATCGCCGTTGCGGGAGCCGACTTCTCCATCTCACTCTACACACTCGAGCACGCATCCGTAATGGGGATCGAGGTGCTTAGCAAGCTCTACCCGCTAACTACAGTTCGCGATGTGCACCCGCATGCCATCTCTGGCCTATCCTTCTCTCACTTTTACCCGCCGGTGCCTACCTCCGCCGGTCTCATCACATCCAGCACTTCCCCACCAAAGTCGACCAAGTCGGCCAAAGCGGCAGCGGCAGCGACAGCAACGACTCCCGCTGCGCCGGGCTCCTCTGCACGGCGCCCGCCCGTCGTTAAACTTGCGTCCGTTTCCGTCGCAAACACGGCTGTCGTACACACCATCCCACTGAAGAAGTTGGCCACACCAGGGTCCGAAAAAGTAGCGACGTCAACCAAGGGCGCACGCCGCGCATCGAACCCCATCAAACCCAAACAACCCCCACGATACGTGGTAGCGACACCCTCGAAAGCACCATCCCCCAGGACGGTGTTTACCGTCTTTGGTGTGGGCGTCCTGCTGCTCGCCATCCTCATGCAGAGCTTCCTCGAGATCCGCAACTTCACCGACAAGCCCATCCTCGGCGTCAGAAAGTATGCCCCCGCCAGCTGGGTGCATACTCCACCGAAATGGGGCTCGCACCTGACGGCCGGCAAGGGAAGCAGCGAGGCTAGGCCCCTCCTGCAGAGGCTGGCCGAGGCCGACGGGCCCGTGGTGCTGCGCGAGGGCGAGGGCGAGAGCGGGATAGAGTTTGCGCCCCACGTCGTCGTCGCGGGCGACGCCGGCGGATCAGACCAGGTCAACGGCGAGGCTGACGCCTCGTCCTTCAAGGAGGGAGGATCCCCCGTCGCGTGGGAGGAGCTGCCGATCGCTCAGCGCACCGCCTGGAAGGAGAAGCTCAAGGCTGCCGGGCACTGGGGCGAGGAGATGGGCGAGGCCATCTTCAAGGGCGTGCTCTTTAGCCAGCTCGGGGGTGTAGTTGGGGATTTTGTCAGGAGGGCATAATGTGGGGGGTTTTCGGCGGAAGTCGACCCGAACAAAGTACCTTGTCCGTTCATGTAATCTTTGATGTATGATGGCGAGCCTCGGGAGGCGTCTGGAAGGTTTCAATACATAATGTTTGCCTACAAAGGGATGTCGGTGTTTGTTTCAGGCGCTAGTGACTGCCGAAGAAATGACTTGGACACGCATCAGATGACAAAATTGAATGCTCAGACTGCAACGCATATTTATATCTGGAACTTTGGATTCTTGGTGCCTCCATTTTGTCCTATTTAGTATAAATGCCAGTAAAAGTTCCCGATGCAGACCACATGTACAGAGGATGAAATTGGGGGGGGGGGGGATTCTGAAGGTTATTGAAGAATCCGGAAAGACACAGAACATTGCATTGGATTTTCCAATTCCCTGGCTAATGTATAAGTCGCATAGCGACGGCTCCCAGTTCGAGCGTTGCAACATGGGTTCGAAAGCATGTCGTTGCTTAATACAGGCAGGCCTATAAAAACTCCCCCAAACTTTAATGGTCTGTAGTGGAGACCGACACACCCCTGTGCCGCAACTAGATCGACGTCACCGACCGCTGGTCCCTGCAGCATTTTCATCACCAGTAAACAACTTTTTTTTTTATTGCGACACATTCGCAAGAGGCAAAAACACCTGGCTTCATCAGACCCCAGCCTCAAATCCAAACCCGATGCCATGATGCATGAACCCTCAGACAGGCCGTCTAAGCGGGCGCGCATCCTCTCCTCGATCAACCCATACCAGACCGACGGCCCGCAACCGCCGCAAAGCGCCTCGCCAGCATCGCCGAACCGGGCCAAATCCCAGGAGCCGCAACCATCAGATCGCCTGTCGCGCGAAGTTGAACCAGAGGTAGAGGCGCCATCCTCGAAGAGCAGAATGAACGACTCGTACTCCAGCAGCAGGCCGAGCAAGTTCCGCTTCAAAGACCCCGCGCGCAAAAAGGACCGCCACAGGGAATCAGACCGCCACGACCGGCCGTCCCGCCGACACCGCGGAGAGGACGACGATGACCGGCACAGAAGCCGCCGCCACCGCCACGACCGCGGCGACGAAGCCGGTGAAGAAGAGCAGAGTAGCAGGAGCCACCGGCACCGGCACCGGCGAAGACGGCGCGAAAAGGAAGACGCACCACCGGACCCAGAACCCGAGGACCCGTTTGCGGGGCCGCCGCTCGACCCGGACGCCGCCTTCCGCGAGTCGCTGTTCGACGCCATGGCGGACGACGAAGGGGCGGCGTACTGGGAGGGCGTGTACGGGCAGCCGATCCACACGCTGGGCGGCGGGGCGGGCGAGCTCGAGTCCATGACCGAGGACGAGTACGCGGCGCACATCCGCGCCAAGATGTGGGAGAAGACGCACGCGGGCCTGCTGGAGGCGAGGGAGAGGAAGCGCAGGGAGAGGGCGGAGCGCGACGAGGAGAGGGCCCGGGACAGGAGGGCCCGGGACGACGCGGGCAGGGTCGACGATGCCGTCGAGGCCAGGCTGCGGAGGGGTCGCGATCGGCGCCTGCGCAGGGAGTGGCGGGAGCGCTGGGCCAGGTACTGCGATGCGTGGGCGCGCTGGGACAAGGGCCTGGCCGAGGACGAGGCGCTGGCCTTGCTTGCGGGTGGGGGCGATGCATGGCCTGTTGAGAGCGGGCGGAGGGTCGACGTTGACATGGCCGGGGTGAAGGCGTTCTTCACGCAGTGTCTGGATGCTGCAGCGGAGGAGGTAGGGAATGAGAAGGCTTCTTCCTCTTCATCGACAGCCGAGAAACGAGCGGGCGGCGATGTCGCGGCTCGATTAAAAGAGGAGAGAGTGCGCTGGCACCCTGACAAGATCCAGCAACGACTCGGAGGTCGCGTCGATGAGGACCTCGGGCGTGACGTGACGGCCGTGTTTCAGATTGTTGATAGTCTGTGGTCGGAGATGCGAGGCAAGAAGTGATGTTGAGAATACTCTAACAATAGCTGGGCATGAAAAAGGTGACACATGAGCCTACACAATAGACTAGAGTTCTAGTTCTAGATGGAATTACAGCGAATACCCCTGAAATAGACATACGATAACAATATAAAACACGATTACTTGGATGGAGCTCTAATAACGAATCTAAAGCTGAGATAATACACGCTACAACCTGATGCGTCCGTCACCTCCAAACCATCGCCTAAAGTCGGGCCCTTCGCTTCCACTACCATTATTTGCCCTATCGTCATCGTCTCCTCCCATCCACTTTGGTTTCTTGATGCCATCCCCTATCTCCTGTAGCCATTTCGGGGTGTCTATCGAGTCGATTGTGTTCTTCATGCGATGTCCCAGCGCAGTGAAGAAGTTATCGTCCTCCGGATCATCGTCGGGTGGACCACCACGGCCCAATGCGCGCCTCGACGAGCCGGCACCTGCCCCTGACGACGAAGCAAACGCAGCGTTGGGTGACGTCGCAAAGGGTGTCGTGCTCGGCGATCGTGTCCCATTGTTGCCGCCCCTCGCACCAGGGATTGAGAGGATCGGCGCCGCGCGGCCGCCCTGGCCGCTCCCCTCTGTACCTCGGAGCCGGTGACGGATTGACGTGCCATTCAGCTCACGCTCGATGAGATCACGACCCTCGCGCCACGACCCGGTGCCGTAGCCAGCCATGCCATCATCCTCATCTCCTTCGTCGCCGACAATGTCGAATCCAAAACCAAACATGCGTTTAACCTTGCCGTATAGTCCAAACAAGGTTGCGCATACAGGGATGAGCACCAACACCGGGAACAGGTAGTCAAACCACACACCGAGAGGTGTGAGGTTGATCAGCTGACCCAGGAATTTGAAGAAGATGGTTCGCTTGTACACCTCGGGAGACATAAAAGTCACAAAGTTATAAGATAACGGCACAGACAGACGCGCAACCTGAGAGGCGTACCAGAACGCCGACTCGTGGGCAGTGTTTCGCCGCACCAGAGCACGACCGCGCCAGACTTTGACTTCGGTGATCGAGATGAACGCCGCAGCCATCATGTACAAAATCCAAAAGGAGGCGGCCATCTGACCTGCAAAGCCGACCTGACCGACTGGCTTCCCTTCGCTGTCTTTGATCCAATGATGGACCACGCTGAGGCGAATAAGGGACAACGAGGGAAACGCCAGCTTGATCATCTCGGACCAGATAATGCAGGCCGAGGCCAGCGCCAGTACGCCTCCCAGGCAGGCCTTGGCGTACGGTAGCACATAGTAGTAGTAGATATATCTGGTGTGCGGGGTGAGAACGGTGATGCGGTCCCAGAAGCCGGCCCCTGGGGTGGCGGTACCGAAATCGAGTTTCTTGGACGCTGCAGAGTCCAGAATGATTTGCGTCTCCCTAGCCTCTTGGAGGAGATAATTCCACTCACTCACATACCGGCTGCGGGCATGGCGAGCGCGTACAAGCTGCCTCGTGAGATCGGCCATGTACTTTTCCGTAATGACAGTGGGCAAAGCTCTGCTACTCAGGCTTGCCCTGGTGGACGCAATCTGCCCCGGTATGCCATCGGGAAGGCAGGCGAGCTCTACCAGCTCCTCGATCCAGTCCTGGAAGTCCCTTGCAGAACCAGTCTTGGCCCGTTTCGCGAGCTCAGTGACCTGGGCCTCTAGGTCGGCCAGATCGACCTCTGCTTCCTCCATCCTCTCGTAGATTTTGGGGGCGCGAGTTTGGATGCGACGCAGTTGACCACTGATGCTCAAGGCCCGAATAAGTGAACGGGGGATCGCGACCAGACCGTGTCCCATGAGATAAATAGCAAGCGCCAGACCCCAAAAGTAGGCGAGGGCCATGACGAGACTCTTGAGCGCGTCCAGTTTCATGCCATATGACCAGATGACATAGACGAGACCGACGATGCTGGAGCCAAGGACAATGGCATAGTATTGGGCGTTCTGATGGAGTGAGTATATCAGACGATCCTTTGGTTCGCGGTAGCCGGCATCGGAGTATTCGCCAAGTACGGGGAGGATAAACCTGCGATGGGCAAGCAATGACAGCGAGGTTAATTTCGTCTCGCGAATATTATGCGGCTCTGAATATTCGCTTCGTAAAGAACAACCTACCATGTCAAGACAAACGTGAGCCAGTACGTGATTCTCCAAGACACCAGCAGCAAGCGGTCCGGAAGCCAAATGCCCCTCGATGCTTCATCGTCGGTAGCGGCGCTCGAGGCGAGATCGATGGGAACTAGTAGGACGATGCATGCGGGAAACCAGATGGCGAAGAAGACGGGCACCAGAAGATATGCAGGCGTCGTTCGTAGCGGGAGGTAATAGCGAAGGAGGAGCAGGACGAGGAGGGACACCACAAGGAGCGAGACGGAAGAGAAGATGACGGAACCGACGGGGGAGGCCGATCTGGAACCTTCGGCCACGGCGGCGGCGGCGGCTGTCGCTATCATCTTGAGGGATGGATCATTCTTATGGAGAGGTTTTGAGATGTTTAGGTTCGATTTCTGCGTTTTTGGTTCTCGTCCGTAGGATAATCAATCAAAATCACATGTGACAAAGCGAGGAAGAAATGCACCATTGCTGACTTGAATGCAACAATAATACTTGCTTTGCATGAATGATCATCAGTCCAAGTTGGCGCAAATCGCAGTTTGGGCCCGGGCCGTTACGGGGGTTAAACCCATGTCACACCTACGTAAGAGCCACTAAATTTGTGGGGACGTCACTCACTGTACGCGCCTGCTCAAGTCTTTAACGCGCAACATCAAGACAAGTTTAACTAACTTGTGGCAAGTTCCAGCGTCGCGACGACAAAACTCCCAATAGACTACCGAAAGACCTCATCTTATCACCATGTCGGGTCTAGTCAACTACAACTCGGACTCCGATTCCGATTCCGAAACCGAAGCCAGCCCTGCCGCTCCCGCCGCCCCGACCGCGACGGCAACCAGCCAACCCGCCACCACAAAAAAGCCGTTCCAAAAGCTGATCGACCGCAGCAACCCGGGCAAGATCGTCGTCAGCCTACCGCAATCTTCCGGGTCAGATGAGCCTCCGGCCAAGAGGGCCAGGACAGAAGGCAAAGGGGGCGGCCTCTTCAGCAGCTTCAGGTCGGCTCTGCCTGCTCCGAAAAAGACAGCCCCGCCGGCCGTCGCGAAGTCGACGGCATCGGCATCAGGAGGAGCACGGGCGGTTCCATTTAGCTTTTTCAAAACGAGCTCGGAGGCTGCGTTTAGTCGCGAGCCCGTCGTGGGCCAGCCTGCAGATGGCGACGACGATGAGACTACTGCAGAGCTAGGAGGAGGACCGGGTCTGAAGCTGAATCTGCCCCCACCAAAGTCGCAACAGGCCGGGACGACCTCTGCAGACTCTTCAACATCGGCAGACCCGAAACCGGAGCCGGAGAAGGAAGTCAAGCTGGTCGGCAAGCCGTTGATGTTCCGGCCGCTGTCGGTGGCCAGGAAGCCCGCTGGCAAGAAGAGCATTGCCGCCAAGCCCAAAAGCACACCGGCTGCAGCACCACCAAAGCAACCCACAGAACTTGCAGCATCCAAGACTGCCGGTCCCCCTGCAGAAGCGCCCAAAAAGAAACAAAAGGTTTCATTGTTTTCTCTCGGCGAAGATGCAGCCGAGCCAGCAGGAGAGCCGGAGCAGCCTCCTGCCAGCACGAATGGCTACGCACCCATGTTCGAGGACAGCGTGACCGACGATGCTGTTTACTCAGACTATGCATCTTACCAGCCTCCAGAGACGTACGCGCAGCCCACACCGGTTGCCGCGGGCAGTCAAGATCAGTCATTGGACGCCATCGCGAATGATCTCAACCTGTCCGCAGCTGCCAGGCGTGAGTTGTTTGGACGGGGAGGCTCGGCGGCGGCGCAGACGGCAACGGCTTCCAAGGTCATCAACTTCAACCTGGACCAAGAGTACCGGAGCAACGAGGAGATGCGTGCCTCTGGAGAGCTGCAGGCGCCGGCCAAGGCCGTCAAGGGCATTGCGCCAGGAAAGCACAATCTGCGCCAGCTTGTCAATGCCGTCCAGAGCCAGCGGGAGGCGCTCGAAGACAGCTTCGTTCAGAACAAGGCCAAACAGGCGGATGCATCGTCAAGATATGGCTGGCGATGAGCTGGGTTTTTGGATTCATGCTTGGCAAATCATCTCAAGGATGACAAGTCTTACAACGATAGCAGCATTGGCAGCGGCGATTCGACTATCAGATTGTCGGCATCGGCAGCATGATCAAATGGTACGACTCGGAGCATCAATCGCGGACCGCTTGGTGGGTACTTGTCAAACAGTGATTTGTTTTGAACAGGGCCTTTTTAGGCTTTTGTAATCTAGACCGTGCCAGAGCTAACGCTTAGAGTAAATGGAACAAGCGAGAGAGAAAAAAAAACATCCATTCCCAAGGTATCATCGCACGCCAAAACTCCCGCTATCGTTACATACTATCTGTCCATACAGGGGACAGGTGAAGAGAGAAAAATGCAAACAAACAAAAAAAAAGAGATCAGATGTGAAATTGGCACGACGGCTCGTTAGACTGGCATCCAGTGCGTCTAACACGTCTCTACCGCCGCAGTCCTGGTCTTCCAGGCATCGGTCGCACGAAGAAACTCCCACTCGTTTCTGGTGATGGGTGATACATCATCGTACCCCCTTGGCGTGGGCGGGCCGAGGTGGTTGTCGGCCGGGGACGCAGGGGCGCAGTAGCTCAGCCTCCGGTTTAGAATCTCGTCGATGGAGAATGCTGGCGTCATTTTCCACGACGGCAGTTGCGGAGGGTGCTCGGTAGGCCTGGCGGTGGGGAGGTCGCTCTCGTCGATGTAAAAGCTCATGATGGAGTTGCCCAGCTCGCAGCCGTCCGACTCGGACTCGCTGTCGCTGTAGACGGCCTCGTTGCAGGTCATTGCGATGCCGATGGCCACCTCCTCGGGCGACTTTTGCGACTCGAGGTCTATGACAGGCTTCTTGACGGGTCCGTCGTCAAAGGATGTCTGCAGCCTGAGCACCGGGACCTTGGCCGGCTGCCTGGGAACTGGAGGCGTATGGGGCGCGGTGAACTGGAATCCCGCCAGCAGCGACGCATCCATTGGCGCTTCCAGCTCTGCCATCTGCGGCCTTACAGGCTCGGCAACCCCGATCCTGGCGAGGGAGCCCGCCATTCTGACCGTTGGGGTGAGGGGCGAGACTTCATCATCCGGGACCGCGACCAGGAAGTGCTCCTCGTCGCAGACACCGCACGTGCTGTTCCCAACCCTGAACTTTGTGTTTCTCTTGTTATTGGTAATGTTGGAGGCAAGCGCCATGGGCAGGGACATGGAGCCGTCGCTGCTGTCGACGTAGTTGATCACACCGTTGCATACGATGCCCGACTCTCCAAAGGGACCACCGTAGGCGCGACGGTACATGCGGGCGACGTCGCGCAGGCCCATCTCGGCAAAGGGGACGTGTGAATATGCTGAGATGAGGTCGGAGCGCTGCAGCGGCCGCCTGCCGTTGGCGAGGACGTACCTCCTCAGCTCGTCGACGGCGTCCTCGAGGCGCATGGGGTCGTCGGTGCGCGAGTAGGCCGCCAGCGCCTTCTTGAAGGTGTACAGGCGGTCGAGCGAGACCAGGGTCAGGCCCTCGGCGGAAAACATGACCTCGCGCTGCCTGAGCGACCGCCTAATGAGCTCCTCGGTCGCCTTGACCTCGGCCGGCTCCATGGGGAAGTGCAGCCAGTCAGTGCCGATGCCAAAACGGCGCTCGGCCTTGTCGATGGTCTCGCGCAGCGTCCGCTCCGCCCTGCTGTCAAGAGCCGTCGCCCGAACCAGGTAGATGCCGTACTCGTTGGGCGCCTGCGTGCTCCCCGAGGCGGCGCTGCTGGTGGTAGATGTGGCAGAAGGCGTGGACGGCATGCTGGGGAGCAGGCCAGGGCTCTCGGGGGGTGGCGGCCGGATCGGCTGCCTCGTGATCAGGTTGATGCCGGGGCTATCTGCCGAGGCTCGCCTCTGCATGTCGGGCTCCGCTGCGGCGGAGCTCCTTTGTGAAGGCAACAGCGGCTGCGTGTTTGACCGTGCCCTCAGCTGCTTGAGCTTAAAGGCAGACATGCGTGATGAACCGGTGGTAGCCGCCCGCAACGGTACACTTTCGAGCATCTTGGAAGGTGCTGCAAGAGGTGCGGGTAGCTCTGCCGGCTGCTGCGGCGGCATGGACGCGCGGGTCTCATCCCTGGGAAGCTCGCATTCCCTCTTGACGACGACGAGGGGGATGTGTAGGCCCTTGCGGGCGAGGCGGCTCGAGACGTAATCCAAAGCCGAGTTCACGTGGGACGGGAGGGTTTGGGCGTCAAGAATCGACGTGCCGGCCTCTAATGGCGCCGAGATGCGGTGCTTGAGAGAGGACATTGTGTAAAAAGAAAAGTCAATCTTGACGATGACAGAGAAGGATGTGATGATGTAGGGTGCTCTGCTCTTTACTTTGTGCTCTCCCTGATTTTGCTCCCCCTATAATGTAAGACACTAAATTGAACAACTTGTGTATTCCCTCTGTCAGGTTCAGAGTCGGAGTAAGAGAGGCTTTGCGAGAATGACATTTGACAGAGTAGGGGGGAAAACAGTAAAAACAAACAGAAGATTGGCGGTTTGATGACGATATATACAAACGTGGGGGAACTTGTGCTTTGTGTAGGTACTGTACGTACTTTGATACGCGGTACAGATGTTTACTAAATGACAAGGGTGGGGGACTACGAAGTAATACCCGCATCACAGTAATGCAAATGCCAAGATATGGATGTGCTTACTTTAGTCGGCAACAAGCTTGCAGACTCCCGAGGTGGGGCGGGAAGGGGGAAAAAAGATAAAGGACCAATCCCAGCTTTTCGGGAACCGTTTGAAACGAAACAAATCTAAAAATTGTTGACAGGCAAGACAAGGGGATGGATGGATTGGGTGAAGGTGGGTAGGTAAGCTTCAGAAAAGAAGAACCCCCTGACGACGAGTGGCCTATTACGGAATGCGGAATGGGGGAGGGGGAGCTTTCGTGCCAAGTGTGGAGAAAAAAAGAAAAAAGATCGGTTTCCTGATTTACAAAAAAAGATCTCCCCCCAGGTTGCAGGCGTTTAACTAACCTTGTGCCAAGCATGCATATTCTACTTCGTACATTAAGTAATATCAACACAACTTGAAACGTGAGAAATGGACTTCTCGAAGCTCTGGGTGGCAAGAGATGATGCTGTTTCACATTTTTCCCGGCTTGCTTTGAGAGTGGCCATATTTTTCCCAGGACAATAACGTATCTAAGTTGGTTTTCAGGAGCTTGGCAGCATCCAAAACCATCAAAATAGATTGATGAGTGGGAACTTGGCGCCTTCATTTACCTTTAGCTTTGTTGAAATTTTTGTATTTCCTGTATTTCCTCATTATGCATCTATTTTGTCCTCTTTTGATTTGGTTTACGATTTTTTGTTGCATTTTCTTGATGGATTCTCTGACTGTATCCTTCAAAGCACTGGCTCGCACAGTGAGCAATTGCCTTGAACAGTAAAACTGCCCCTCAAATCTGGCATTGACCCTAGAGTACAGTAGTAATCAACCACATGCCATCGAAAGAGATAGAGGCAGAGTCGTCCCTTTAATGAATCGCTTCTTGTTTGTCGTCTTGATTTGATTTGTTTTGTGTGTGTGTGTGTGTGTGTGTGTTTTCTTTTGTTGACAGTCCGCATTTCAGATGGCTGCCGCCGATTAAGAGGTGGTATTGGTCATCACTTGCCTGCTTCGGGGGCCAAAACAAAAAGCCTCGGCGGTTAGAGAAGAGTCTCTTATTTTGGAAACTACTTTCTGAATTGTTGATGTGCGACAAGTTTGGGGGTCAAAAAAAAAAGGTACGTAATTAGTAGTTCATCAGATCTAGCGAAAAGACTCAAGGCCAGACAGATACCCGAGTGATTGTCTCATTTCTTTTTGCAGCCTTCCGTCGAATCATGATCATCGAATCATAAAAATACTCGGATTCCCGCCCATTGACGTGAACCCGACCCGACAGTCCTGCACTCCGGCACCGATGAAGCTCCGCTCCTTATTCCCGCCCTTTCCCATCTTCGTCCCTTCAATCGGATTGGCCCTACTCAAAACGGGCAACGCATGTACAATCTTCGTTCGACCCGAGAAGCAAGGGTCTCGGTAGATCCCCGCCTTAGGGACAGGGATCAACTACCAAAAATGTAAAAATAGCAAATCCTCTTCTGCGGTAGCTCCACTGGCCAGCCTACCCGAGCATCTGATTGCCTTGATTGGTACTAGCCCCCTGGCTAGGTTGAGCTCCAGCTGGCAAGTCCTGGCCTTTCATGATTCAGGGGCGGGGCCTCGAAGATGCAGATTGTACATACTTCGTATGCACTCACCCACCAAAGAAAAAAGGACACGAAGATATATTATTTCAAATTACACATGCAAAATCTTCGGAACTTTCAACAGCCGCACGACTAAGTCAGTTTAAGTTACATGTCACACCGCTGAGACTACCATCGAGAAACCTTTTGTCTTTCAACTCCACATCATCAACCTGAAAAATAACAAACTATGTCGTGATCAAGGTAGCTATGATAAAGAGAACGGAGAAAGGGTAAAATGTGTGGAGTGCTCCATTTTATGCCCTTGTCAAGAAATTCTTCACACATTGTTCCTCAGCAGCAAACCAGGTCATCAAATTCTTCACAGGTCATGTATTTGCTCCAGAAGAGTCCTCTATCTAGTAGCTCTCCTCCTGGCGCCTAAATCGCTCACCATGAGCGTCATAAACATCCCTGACCTACACCACCTTACGGGCTGGCACCGTCCTCCATTGTTCTGGTGCTGGGCATGCTGTAAGCTCCGTAATTTCTCCACCAAAACTCATATTCCCAAAAGCATGACAATCTGCCCATTCAAACAATGGAAATGTGGTGGAGTCGACGCCTGTGTTGTCGACGAAAAAAAAGTGAAAAAAAAACAAATAGGAAAAGAACAAGAAAAAGAAAACCTCATCTCTTGGCTAGAAAACCAAAAAAAATTCTGAAAGGGGTAGTCGCTTAGGAGTAAGTCCTCGTGTCCCCAACGCCAATAACAAAAATAAACCAATGATTGCAATCAAATGCAGAGGCCGTATCTCTGTTTCCTAGTCCATTCCATGTGATGCCTGCCGTTCGATTACGGGTATCATACCATCATGACCTGCCAATGCCCTTTTGCTATAACTCATCGCAATGTCAAGAATAAATCCGGGTTTTGGAAAAGGTGGTAAAATGACAAACAAAAAAGGAGGGTTGCATGGTTCCGGTCCCAACGCCGCGTCTTAACCATCCTTCTATCTCTCATATCTTCATCAAGTCGTAATATTCGCTTGCAAGCAAGCCAACACGTCGTGCCGAGCCGCGTGTACCGGCGGCTGGGCCGCCTTTTTTGTTTTTCGCTCATTGGAGCTCGGCGTCTATAAGCTCTCCAGTCGTTTGCATCGTAAAGTCACCGATGCTATCCATGGGCTCTGATGATTCGCACGAGTTCTCCCATTCTTTCAATGGTAAACAAAACGTTAGTCATGTTTGAGTATCGGTATATGCTTCACTCATGCCTGTCTCATTGGACATACCCGAGGCATCATCGTCGAGCTCTTCAACCATCAACTGCTGAAGTTGTCTTATGACCTCTGAAGAAAAATTAGCCAAAAAGGACTTGTCATGTTCATCTGAAGAAGCCAGAGCAATACGTACCACGCCTAGCTGGCCAGTAAATCTCAGGGCTTTGTGGCACTGTCGATGGCAATGCCGGCCCACTCCCGTCCGCCTCGACTGCAAAGAAGGGATCGCATTCTCGGAATAAACTTTCAAACACCTTTCCGACCTGATGCTGACACGGTTGCTGACGGGTGATGTACTGGTCGTTCAAGAAGCGAATACATTCCCATCCCAGTCTCTGTGCGGCAAGGTCCACTGCTTTTGCACGAGCTTCACCTCCGGAATCCTCTGGGAATTCATGTGAAGGCCCAACACTGAAGATCTCCAGTTTTAGAAATTCGATGACGTCCCCGCCAACTTGAGGTTCGAGGTAGTTCAACAGACCAGGTGCCCATCTGTGGACATTTTCGAGACCGTCGGCCGGGTAGGAAGGCTGGAATTCATGCTCCGACAGCAACAGGTCGTGAAATACATCTCGGTGGAAGTCTAGAAAGGCCCTGCCTTCGTTATTCTGCAGATTCCTGCATTGTTCGCATATTTGAATAAAGAGTTCGTTCACCCGGTCTCTGTCCTGACTCGTGCGGCAGCAGACAACGGCAGCACGAAGAAAGGGTGTGACCGGATAGGAAACCATAGCCCCGGTGATCCCGGCTACCAAGGTATCAAAAACTTTGGATTGTGTGTAAGAGCTGATGCGTACGAGTGCGGCAATGATTTCTTCCACTTCAGGGGGGCTCTGACCAAGGCAGAGTAGTTTGTCCAGAAATATGTTGTTCTCAGTTCGAGGCCAGTCACGTCCAATCAATCCCAACTCGTTTGTCGTCATCTCATGCAGGGATGTCTGATCCCGATATGCCGCATACAGTCGTGTGTTCAATAACTGTTGCATGTTCCTGGCATCGTTCGAATCGAGACTCTTGGGTCCTTGCATATTTGCCAGAAGATCTGCAAGCAATCCAATAATGGCATCGTAGTTTGGCTGTCGAGTTGCCATTCTGCGGGAAACCGCCTGCGCCATCCGCGCAAATTGTGGATTGCTTTCGTTGGGATCCGCCGCAATGATGAGAACGAGCTTGTATAGGTGGCCATGATCCAGAAACACAGCCTTCTCCAAGCTTCCCAAGAGGACGAAAGAAAGCATAAACCCAAATACTTCGGCCCAGGAGCGTATGTTCACATGGAAGTGAGACCATAGCTCATCTATCAGACGCATGGCCTGTTGCAGGTAGCAGCTCTCGTCGAACAAGTCCAGCGGCCGGCGTGGAATAGGGCCAGAGGGCTGGTGCCAGCGAGTCTGAGCACTCTCGATGATAGAGATCATAACTTGTGCAATGTTTTTTCTCACCTGCGCGTCGGGACTTCGCTGGACCATCCTTTGAAATGCAATTGGCCGGTCGCTAAAGTACTTAAGAACTGCAGACGAGGCGTTCTTGTCTTCCCTAGTCCAGGTGTATATGGACATCAAGAGTCGGTTAAATTCGGGCAGGTCCTTCGCGCGAGAAGCAACCTGATCCAGATGACCAAGGGCCATCTCCACAGTATCACTGTCTGCTTTAGTCCACTGGAACTTATCCTCGCTAGATCGCATCTTACGGTTCAAAATCATAGCGTGATGGACAAGGTTGATCTGGCCGGGATCGAACAAGCAGTGTCTTCGCAGCAGCAACGTGTTCTCTTGGTGAATATGCGCAGCCAGATCGACAGGAACTTGAGCTCGAAGAGGTCCGGGCTCGTTGACTCCAGCCAGGATATCTTGTTCACGGGCCAGGTCAGACGAGCGTTGATAGAAGAGCATGTAAGCGCTGTAGGTCTTGTCAAATGGCTGGCTTGTACCATCATAGGCAGCGCGGATCTCGGATCCACCGAAGCAAGAACCTTCAATGAGTTGAGGGTCCCATGCAGTTACCATGTCGTCATTGAACTCTACCCAGGTGTCCTGTGAGCCACTCGGAGTGGGCCGCTCGCGAATGTACGAGTAGTAATGACCCGACTCGGCAGTCCCGGAATGCACCAAGACACCAACAAGCTCAAACATGTCGGGTGGGCCTGTTTTCGACGGGTCGGCCAGGTGCTCTACCGTGTACGGGCGCATGTCAATATGTGTGGGGAACGAGAAGAAGTCGTTGATCTTGTTGCGTGTCAGAGATCGCAAGTTGAAATCGAATCGCTTCAGGTGGAAGATGAGGTTGTTTGGAATGTCCTTCAGGCATGCTCTTTTGACGGCGTCCACGTGTCGATCACAGGTAGAGCACTTGTACTTGTTGTCGCCACCCATGATCTCGCCTTCGACATAGGCTTCCAGGCTCTCTTGGAGACTGCTCTTGCCTTTGATGTCGCACTGTATGGCGGAAAAGGGCTCCAACCGCTCCGATATGTGCTCACATTCCTGAGATCGCACCTGTTGAACCAGCTGGCCGCCATAAAACGACCTGAATGTCTTTTTGCCCTCGGCAGAAGGAAGCTGGGCCTCCCAGCGGTCAAAAAGGAGATTGTAAAACTCATCAACATCCATTTGGTTGTGAATGTCAATTGGGGTGTCGTCATAGGTCCTGATGCTGTCTACGCAGTCCGCTGGATCGATAAACCGCTGATGACTGTCCTGTAGATAGGCAAATACCTTTTGAGTCGTGAAAAGCAGCTTCTGCGTGTACTCTGGGTCCTGTACCTTGGCTTCGAGCATAAACTTTCGAAACCCCACATTCATGAACAGCTGTGTGAATAGCGAGTTAAGGTAGCATGTGTTGGACAAGTTCCTCAGCCCGGCATAGCCGCATGACGATCGAATAGCCCTGTTACGGTCAAAATTGAATGGTATGTCGTAGTGATAGGGATCTTCGTCGATGCCTGGATCACAGGGTACTAAACTTTTGAGGTCCGCCAACAATGTGTCCAGCCGAGCTCTGCTTGATGCAACACTGAGCATCAGCGTATGGGTTAGGAGTTGCCGTGTTTGTGGGTGTATGACCGGTCGAGGCAATGGATGATCAACCCGCCTGGTCCATGGAGGGAAAAGGTGTTTCCAAAATATCTTCCGGGGAAGCGTCCTGCAAGAATGTCAGAGACCCAGGGTCATAGGTGCCTTTAATTTTGATGTATTTACTCACGGCATAATTGTCAGAGTGGTATCAATGAGCACATCCTTCGGGTTCAGCATCATCATCATCATATGAGCGAGGACCTGAGGAACCACGTCTATGTAGTCCGGCTGCGTGACATCCTGTAGGTGATTGGAAAAGAAGTTAGTCTAATTAACCGACTCAACCAGACACGAACAGGACCACACTCCTGTTGCAACTTACCTCCCAAGTCTCATAGGATATCAACATGTCAGTAGTGATGTCCAGGGTTTCTTGCACGTCGAGGGTGGCTGAGTTCGATTCCTTCATCATCTGAAAGAGATCCTTCCAAAGCTCAAATGCCTCGCGAGACTTGTCACGATAATCTTGGGAGGTAGTGACAAGCTGGCAAATCAGATCCCAGAACAAGCGCTCCACCTCTACCGGGGAGACCGCAGGAAGACTGTCATAAAACGTTAGCAAAATTTCGTGCTCAAATTTGTGCATCCGAGTGCCTACCTGTTTCTTTCCTTAAACAGAGCCATGATTCCATTTTGCACCCGAGAGCGGACAGCGGGATTAGCTTCCTCAAGTATCAGTCTCCTGATCTGTTTCGGGATCTCTGCCGATCCCACAAATTCATCCCAGCAACAACGTTTGCACACAGCACACGCCAGAATTGCATGGAATAGCTTGAGAGCCAGCTCAGACGAATCATCGGCCATGGTTGAGTCGGTTGTCAAAATCAGGAGTGACACAAGCCGTTCGAGGAGCTCGCCATCGAGGTATTCAATGACCTTGGCCCCTGATTTTGTCACTTCCTCGTCCACCTTAGGGTTCCTAATCAGAACGAACTTTTCAAGGACGGTCGTGATTATCATCGTGATTGTCTTAATCATATGTGAACGAGTCGCTTGGGTTGGACAGCCTTCAATGACATCGTCACTACGAAGAGCTGCAGCTGCGAGAAAGAATATTCTTCCAGTTATGTCACTGAGAGGTCGCTTCGAGGCCTCAGACCACGTTCCCGTGGAAAAGTTGCTTGCGCGCTGGTTACAATGAACGAGTTTGTTCAAGACAGACACAGCATACAGAGACTTGAAGGTCTGGCCGGGTGGGAAGATGACAGTCGGGCTGGTGGACGAGTCCAAGGTAAAGGTGAGCATTTGTTCATCGAGTGGAAGCTTGATGAGGAAGGAGTATATCTGTAAAATTCAAGCTGTTAGGTATCAATGGAACTTGTATCAGGAGGCAGGACAGGCTTACCTCGTTAGCTAAAGGCTCTTCCATCGCGAGACAATCCCAAAGCTTGTCGAAATGTGAGAGGATTTCGACCTCTACCGGTGAAGCTCCCGGGCGAACCTTTGCGGGTGCCGCAACAACCGACTCCCGCTTGACAAGAAGAAAACCGTCATGGATTTGCAAATCTTCCAAAGACCTGCAAATATCAGCCTCGCGCGGCACAAAAGGCTTGCCGCGGTAGAAGATACGATAGTTCTCAAAGCCGGTAGCTTCTTGCAGGCTCGCTAAGAGCGAAGAAGCCGTATTGCGTCTGCCGATGTGCAGGGTCTTGACCTCGGTGTTTGTCTCGCCGTCGAATCCTTGGAATTTGAGACCAGCCGGATCACCCTCAACTTCAGCAGGCAGGGCAAGTGGGAGAGACGGCAAGTCGGGCGTCGCAAAGTATGCTACCTCACTGTGGAGATGGTGAAAGTTCTTCAACACCTTGAGGGATCTTATGAAGCGCGAGGACTGCTCCTGCATCTGAGCCTCGCTTGCGACTACCACCATATTTTCGTCATCTCCACTTGATGTATCACCGCTGAATGTCTTCAAGCGTTCGGCCGCCGCAAGAAGTTGCTTGAGGCACCTGTCAACGAAAGCCAAGTGGACTTTCCGGGCTCGGTAAATCGAAAACCCCCGAACGGATTCGCTGTTGAGGTATATGTCGCTCACAAGCGTCTGGATTGCCAGCTGCTCAAGACCGGGGTCGTTTGTCGTCATTATCATCCGCCAGATCTGCTCTATTGCAGCCCAATCGGGACTGTCCTGGTCATCCAGCATGTCGCACGCAGGGCTGTTGACGGCAGGCAAAACACAAAGACGTATCAAGTCCAGAGTGCCGCTGCACAAGTACTCGGATGGGAGTGAAGGGAGATATTCTGTCCAGCATACTGCCACGAACTCATTGTCCGGACGCGTGCTCTTACAATTATTGAGAATCCGCCATGAAGCAGTGCGATCCTCAGGGCAGGCTGCGTCGCTACCAACCATCAAACCCCAGAGCCGATTGCCTAATCTGGTTGAGGTTAGCGCATTGGGCTGACTCTGCAGGAGCAGGTTCAACATCTCTCGCCGTGGAGCATTTTGTTGGCCGTCAATAACAGCAGGGTATCCGCTCTTCCGTCCGAGTGAGACTGCATGCTCCAGCTCGTCAACAAGTAGTTGTGCAAATGAATACTTGGCGATGAGCATGGGCAGTTCTCTAACCCGGCTCGGATGCATTAAGTTCCATATCGCCGAGAGACTCCCCACTGTTGTGGGTGACTTGGATGCAATATCTTGAATGCATTCTTCGTAGAGCGCCGCCCTCCCCTCCGCATCCGGGCCATATGCCAACAACTCTTTGAACTTTGCGGTTGCAAATTCACGGATATCATGGCAAGTTACAGTCAGTTTGGCGCCCAAAATCGACGACTCTCGCATTAACCTTACGCAGAGCCGATAAGGCGCTGTCTCGAGTCGCTCGTGCGGTGTCTTTTGTGAGGCATGACGCAAGACATGATCAACCAATTCCCGGACAGTCGGGGTGAACGCCTCGATGGGAAGCGTGTTGAATTTCTGACAGAAGTATAGCAGGCCATCGTAGTCAAGTAGCTGCACGATGCGGCAGAACATGCGTAGGAGTGCATCCGAAATTCGGGGGTCCTGAGTTGTCGTTGCCGTCTGCCAAAGGAGATCGGTGTGCTTCTCTGTGTATGTGTTGGTGACTAGTAAAAAGCCGATGATGTTGCCGCTCTCGGCCGTAATCTCAGGATGGCAAGTTGGACCGAGAATGTAGGATATAAGCTCTGATTGCAGCAGATATTCGGCGAAGAAGTGCTGCACAGCAAGGTTCCTCGAGTCGTTTGCTGGCTCGCTGAATCGCTTCCAGCACGCCACCATGTCATTACACATGGACGTGACTGCCATGACACGGAGTTGCATTTGACTAGACATGATTAGTCTGCTGAACAGAGTAAAGCGATACCTGGAAGATATTACTTCAGGGACTAGAGTCTGATGTATAAGGGGATATGTCCTGCGGAAGTCCTCGACAAGCTTAAGCGCTCCTGGGTGCTCAGGATTCAAGAGCGCCAGCTTCATGACATCTCCCAGGTGTCTTATCAAGCAGCCTGTGTGCTCGTGAGAAAGATTCGTAATGCCTTTCTCCGTCAGCGTCGACAAAGCAGCCGCCACAATGCTATACAACTCGAATGCGATATGCGACCGCTGTCGCGGCCTCTCTGTCGAGTTCTGAGCGTCTAGGGTCGCCACCAGGAAATAAAGTTGACATATGGAGTCGAGGTTATCGCTAAGCCTTGGTAAGCTGCCGAGAAGGTCAACTTGGGCACGAGCAAGCTTCAAAAGTACACTGTACACGCCTGCTTCCGCGTGCCTTGCCAGACAGCTAGCGAAGCAGCTGGCCACCGAGGCTGCATCGTACGGCACGCCATACTGCCCTTGCACCGAACTCTCGTCGCGCACACAAAGCTGGATTAATACTGGGAGATAAAATGGTGAGATCAAATCCAGCTCACTGAGATCTGCCGTGGCCATGACGCGGTGCAGTATTGACAAATCGAATATCACGAACGAAGCTGTAAGAGCAGCAAATTCGGAAAAAATGCTGGGCAAGGTCGCTCTGATGTCACGATCCCTGGTAGTATTTCTCCGGTAATGTGCACACGAAATTATGTCAGGGAGGCCTTGCCAGAGGTACATATTTCTCTGATAGGCTTCGATCAGCGCAGGGTAGTTTGCAGCTCGAGTGAAATCATGCAGCTCTCCCACATATCGATCGATAGCCGCTGTCATCTTCTCATCTGCATGACCAGAAACATGTGAGCCTTTCAGAATCGCACTAATCTGGGTTCCCGCACACTACTTACGTGTCAATATATGAGTGCTGGCTCGCTGGAGACTCTCTTGCTGGTGTTCATCTTCGTTTCGGTAGGGAAAAGATGGCGGCTCTTCGGGAGCTGGCTCGTCACCAACTTGGTTCTCTTGCACAAGCAAGATTTGCGGCTCGTCCATAATCAAGCTCCCTTCGTCCTCTGGTTGATGAATTACCTCCACAGGTGGACTGCCTCCCATGGCCGAGGAAGTGGGGGTAGATGTAGGCATATCTAACTGAAGACCGTCCATCACAGAGGATTCCACGCTGAGCTTCACATCATCGGAGCCATCATTCTGGGCAGTGCCAGCTTGACTCTTGGAAGACAAGGGCGAGGATTGTATTGTGTGTGTATTACGCAGATTGATAGTCACACGACTGGAAACCGGTTCCGCCGAGGCACCTGCATCGACCGTACTCTGCTCCGGGGTGCGCGGGCCGCTTGGGTGGGTATCTAGCCTCATCTCGACGTCGTCCGGTGGCGGCCGGGTGGCTTCTTTGGGTGTTTCCAAGGCGGCCGGGGAGCCCTCGGTTCCCGGGCCGCTGGACCGACAAGGCGAGGCACCGCCGCTCAACGAGGTACGACGGCGCTTACGGGCCGAGTGTTCGTCGTCGTCGAAGGGATTCGGTCGTGTTGAGCAGGGTTCTGAAGAGGCAGCGCGTTCTCTCGGCGATCTGGGGCTGGATGGTTGGTCCATCTGATTGATGCAGCGGTAGGAGGACACGGGATCGATTGCTCAAGCTCGAGTCTCTCCTGGGCGCTGCGCAAGACAGCCGGGTGACAGCTCCGCAGCTCCCTCTGAACTAGCATACGTCAAGCGGGATGGTTATCTGTTGGGGAGAAGGTCCTCGTCAGTTGAGTATAGCAAACTTCCCCGGCGCATGGATCAAGCCGGGGGCCAAGCTAGGTGCGTCGTGTGGGGTAAATAGACTGTCTGTCAAATTACGAGGATGCTTCAAAAAGAACAAAGAGGTGACGGTGCAAGGCGACCGTGGACAAGGCTCAGAGAATTTAGTTTCCACGAGCACTGCGACAGTGCAAATTCGTGCAGTCAAGGCAAGTTCAAGGCTGAACGCAACCCAGCCAGGATTTACAGTCAAAATAGGTAGCTTGTAGCGATCTAGGCAGGCAAGTTGAACGGAAATCCCTGGGCTGTGGTAGTGTGGTAGCCCGTCTGGGCAGGTAGGTGGAGGTAAGGCAGAGGAGTGAATGGCAGGTGAGGTAAGTACCTAGACTAGAAGGTGGGGAAGCCTGAAGGTAACCGATGGTGGGCAGTGGGTCTGGCAGGATGACTGCCTGAAAATCAACGCCAAGCTTTGCACGAAGTATGAAGCTTCGACCAGCACGAAATGAACAAAGAAATCATTTGTAGAAGTATGACGAAGTTGTGGGTGGATAGGTGAAGCGCCTCAAGGCAGGTATGAGATAGGCAGGCAGGGACCAGGCTGAAGTGGGTATGTTCATGTAGGCGGGTAGCCAGGCGTGAAGTGGGCGAGTGCGGGCGGGAAGAAGCTGTGGCCTCTTGGGGGGCATCTGCACTTACTACCGCCGGGTTGGAGCTTGGGGCGTAAAGAAATTCGGTCGCCAGGTTGCCACCACACACTCGATAAGGCGTTTTCAAAAACAAGCTCGAAGCTGAAGGAAGCGCGCCGGCGGCGGACAAATCTGCTGAGGGACGAGTGGAGAATAATTGACAAGGTGCAAAACGGATTTATGTTGGGTTTTGTTTGTCGATTCTGCAGTTTTTGTTTGCTGCAAAGAAGTTGTAGCTTGGTCAAAAGAATCGACATGCCACTGGTCTTGGTAGGGGTGGCATTATAACGCGGGGAAGGGTAGGGATTCAAACCTAAGGTACCTTTTCCGCACACGCCTTTGGCTCCGCAGCCTGCGTTTGCCCGTCTCTTTTTGTTTCTTTTTTTCCACATCAAACAAGGCAAGCAATCACAGGGCAATACTGGTGATTTCTATACCAGTGAAAACTGACATGTGGCCGCAATGAATTGTGAACCTTGTTACATATGAGTGTTGATTAAGATAACACTTTGCTTCAGTCATAGCGTGTGCAGCAATAAATTCTCGTGCTCTGTACAAACAAAGTCTTGATAGCTAGCAGTCCAGTCACGTCCATGACAGCATCCCGTCGAATGACGCGTTCCAAGATTGAGCGTGACGGACCCACCAACCGGGCTGATGCATTATGTAATCACCGAGATCCTACCTATCTGCTGCTGTGGACGTAATATGCGCCACCGTTGTCTGATTGCCTTGCTGTGGACGGGAATTTTTTAATTTGTTTTTTTAATTATTATGCATGACTGTTACAAACAGCATCAATTACTTTGTAGCGAATTATCTGAATTTCTCAAGAATTGTTTTGAAGTTTTGGCTAAGTGAATGGGCAGCAAGCCCTGCTTCACATGTCATACTGTATGCACGCCAGATTACACCTTTGGCAGTTGCACTTTGACTTGCCCCATGGCCCGCCCCATCGCTTTCTAGAGTTCCATCCAAGGGACAACAGGCCCCACCTGTTTTTGCGTCTCCAGAACACCCAATCTCTTGGGTCATGAATATTGACTGTCACATTGAATAACCTTTTTGTTCACTCAAGCCGCCCAAGACACGAGTGTGGTAGCAAATACCCTTAGGCCCTTAGGGTAGTACTATCTTTTTCGGAATTCCACACAGACCCATTTCATCATGGAACGCAAAAGGCTATTACACCAACTCGACACCCCATATTCTGCAGTTCAGTGGTGAGTCTCAGATCCGCCAAAGATTTTTATGTTTAGCCACACGAACAAACTAACAAGGTTTGCGCTGTTTGCTAGGCCCGATGTGCTACCTGAAGATCAGGATACAGTGTTGGAACTTCTCTGCAGGTGAGTTGTCGCTCAATTAGGTGGACTTGGATTTTTGTTGCATATGGCGCTCCAGCATCGAGGAGCATTTTCTTGCATCCGTGCCATCTGCGTTCTCATGCGAAACTAGTTCTATTCTAGAATCTACCTGGTACCTCAGACCACCTTTGATGCACCGGTAACGGTCATGTCGAGTAGACCAATGAATTTGCTGGTGCGACTGTGCCGAGCTTAGGATATTTGCTACAAGATCTTATATCAGGCGTATGTGATTCTAACCGAATTTTGGCATCAACAAACAGCCTTCTTTCCCCTTTGGGCGATTATCGACGAGGACACTTAGTTCCATCTAAGGGCAAGCGCAGCAAGAAAAAGTCAAAAGAACAAGCTTCGGATGGCCAAACCCCAGGCTCTGAGCGTCCTAGGCCACCTCCACCAGAGCTTTCGGCGTATGTCGACGTTGGCTTGGCCAGCATCACTAGATGTCTTCAGGATGATTCCGAATCTTCCTCAATCGTCTCTGGCGGTGATCAACAAACTCCTGGGAACTTAAAAGGGCCCCCATACTCGATGATTCTCGTAGCCCGGTCTGGACATTCCTCTGCCTTTCACTCACACTTCCCGCAGATGGTCGCGATGGCATCAAAGTCTCGCCCAGATCAGCCTGCTATCCGTCTATTAGGCTTTAGCAAGTCTTGTGAGGACCGCCTGAGCGATTGTCTTGGGGTCCCAAGAGTCTCGAGTGTTGCATTGCGGGCTGGAGCACCGTTGTCCAAACCCCTTATTGAGTTTGTTCAACAACATGTTCCTATCATTGAGATCCCTTGGGTGGAGGAGGTGACGGCCGGATATCAAGAGACAAAGATCAAAACAGTCGAGGCTCCTGTAGGTCGCAAGAAGCAAAGAGTCGCAAAAACATAGTCATATTAGCTTACCGAGTCGACTGTAATCGTTTTCAAGATCAGAGTTGGGTTGGTGATGCCAGCAATGAAAAGAGGCACAGTCGAGCTGTTATTGAAAGCCAAATTTATTTAATTGTTGATTACTTGTAGCGTATAGCTCGCGAAGTGCCGACGTTTAAGTTTCGTTACATATATCAACCCATGACTACAAAGAAACCCCTAGACCTTCCACTCTTGCTCGGGCAAGATCGGTTTTTGATAATGAAGACCCCTTGGTTTCTAGCAGAGGCTCACATGAGACCATATTAGGCTCAAATTCCGATATGATTATTCTGCCATAAAACAAGAACAAACCAGAGTTGTTTCGCACCTTCTTTCTTTGTCAAGCAGTATTTATTGGTAGAAAGAAAAAGTAACCAGAGCCACCTCAGAGGCCCTATGAGATACCTTAATCCTATTCTTTTACGATGCAGTGGAAACAAGACACTGTGTGTAAAATGCCACCCTTCTTACCTAGGAAGGTACGATCAAGTTCCAGTCAGGTTGTTGCAGCTGTCCGGCTGGTGAAGAAAGCGGTATTTTTCCCGTAAAATCAGTCCAGGTCTAGAGACAGGCAGGATAGTCCACCCGGCAAAGCCATTTACCTTCAGATTATTCAGTACAAACAGGAACTGAGTGCCCTTGTTTTCTTCCACAAAACAAAAACGCACGGAACCATATGAACCAAAGTTCATTAGCGACCAAGACTCGTCTCTTTCCAGTCACGGGCGTCAATATTTCGGTTCCCGAGCTTGCCAGGTCATGATTCTTGATTGGATACTGCCTTCGGAATGTGCCATTGTCGAGTACTTTAACCGTCACTGTGCCCTTACTTGGCAGAATCGTGTTCTACTCACACACAAGGCTCTCGTTCACAAAGCTGCCTCTATCTAAAGGCAGGCGCACTACGTTATCTTTCTATCCCACAACTACATCTCTCATTTTCTGCCCTCTCTTCTATTGACTATCAGATCTCACCTTCACGCCATAACTCTCTCGGTCTTTTCGAATCAACATGTCTGGCTACACAGATGAACAGCTCGCTGTCGCTCGTGAACTCTCAGCAGGATACAGCTCACGCAGCGGCAGGTCGAGAAACAGAGCAACCGGCCGGTCAGGCGGTGGTATTTCAGGCTCTTCGTATCCCACTCGAGCCTCCAATCTCAGACCTCAGGCATCGCCATTTGCTTCAGGAGGTGGTCAGGCCAGCGGATCTGGCAGAATCGCCTCGCGGGGTAATGGTAAGTGCAAGAGTTTGTTTTTGACTGGGCTGTGGACTCTTGGCCCGTCTAGACTGTGCTCAAGGCATCCTTGGATTTGCTTTAATAATGCAGCTACTGATAATATGATATTATAGCAGGAGCCTCACGAGTTGCCGCACCGGCCACCTATGGTCGAGATAGTGGTAGACCTGCTCGGGACACCCAGCTAGTCAGTGTCCCAACAGGTCGAACATTCGTCAGCCCATTCACAAATCCCAAATACTCCCCCGCAAACGTGGCTCGAGGACAAAGCTACACATCTGATGTCGCAGATTACGCCGCCCCGGTTACGGAAACCGTCGGTGCCAGCTACATCTGCGGAAATCGCAGCAACACGCCAGCATTGTCTGGTCCTGCTCATTTGCCTCTCAACCCACTCATGGTAGCTAACAATAAAGTCACACAAGATCATGGCCCAACCCATTTTGGAGATCATTTCAGTTCAGCTCCACAAGTCCCTGGTTCAGCTGCAGCCCCCAATGAGGATAACAAGAAGCTTGATGCACCCTACACCGCTACCTCGGACTCTCCATTGAAAGCTATATCCGGAACAGATCATTCTCCATCCCCTGATAGCCCCGCAAATGGAAACTTCAGCCCTGGCATCATTGAAGTTGAAGTTCCTGAGGGACAGAAAGCAAAGATCGACACATCTCAGCCCGTGATCTGGAACTGGATGAGCGGCGAGTCACCCAGAGTCAGGCCGCCTGCAGCCTTCGTAGAGGATCCGGAGTCTCCTTACGATGATTCTGCTAATACCCTTTCAAAGAAACCACTCGGCCGTCGCCGTCTGTCTCCGGTCCTGGAGCCTATAGTGTATTTTGACCACAATTTGCCGCCTCCTCTTGTTGAGTACTATCAATCACCCTGTCAGCAGTCAACTGATCGAGCCTATGCTTTTGTTCAGGGCACAACTGCACAAGAGCATAGCCAGCCAACACCCGCCGGACCTCAGCAAGAGAATTGCACGTGCAATAGGGACCTAAGCTCTATCAAGGGTTTGGGGCGCTCTCGCTTCTCACAAGGCGATACGCAGCCGGTACAGAACCAGAATCGGTTTACTGGTGCCTGCCCAGTTCACTATGAGCAAGCAGTCCATAAGCTTGGTACCACTTTGTCAAGCTTCACACTTTGAGTCCGCGAAAATAGGCAGATGCTGGTCCATTTGGCTTTGCCAAACATGACTTCTTGGTTGACTACAATCTGGAAACGCTCTGAGATATACTTTCAGTATAAAACACATGTCTTTCTAACTTGCTTTGCCCTCGCGATACCATTTGAAGTGATAACTCTGGCTCGATTATCAGGCACTATCCTACGGAAGTGACACCCGAGTCAACCTACCTTCAGATCCTAGGACAGCCGTCTGAACGAAGTATACGGATGGCAGAGTAATAATACAGACATGGCTATCAACGGATACTTGAGACGCTCAGGGCCGCATTACCCTTTCTTCTGTCATCATGCATTTCGTTTGCTGCCGCGTAAAGTGAACGAACAGACAGGTAAAGATAGGAGAGTGGCGATTCAGGGAGCCGAGCCCAATCATGTTGGTAATTAAAACAAGGAAGGGGGATTTGGGATATGTTACTAAAAGCGAGATATGTCTCTCCCGAAAAGCCACGATATAAACCAGAAAAATGGCACGACAATTTTATTGCGCACGCTCAGGCTTTTTGTCAAATATGCCGTCCGCCATAAAACCCAAGCGGCACGTCCTTTTAATTCGTCCGCGCTGCTTTGGTGAATGGCCCGCCATCCTCCTAAATATGCCATCGTCCCCCAATTTCGGAAGGAAAACGGTTTGCTCTCGGCTACATTCCCGCTGTTCAGGGCCTTGGCTAGGTATACAGCCTGTTGCGATGCGACCTGCCCTGTCTTTGGCAGTGACTGATCGGCCTCGCAAAAAGCGCAATCGCCAATGACGAAAACGTTGTCCATCCTTGGCGATTTCCCTCCTGACGCGTTTTCTGTAAGTTGTGCCCGCATGTGGCCATCAGTCACGATGGCGCCAGTTTTGGGGTCACTTCTGAGGCGCAAAGGTGAGATCGAGTTTGAATCTTGGTCATGGCCTTGGTTGTCGACGAGCTTCTTTACCAGCGGGTGCTGCATTAATCCGGTGCTCCAGACGACCATCCCCGCGCCGACTTCCTGGTCGCCGTGCTCTTTGATCTTGAGTTTCAGACCATCTCCCTCCGCGCGTATTGCTTGGAGATGATGCTCCGTACGTATATCGATACCCCTGCGGTTGAAAAGCTCCATGGCGTAACCAGCCAGCTCCCTGTCGAACATGGGAAGGACCGCCGGGGCGATATCGTAGACGGTAATGCGGACCAGTGGAACGAGACCCGGGTAGACCTTGGTTAGATCCTCGTAAATGAGATCGTGCAGCTCGGCTGCAAACTCGATGCCCGTAGGCCCGCCGCCAACTACAGCAAAGTGGAGCAGCTCGCGCCTCTGATCGTCGGATATGGTCGGGTTGCTGGCACAGTGCTCGAACAGGGCGAGGATGCGAAGGCGAATGCGCCTGGCGTCGCCGACGTCGCGGAGGAAGTGCGCATGCTCGCGCACGCCATCTATGTTGAAGGTCTGCGAGTAGGCGCCCACCGCAACCACCAGCTTGTCGTACGGCACGTCTATCATGGGCCCCTTGTGCGGGGTGGTGGGAATCACGGCCCTGCCTGGTATCGTTGCCGGCTCTGGCACGGGGATCGTGGTGTGGGAGGCGGCATCATCGTCGATGCTGGCCTCGACCCGGACGACCTTGCGCGCGAAGTCGACGTCGTCTGCCCAGCCCTGGTGGAATATCACCTGGCGGATGCGCCGAACGGGCTCTGCCACAGCGCGGAACTCTAGAGTGCCGACGGCAGTGGAGGCCAGAAGGGGAGTAAATACGAAGTGCGACCTTGGGGAAACGACAACGCGATCGAATTTGGCCGGATCTAATGTCCTTGCAAGGGCGTAGCCTGCCCAACCCGAGCCCAGTATCACGACCCTCTCCTTTCGTTTTCTATTGGGACTTCCTGTGGTAAGGTCCTCATTAACTGAGGAGTCTGTCAATATCTTCTCTAGTCTGATGGCCGAGATCAATATCCCTGAGTAGACATGGCCCTAGACTCACCTGTTGCGGAACTTGATAACGATCTGAGGCACCTATGTGTGCCACTTGTCTTGGAACTAGTCCGTAATGTTACAAGAGCCTGTCTTCTTGCCGAGTAATTTATAGACATGTTGAGAGCAGCACAATCACGATACAAAGATTAAACAGGGCCAGGCGGAATAAACTAATATGATGCACTTTTCTGCATTCATGACGGTTTGGTACTGCGATCCATTTTACCGTTGATTATATCATGGCGACGAAGGGTTTTAATACCTACCGGTTTGTTCAGTAACGCAAGTATGACACATGGTTGATTACCGAATCAACTCGATTGAGCCGCTCGGCGAGGACCGCATTAGCCAATTGATCAATCATAATCAATGCCCATGTGGGTTCTAGAATAAAAAAATGAGAGGTTTGCCATGTATTCTTGATATTCTTAGCCTTACTAGGCCAAATCAAGGGCTCAAGTGTGGGAATATGACGACAATTGACCGGGTGGGCGAATCTCTCGATCCGAAAGCTCCGTAGCTCGCTCAGTCACAAGCTAAATGCGAGACAGTGTGAGGTCAGCCACAGACACGGGCCGGCGAGATTTTGATGTCTCTGACCCCGAAAGCTCATGGATGGATGGACAGTGCTCGATTTGGTATCGGAGTGATCACTGGATCGTAATTAAGGCTCTCAGGTTCCTGGAGTAGCTGAAAGTTACTTGGCGGGAGAATACGAAGGGTGGTGGCAGCCCAGACAATGGAGATCAATGGTCGCATAACACACAGGGTTCTGACGTATCGCAAGGGAAAGGTCCGACTTAAAAAGGTGGCCTAGGTTGGAATTGAAAGGTGACAAGTTTGCAGATCCAACCGAGCATTCGATTTGACACGGGTACCTTATAGATTCAGACAGTTCAAACAATCCATGTGATTAAAATAGAGATTGTGCGCCCGCGGAACCCCTCGATCATGTGGAAAAACGGAGTAGCCGAATAAAATATTGAGGGACGGCAAGTCTTCGGAGGGACCCTAATCCCATCCGATTATCAAAAAAATAAATAAAATAAAAAATCCCACTCTCATCATCAAAACACGCGACCGTTGGCGCCTCGCTCGGGCTGGCCATTTGGGTATGTAGTCAGAGTCTGACAGGGTCAGGGTTTGAAGGGTTTTCCGAGTCCTGACGAACACAGTGACAGAGCGACATACAGCACAGCACAGAGAACGATAGTAACCATAGCCACGGTACCCCAACTGATCTTTGGTCGACGAACCGTTATCAGAGGGGCAAGGCAGCACGAGTGGAGCAAACAAGGACATTTATGCAAAACATCGCGGGATGCGCACATCGAGTTCCAAGTTCCCCTCAACTTGCAGCTGCATAGTCTGTTTTCCCGATAATGTGATTCGATGAGTTGAAAAGCGATGAAACTTGGTAGTAGAAAATGGCTCTGCGCCCAAGCAAATGGTGGGTCCCGCCACGCAGAAAGCGCGAATCCAGGCAAGCCAGTGCCGACCCAATGTGGGGCTCTCGCTCCAGTTGGCCCGACAACCAAGCGGAAACATGCAGCTTCCCCATGTTGTGGTTTTGTTTACACTTTCACAGACCTGGAAAAGCAACAGGCCATTAAAGTCAGCAAGCACACAGCCAATTGGACAAACAAGAGCCGAGCTTCTTCCCATTTTGTTGTTGTCGACCGGAGCCCCCCAGGAAACCTCTTTATCACCCGGCCATGCGCACATTGTAAACACCACCATTGGCTTTGTTGATCTTTGGTTCTTTTTTGGGTTTCCCAATTTCCGTCTACCTCCCGTGCCACATCATCTACCATTATCGTTTTTCGGTGGTTTTTTTTTCTGCTATACCATATTTGCGCTCGCGGTGGCAGAGCTACCTGCACGCACGCCTGCCCCAGACAGCAATCGTGGGATTACTTTGCGAATCTGATTTCCTGAGATTGGATCGCTTTCGCGGCGATCACTTTGCGCGCTTCGTCAGGGAGCCCTTTCCGCCACTTTTTTCATTTTTCTTTTCCACCTCTCGCGCGCGGCAGAGCATGCTTAAGCCATCAACACTCAGTACTATTACTACCTAATCCACCTACTCCTGAGACTGTAGGATGGCCTCGGAAGAATCGGTGAGGATCTATCCAACTGATGACTGTCGTCGCTTTCAGAATAAACGTCTCGTCGAGGGGTAGCCATTCCTGAGCAAGATGCAATGCTAACTCCGGTCGTCTCCAGGTACAGCCACTGCGTCTGTCGAGGAATAGCGCCGCATCTCAGCCAGCGGTTGCCAGCTCTATTCCTCGCGCGTTGACCGAAATATCACCAACCGAGAAGCGACGAAACTCGCCAAGCTGGAACCAGACCACCAAAGTGAGACCTTCCTTCCCTGGACCATATTCCTCCGCCTTCCCTACTGTGACTGACTTTGTCGATTCCTCCTACCCCAGAAAATGACGCTCAACACCGACTCGTCTCCATTCCAGTCGTCCCCGCTGGATGGCGCCACTTCACCTCGCTTGTTCTGGAAGAACCGCAATATGAACTCCGAGAATAACTCGCTCTACGGAGGCCGCGCCGGCTCGCCATCACCCACACGACGCTCATCTATAGAGCGTCTCCAAAAGGCTTCTCGTGTCAAGAACAGTAACATCCTCGCTCTAGAGCAGAAGCAGGAATACGATCCCACCAGACTTCCGCAAGTAGAGCGACCCCTCGCTAAGGTCCAAGGCAACGCGTATGGCGGAACTGGGGCTGCCGGCCTAAGAAGCCCCGAGGCTAAGATCATGGGCCACCAGAGGACTGGGAGCAAGTCTAGCATTCCGCTATACAGCCCGACAAAGGCTCCTGCCCCAACCACTAGCACAAGCATCACAAACTCTCCTCCAGTATTCAACCCTCCACAGACTCCCAGCAAAGAGTCGGCATCGCCTATGAAATCATCACTATCCACGAGCCGCTTTAAGAGCAGTTACGATCAGGATTCGGCGGCGGACAGTTCACAGGACGAGCGTCAGTTGGCTAATGGCCGATATCTCGCACGTCATGCGAAGAGCGTAACCTTCGACGCCGCACCTCCGCAAGTCAACGAGTATGAAATGGCTACACCTGACCTGTCTTCCATTGGAAGCAACTCGCGAGAGGGGAGCTTTGAGTCGGAGGAAGACGATGAGGACTACGGAGAACACTATGGCGTGCACGAGCCTGGCGCCCATGACGACAGCTTCGATGCGTCTCTCGAGGACACAGATAAGACACCTGTGGTAGGACCAGATGACTGGAGACAGGACAGCCCGGCTGTGGCGCGCAACAGTCAGCTCGAGGATCCGTTCGACGGCAGCCCTATGCCGGAGACTGTTCCCAGCATGGCGTCTAACGGGCGACCTCAGACGAGCAGAGGAAACTCGGCCGGCTCCAACAACGGCGACCACCGGCCGCTTCCTCCTCTGCCTGGTGTTTCTCAGGCGGCAGGTGCTCAGCGCAATCTTCCATCGCCTCCGCCTACATCGGCCTCGAACAAGCCAGAGCAGCAGAACATTGGCAATGGCAGAATGCCACTCGAGGAGCGCCTCAGGCTTATGATGCTCTCTGACGGTGGCAAGACTGCTGCCGAGCAGCAGAGAGAGCGCCGCATGCGGCGTGCCGGTGCTCGTGACCGGGTCGGTAGTCCCACACCAGAGCGCGAGACTCCCAGCGCCAGCATCAACGCTAGTGCGAATGCCGAGGTCGATGCTAGCTTCCAGGATGAGGAGGATGATCAGGTTGGCGACATCTCAGCTCTGGAGGAGTATCAGCTACCTCCTAGGATCTCACGGGAGTCTATTCTTCGCCGTGTCAATGGCAACAAGTCTCTCGAGCGCGAGTCTGATTATCAATTCTCCTCTCCAATCCCAAGCTCAAGCCCCGAGCGTCCGAGTCCCGAACGCCCGCTTTACAGCCCTGACCGTCCTCTTCCGCTTGATCCTGATGTTCCCATTCCAAGCACTGAGGACTCATATATGGACGACAGCGAGTCCAGTGTCGTGATACACCGGGATGAAGAGGACGACGATCAAACTGACGACTCCTTGTACGACATGCCCGATGTCTACGATCCTACCCATAGGAACTTTGATGATCGCGCCAGCACCGAGGACAGGTCGGATGAAGATGATGAGGAGACCCGGGACGGTATTGACTCTGAGAGTCAATACTCTGGTCTTCCTGTCGTAAAGGCTCAGCCTGCGGTGTCCGAAGACGATGTCACAACAACGCCTCGAGCTACCTCGCCTGTGGAAGCTCCCGCAGAGGAGAGCAAGGAAGAGTCTCCTGAGCCGCCCAAGGTCCCAGAAAAGCCTAGAACCATCGATTTCGGAAGCGACCTGCAAGAGTACATGCTGCCGAGGCCGGACAAACTCGACACAACAAAGATCCCGCAACTCGAGTCACCGTCGCAACATCGACCCTCCACTCCCGATCGTCCGGTGCTCTCCAAGCCCGAGTACGATGGTTCAGGCTGGGGAGACGATGATGACTTCTCCGAGCCTGGTACTCCTGAGTCGGTGATCCATCATCCTATGCCCGATGATGATTACCAAACAGAGGACGAGTTGCCTCGCACTCCTCAGTCCCCCCGGGCATCCCCCGCCATTCCCGAGGAGTTTGCCACAATCAAAGCCTCCGGATCAAAACTCAAGACTCGGCCGTCAGCCACGCCGTCTGACCTGGTCGCCATGCGTGAAGCAAGGCGTCAAGTCAGCCGAGAGATCCCAGATGTGCCTATTATTCCAGATCGCCACAAGAGCGGTTTGGGTGCAGAGATGAGCATGTCAGAGAGCGAGGCTTTCCTCGAACGTCACCCCAGCTTTAAGGAACGAAGCCTCACCCTAGACCTCGATCTGGGTCTAAGCCTCGACCAAGACTTTGACCGAGTGATAGAGTCACAAAAGGTTGCTAACCCGTCTTTTTCCAAACCAAGCCTCCCAGCAAGCGCAGTGCCATCCCAGGTTCCGTCTGTACAAGCGTCAGAGGGCCCACGAGGCGATGCTGCAGATCCACTCAAACTACCACAAGATACTAACATTACATCCCGTAAACAGCGCGGTTACCTCATGCGTCAGAACACCAAGGTCGTTACAGCCAGCGACAAAGATCGTGACGAGTACCGGTTCGCTCGGTCGGCCGGAAACTCACCGGTAAAGCAGGATCGTCCACAGTCGTGGACAGTCGAGCCATGGAACCCTCAAGTTAGGAAGAAGAGCGTTCGGAAACGACCCACCCCTTCATCAGGTCCTGCTCCTCCCCTGCCAGGCCAAGAGAGCAACGTCGCTGGTCTCAGCTCGCTTGTCGAGGATGAGCTTGCTGTCGATTTGACTCCTGATGACAATGGCGAGAGGGGACGGTTGTTTGTCAAAGTCATGGGTGTCAAGGATCTCGACCTGCCTCTGCCAAGGAGTAAGTTATTCTACACCGTTCTTTTTTGTATCAATGGGGACATCGACTAACTTTACTAGACGAGCGCACCTGGTTCAGCCTCACGCTGGACAATGGTGTCCACTGTGTGACAACAGCTTGGTTGGAGTTGGCTCGTAACGCACCGATTGGGCAGGAATTCGAGCTCGTTGTACCAAACGACCTTGAATTCCAGCTAACGCTTAACGTGAAACTGGAGAAGCCTGCTGCGCCGCAGAAGATTGTACAGTCACCCACTAAGCTCAGTCGGCCGAAGACGTCAACCTTTAGCAGGGTATTTGCCTCGCCGAAGAAGCGCAAGGAAATGGAGATGCGCATGCGAGAGGAGGAAGAGCGCCTGGCACGCGAGCAGCAGGAAGCCAATGCCAGGATGCGGAGCCGGCAGCAACCAACTGCTTGGGACCTTCTCTCTCCGCTTGCTGCAGATGATGGCAGCTTTGCTCGCTCCTACATTTCTCTCAAGGAGCACGAGTCGAGATGTTTCGGTCGACCCTATGTCGTTGATATAGCCTGCTTCAACGAGTGGGCTGTGGAGGAGGCTGGCTTTGCTTCCAGCGTCAAGAGCAAGCGAGGCAACACGGGCCAGGTGGTCCGCCGCGCGCCTTACAAGATTGGCAAGCTGGAGCTTCAGCTCCTCTTTGTGCCCAGGCCGAGAGGATGCTCTGACGACGATATGCCCAAGAGCATGAATTCTTGCATTCGGGAGATGCGTGCTGCCGAGGAGCGTCTTTCCCGGAACTGGGAGGGACCTTTGAGCCAACAGGGTGGTGACTGCCCAGTAAGTAATGTCTCTTGTGCCGAGTCGAGTGGAAAGGGAAAACGGTTGCTAACGATGACTTCAACTACGTACAGTACTGGCGCCGGCGCTACTTCAAGCTTGTTGGCACAAAATTGACTGCCTATCATGAGGCGACTCGTCAGCCTCGCGCTACCATCAACCTGGCCAATGCCAAGCGCCTGATTGACGACAGACGAGCCTTGATTGAGAAAGAAACAACGGGCAAGGGTGGCAAGCGACGCCGATCAGCGTTCGCCGAGGAAGAAGAGGGCTACATGTTCGTCGAGGAAGGTTTCCGTATCCGTTTCAACAACGGTGAAATCATCGACTTCTACGCCGACACCGCCCAAGACAAAGAGGGCTGGATGAAGGTACTATCCGAGGTCATCGGACGTGACAGCATTGGTGCCGATGACGACAACGCCAGCCTCAGGTCGAAGAACAGATGGTGCGAACTCGTCCTCAAGCGGGAGGAGACCATCAAGAAGAGAGCCGAGGGTAGGCGAGTTCACTCGCGCACCAAGAGCATGCACCTGTGAGAAGTTATCTCGTGGTGCCGAGGGAGCATGTTTGGCTTGCTGTTAGAGGCAAGGCAGCTGCTCCCTGTGGATATTTCTTTTTATGATTGTTGTTTCCTTGATTTTCTTTTGGAGACATTGCATGGAATAGTGGTTATTCTTTTACTGTTCTTCTTGCTTTTTGTCTCTTTTGTTGCTGCTGGAGTATATGGCATCTGGGTATTTAATGGTAGCTGCGTTGAGGAGGAGTGAAACGGTGTTTCTTTGTTGTATGGATTTTTCTGATCCGATTTTCCCGCGCTGGCTTGGTCAAGAAAACGGCGTAAAAAGAGAACATGGCGAATGGTGTACTGCATGGACATAGCAGGCGGGAAAGTCGGCGGCTGCTCCGAGACCGGTTCTTCGATTCATTTTTGACCCCTGGAGGGCCGGACGTTGTGGCCTGTATGAAATTTGTACCAAGATGATGATCGCTTGCTTCATACAGCACTTGAATTTTTTGTTATATTTATTTTTCTGCCGATTCGGTAGCCTGAATTAAATGTTTGGTACCAACCCACTTGCAACTGTCGGGATGCTACTCCTGTCGTCTATTCCACTCAATGCACTCCTCCAGCTTAACGCCACTCCCACCAAAGCAGTCCAGGGCGCTACCGATGGTCAGGTCGACTTTGCCATTGCTCAGTCTCTTAACTGCGTCGAGGTCATCGAGGTTTCTGCCGCCCCCGGCGTACGTCACCGGTATGGAACACCATTCGGACAATCTTTGAACAAGATCCTCATCTATACCACCCTGAAGACCCTCATTATCCGCGGCGTGAATAAGAAACTCGGAACAGTATGGCTCGAGTTTCGTGATAGAGTCTGTATTTTTATGCATGGGTTGTTTGTCAGTCAAATTTCAAAGTTTAATTTCTATCGAAACTACCGAGCCCCAAGGGAGGTTTTTGTGAGCTTTCAATCCGACTTGCCTTTGTTGACCTCCATGTCGGTCAAAGTCTGCCACTTGTTCATGGCGACAACCCACTTTGGCTCGGAGCCTGTGTCATGTCGACGGCACGACAGGTCAATGACGAGCTTGGATTTGTCATTGCCCAGAGCCGCGAGCACGGCGTCTAACCTTGACTGGCTGAAGCGGCCTTCGGGGAAGAGGAAGGAGGTTATAATGGCCTGGTTTTGAGAAAAGGACATGTCACACAGATGTGTTGGTTTTTGGTCAGTTTTCTTTATCCAGCTTTGACATGGAACTAAAAACAAAAAAAAATGACGAGAAGCAGTCAGACCTTGTCGGCGCCGTTGGCGATCCACTCGGCGGCGTTCTTGTCCGTGATGCCGCCCCCGACCTGCAAGCCGCCGGGCCAGGCGGCGAGTGACTCCTTGGCGGCGGCATCGTTGCCCGGACCGAGCATGATGACGTGGGCGCCGACTAGGTTGGCGTCTCGGTACAGGCGGGCAAAATGGGCGGGTGGATGGGGCGAGACGAAGTTGGTCCTCAGCTCCGACGTGCTGCTGTCCAGGGTGCCGCCGACGATCTGCTTCACTTGGCCTGCGTGCAGGTCGATGCAGGGCCGGAAGCGTGTCATTTTTGCTTTTTTCTGAAGGGTTGTCTTTTTGGGTGGTTTTCCAAATCAGCTAAATATAATCACAGCCTTGGAGGTAAGGTTTGATGTGGCCAATATCCTGTTTGGGGTTTATGTGCTGTGCGTGGGAGTGACTGGGAAGATTGATGGTTACAAGAAGAGTTTGTCTCTTGTTATCAATATTTTTCTTACGACTTACAACAAAGCAACAGGAAAGAGATTATGCTGGTAAATTTATAGTGTCTATCGCTCACTTTTTTTTTCTATGAAAGAGGAAGTGTATTTATTTTGTCAGCAATCTATCTATTTGTCAAATATCGGCTTAAGCTACTTATTTATGTGGGACTAGAACATACCTGAAGACCTCTGCAAGTAATGAAAGACAGAAATATCAATTACAGGCCAGATTTATTATACCGGTTGTTGATATACACCCTCACACGTTATTAAATATATATCTCCCAAGCCAAAGAATGAAAGCTTTAGGCGGGGCAATGTCTTTGATCGCTAGCGCATCACGTCACTGCCCCTCGACAAGGATGTCTGATGTGGACCCCTGGAGAGACGTCGCGCCGATAAGAATTATTTTTCTTCCGATAAGGTACTACCGTACTTTGCTACACTCATCACTATCCGGGCCCCTGGGGAGAGCTTACTTCCAGCCTCCACCGCCTCGTCGCAGACAAGTAACAAAGGATAAATCGATCAGCCATGGCCCCAGTACTAGGAAAGCGCAAGTCTAGTTCGCAAGAAATCGACAGTGCGGCTGTTGAAGACGCACAGGAAATATTCCGCCGACACTTTGAGGCTCAGTTCGCGCCCCTCGCCGCCGCAGCTCCATCGCGACAAACCCAGCAATGCGACGATGAGGAGGACGAGGACGAGGACGATGAGGATGAAGAGGATGACGTGTCTGGAATCTCAGACCTGGATGCGGATGGCGACGGGCAAGACGGATGGGGTGGACTTTCGGAGGATTCGGAGGGGGATGTCGGTGAGGACGACGACATGAACGACGACCAAGGTATTTTGCTACATGCCTTCGTAGGCCCCTACCTGCATCGTGTATGCAAATGCTCTGCGCGGAGGGCTTGTGCTGACGTGCTTTTAACTAGAGTCTAATGTGGTTGAGGTTGTGGACTACTCATCAAATGCGCCGAGCTTAGATCCGACACTGTCAATGTCGAAAAAAGAGCTCAAAGCCTACATGGTATGCGGTCATCTTTTATTCCCGCTATAGCCATGTTAAGATTGCTTACCTACAATGATGCTTTCAAACAGTCTTCCCGACCACCATCCTTGACCAACGATGGCAACAAACCAAAAGAAGCGTCCGGAAGGACTAGAAAGAAGCCAGGAAGCGACCCCGAAGACTCGGCCGACCTGCTCGCAAACGACCTTGCCCTCCAGCGCCTCCTCTCCGAATCCCACCTCCTGAACCAGGCGGCCGGCAACCTTTCCTCCTCTTCGATGCTGCTCTCCTCGGTGTCGGCGTCCAACCCGACAGTGACTAAATCGTTCGCCAAGGGCCGCCTCCGCCGAAAGACGACGGACCTGCGCATGCAGAACCTCGGCGCCAAGGAGTCCAGCTTCAAGCAGAAGAGCATGCCCATCGCGATGCGCAAGGGCATCGTCAAGGCTGGGGCCGACAAGGAGGCCAGGAGGAGGCGGGAGGCCAAGGAATGCGGTGTCATCCTGGAGACGGCCAAGAGCAGCGGCGACAGGAGGAGACCTGCGAGCAGCACCAACGGCAACCGGCGCAGCAAGGACGTCGGCCTACCCGGCGTGGGGAGGATGCGCGGGGCGGAGCTGAGGATCAGCGCCAGGGATATACGAGACGTAGAGGGGAGGAGGTCAACCGGTGGTGAGAAGCGGAGGAAGAGGAGGAGGTAATTTTGTCGTGTCCGGCGTGGCGGCGACGTTTACGGGGGAGCGGTAGGTGTGCGTAAGATCTACTGCTGTCATCGCATTTATGTGGTGGTTATCATTACGCCTTTAAACATACTATTCACTCAAAAATGATCCAGCAAACGTTCAAAAGCAAATCGCATGGTCAGAAGTCATATCCTCAGGGTTGTCAGCACACGCGCACGCCAGGGCGGGATTCGACAGTCGACTCTGATGGCAGTTGAGATATGTTGAGGCGATGGCACAAACCAGTCATTTCGGTTGCAGGTCTCGACAAACGACTGGCTCAACCTGTCTAGTCAGGATGCTCTCTGATCTGGGGTTGATTCGAGATGTGGGCCATCGGGGATTCCGCAAGAGGCTAAAGGCGGCATGTGGGCTTTGATGGTACAAGTTTAACGCATAAACAGCTTCGTGGTTTCCATCGGCCACAAATGGTCCCCAGGCAACCGATCTTCCAGTACCAAGGCTTGCTGAGCAATGGTCGTGCCATCATCAGGCTTCACACCAACGACGACGGGGGAGGCTTGAGGCCGAGGACAGTTTTGCGACCAGCCACATGAAATCCCCAAGAATTCCTACCCATCATTGTTCGGATTTCTATGCCGCATATTTACGGGCGGCGCTTTGCTAATATCGAAGACACCCCCCTTCGGTCATGCCTAGATACAGTGCGAGTAGACATTGGGCTCATGCATGCGGTGGATGTCCAATATCACAGTGGCACGGAAGCTGAACATGGAGAATTCACGCAGTAAGCCGGGGGGAGGGGGGGAGGGGGAGGTGGTGTGGGCTGCAGCATGTTGCTGACTGACTGACTGACTCTTTAAACTCTTCGGCATTGCAGCACCTTTTTTCTTTTCTTTTCGAATGACAGCTTGTGTTGATCGTCGCTACTTTCACATGGCTCCATCAGATAACATGGCAACCCCGGAGTTCGATGCTATCTCGACTTGTCTTGGTATTTTACTCTCCTCTTGATACTCCGTTTTCAGTGTCAGGTGTTCTAGTTCCCGAGAGTGAAGAGCATTGACCGTTTTTATGCCGAGTGGGATATTGAGACCTTGAACTCTTTCGTTCGAACGGGCCGTGAGGGAGGGTTCGTTCAAAAACATGCCATGTTCAATGCGTGTTCAACATTATGAATAATGGATGGACCCTTACAAAGCTACAAGCGAGCCAATGTCCGTACTTTTCTCTTATGGTTCTTCGTATCCACCTACCCAATCAAGATTAAAACCCGACGTCAGTCGGTTGGATTGAGCATGGACAAGACGGATCAGTCGGCTCCCTTTTTTTTTTAAACGCGCGTCGGCCGGATGCCGAAGACCGGAGCCCACCGAATAACAGGGGTGAAGAGAGCGATACAGAAACACTTTTTTTTTTTTTTACAAAGTGAGTGCAGAGCTTTTCAGGCTGCTTTGGTACCTCTCTCGGTATATGTTGACGATTACTGGAAAAGCAGATGGAACAAATATCAGAGGGCAAGCAGCAACATATGTGCTGATATCTTGATTATTCTATGTCTGCATCGTCCAACAAAAGCTTTTTCGTCTGTGTTTTTTTCTGTCTCCTTTTCTGTCCAAGACCAGCAGTAGCCCACAGCTTTTGCGGTGACCAGTTATGGCTAGATCGGGTACGTAATACAACATCATACTCTATATCATCCTTGACTCCCGACCTTATCAGATTGAAAGATCGCTTACAACTGAGGCTCTGGAACCACAAAAGAACCCCACTGTGGAAAAAAAAGTCTTTACACAACCACGAGTCAAGACGACAAGCTTTTATTTTTGGCATTTGTCTCTTTTGCTTGTTTCCACTCAAGGAGCATTGGCAGCGCCGTTGTAGGTAGCATCTGCCCGGTTTTCCACCCTTTTTCTTTCACACTTGATATGGGCGCGCATATGGTGAATGCTAGTAAACAAAGACAGAAAATGGAAATAAACAAAACCTTGCCTTTAGCTGAACCCTGTATCCATCCCCGAGTGTGACTGAACTACCTTACTGTATGGAGACTTTGATTCGCAGCTTTTTTGGTTTCCACGCCACGAAAAAAAAAAGGAGACAACACCATGCCATGGTTCAAGTCGCAAACTGGAGAGAATTGTGGACCGTATTGAGAGCGGGCTTGACGGGCTTTGATCGTATAAAGACATGTATCGCATCTAATCTCTGCCCATCTTATCTGATCTTGTCACCTCTCACCCCGTCTTCTTCCCTCCTGGCCCCAGGGTTACGGTACTTGAGCTGTCTGCGGTATATACCCACATGGTTTTTGGCCTCCCCTAATCTTTTTTTGCTGCTGTTGTTGATACGATATAACACAACAGCCCGAACCATGGCTTCTCAAGCTGAAGGGCCCGTGGTCGAGACCGTCAACGAGAAGCACAAGGGCCAGAACGTCAGCGATGTCGTTTCAGGGGCCGATTCCTCGTCCGACAAGAGTCGAGAGCCGCACCCGGTGAGGAGGGACGAGGACGATGACGACGACGCAAGCCTCCCCAGCATGGAGGTCCTGCACGCTGCCGGTGTTGGTCTTGACGAGGACGACCCAAACCAGCCTTGCCTCACCATCAGGATGTGGGTTATCGGTATCGCCTTTTGTATAGTGGGCAGTGGTGTGAACGCACTCAACACTATGAGGATTCCGAGTGAGTTGTCCTTGGTACCTATATGAAGAAAGGAAAACTGCATAATAATATCGCTTCTTCTGGCTGACAGTCCCGTACTCCATTACAGGCACCACCCTCTCACAGTCGGCCATCCAGTTCCTTGCCTACCCCATCGGCAAAGCCTGGGAGTATGCTCTTCCTGACTGGGGTGTCACCATCTTTGGCGAGCGCATCTCGTTGAACCCCGGCCCGTTCAACGCCAAGGTCAGTAGAGGAGCTTGTACCAAACGCAAGTGATGAGAAAAATATCTGACATTATGTCTATGCATATTTATAGGAGAACATTCTGATTTACATCCTCGCCAACCTGAGCTTCCTTAGCCGTCTCAGCGTCGACGTCCTCATCGAGCAAAGAATCTTTTATGGACTCGATGCTGGTTGGGGCTTCGAGATCCTCATGACGGCATCAACCCTCATCTTGGGCTTTGCACTCTCTGGCATCTTTAGGAAGCTGGTCGTTGAGCCCCCGAGCTTGATGTGGCCTGGTGTCTTGGGCAACACGGCACTGAACCACACGTTGCACTCGAAGGATAAGATGGTCACGGAAAGGTATGGCTCGTGATTGATTATAATCTACATTCTATTGCCATATGACAACTTGAGACTAACCACGCGACGAACAGCCGGTGGAAGATGTCCAGGTATACATTCTTCATGATTGCATTTTGTGCCTCCTTCACCTGGGTAAGCAGATACATTTCTTCCACGCCAGTGCCCGGCTTTTTATATCTATAGCTGCTAACTGTGACACCTACCAATGTATGCAGTACTGGTTCCCCGATTTCATCTTCCCTGCCCTGTCATACTTTACCTTCATCTGCTGGGCAGCCCCCAACAACGTCGTGGTCAACCAGGTCTTTGGCATGAAGAGCGGCATGGGCCTCATGCCCGTCACGTTCGACTGGGCTCAGGTCGCATACATCAACAACCCCCTGGTCGTTCCGCCGTGGGCCATCATGAACGTCTTTGCCTCGCTCGTGATCTGGGTCTGGATCCTGGCCCCGATCCTCTACTACACCAACACGTGGAACCTGGCCTACCTTCCCTTCCAGGACAATGCCGTCTTTGACAACATGGGCAAGTCTTACAACGTGTCCCGGGTCATCGACAAGCAGGCCGGCTTCACCTTCAACGCCACAAAGTACGAGCACTACTCGCAGATCTACATGCCCGCAACCTACGCCATCAACACCTTTGGCCTGTGCTTTGCCACCATCACGTCCCTGTTCGTCTGGCTCGCCCTGGAGAAGCGCGACAGCGTGTGGTCGGCCATCAACTCGTCGTGGCTCGCCCGCCGCTTCATGCCGTCACAGTACCAGCCGCCCAAGCCGAGCCCGCAGCCCCAGTACCGGATCGCGCCGACATGGTGGTACGTCGCCGCTGGCGTGGTCGCCCTGGTCTTTGGCATCCTCTCGTGCGAGCTCTACCCGGTCCAGCTGCGATGGTACGGAGTTATCTTCTCCTTCGTCATCTCCTTCATCTTCTTCCTCCCGCTCGCCTGGGTCTACGCCACCACCAACATCAAGATCCAGATCGAGATCATCTGCAGGGTCATTGCAGGTTACGCGTACGAGGGCAAGGTGCTCGCCAACATCTGGTTCTTCAACCTGGGCTACATCTCCGGCATCAAGGGCCTCGCCTTTGCCCAGGACCTCAAGCTGGGCCTGTACTGCAACGTGCCACCCATCAAGCTCTTCATCGTCCAGGTCGTGGGCATCGTTTTTGCCACGCTCTCCCAGGTCGGCGTGCTCAACTGGGCCCTCGCCAGCATTCCCGGGATCTGCACCCCCAAGGCTGAGAACGGCTTCACCTGCCCCTTCAGCCGGACGCACTTCAACACGTCCATGATCTGGGGCGCCGTGGGCCCTCGCCGCTTCTTCGGCCCGGGGGCGCTGTACACGCCGCTGCTGTGGTTCCTGCTCGTGGGCGCCGCGCTGCCCGTCCTCGTCTGGGGGCTGCGCCACCCGCGCGCCCTGGGGAGGTACAAGGCGGCGCGCTGGCTCAAGCACGTCCACGTCCCCGTCTTCCTCGGCGGCCTCAACTACATCCCCCCGGCCACGGGCGCCAACTACGCCAGCTGGGCCGTCGTGGGCTTGACCTTTGGCCTCGTCATGCGCCGCAGGGCAGCCGAGTGGTGGAGCCGCTACAACTTTGTGCTGGCCGCCGCCCTCGACTGCTCCGTCGCCATCGCGGGGGTCGTCATCTTCTTTGCCATCTTTTACACGGGCGTCGGTGCCAAGTTTTCATGGTGGGGGACGAGTGTGCACCAGGTAAGCCAAGAAAAAAAACCCCCCTTTGGAAATCGGAGGCAGAGCCTCTCTTCGCCACCCCTTTTTTCATGAAACCAGGTGTTTGGTTTTGTTTGCTAACGTTTTGTTTCATTATTTACAGAACACTTGTGACTGGAAAGGATGCTCTTATCTGGAACTGCCAAAGGGCCAGAAGTTTGGACCTTGAATACTATAATTTCTATTGTATATAAAACCTCAAGTACATTTGCAACAGCAACAGGAGCCATACCCAAGAATAAGAAAGGCTGTTGATATCATACGAGTATTTTCCTGCCCTAAGTTTATCTCTGGTCCCATTGTTGTCAAGGCGCCGCGGAGGCAGACTCCCTTTCACCATAATATATTGGTAATCCTTATCGACCATACATACGTTCTGTTTTGCCTAAGAAGAAACTTTGCCGATGACCGTACAAGAAACAGATCGAAAACGAGACAATAAACAGATTTAACACCACCCCCATCACCACTCTTTCGGTGTGTATAGTGATCGGGGTTGCCATTTCACCCAGCTTTCCAGGTTGGCTTCCGGCAACGAAGCCGAAACCCGCGCCGGGGGTGGCGGTCAGCCACCTCTATAGACAGTTGGCCAGTATAGCACCAGAGACCAACACCCCGTTGCCATCTTGCCCAGGTTAATGGGGGGCCCTCCCTGATCCAGACATTTCATTTGCTCGTCCTACTCAGCATCTCCCGGAACGACGCCCGGATTTCCATATTGTCACAATAAGCACAAACACCCGACGGGGTTTTGTGTTGCCTACCTTAACCAGGAGCCTCAACTTCTTTTTTGACAGTCTAGCCTTAGCACAAGGTCTAGACGCCGAAAAAGAAAGTGAACCAGGACAGGCCAAAAAACGGTTTATTTTGGCAAATTTTCCCACAAAACGAAGGACTTCTCAGGGTTGGGCTGGCCTTTCAATAAGCGGGGGGGGTGCAGGGTGGGGGGGGGGGGGGGGGGGGGGGGGCACGAGGTCTACTATGTGGCGTAGGGCAACCGGAAACAGAATAGGAATTGAGAGGGGCATAGACAGGAAAGCAAACACGCTGAACGGACTTCAAAGGCATCGCCATGTGCAATCTATCCCCTACGTGGACCTTGTTCTCTACTCGATAAGGCCGGAAGAATACATCCAGAACGTGCACGGTGTGGGAAGTATGACGTTGGACTTTTTAGGGGGGGAAACGTTCAACAGAGCACATTACGACACCTTGGTGGTTCACATTTTTCTTCTTTTTCTCCCATTACGTCCGGGGTCTGTATCTTCCTCCCTACGTAGGAATCAGGTCATCATCTCCCATACGACGTACTCACCATTCAAAGCCAAGCATTATGAGAAAGGCAAGTCAGGGCGAGGAGCCAGGCAGTGACAAGAGCATAATTGTTCCTCACACCCGTGGCGCCATGGCGGGCATCAGATAAGTAACCACGTAGTAGTATTTCTGGTTCTCCAAGAGACAGTACCCACACGTATAACGTCGGTGTGCAGAGTCATGATCGATGCCGGGTCAGGATGATTTCTCTTGTTCATCTTTTTCCTCTTTTCCTCTTTTCCTATTTTTTTATTTTTTTTATTTTATTCTTCTTGTAAGTTGGCAAGACCAACAGAAAAAAACCAAACTACGAAGTACATACCCTGTACAGTAGCAAACTTGGGCGGATGACGGATGGGCCAACATCCATGCACGGGGATCGACAGAGTCTGGAATCTTTTTTAACCGTTTCCTTCTTTGGGGAGCCTTGCCTTGGTTCTGTCTCTGCAGTTCCACTTTTGAGCCACCAAGGGCATGGCCAAGGGCACACACATTACGTTGATAGTACAGAAAAATAAGTATTGCATGAGAGGGATGAGAGATGAGAGAGAAAAAAAAGACTCCCCGCTGATTGTGCTTCTGGAAGAAGACGTAACATAGCGGCTCGTGTTTCATGTTCCTGAATAAGTGGAAGGAATGACAGGGGTGGATAGGTATTGCTTGGGGGAAAAAGAGAGAGAAAGACCAAAGACAAGAGGGAAAAAAGATAACACAAAGGGCCGATCGTTGGCGCTTGTTTCGGGTTCCTGCACGCCCCCTAAACTCGCCCCACAGCCTTGAGCCGGGTGTGACGGATTGCTTCAGGTTTTTTCTTCTTTTATCTTATTTTATCTCATTTGCGCGGGCGGGGGAAGCGGAATGGGCAAAGCAACAGGGCAGCTTTTTCGTTGCGTTGGGGTACTTTGTCAGCACAGAATTCCCTCTCTTTGGTTCTGCTGCATTCCTACTTCCTCTGCCCCACAAATGTCATGTCTTTTTTTTTTACTCTCTCTTTTTTTCTGGGTCGCCATGTTTGGTGTTTTGCCTTGTTCGACTCGAAAATAACCCCCGGCTTTCAATACCGAGTGACCGACAGACAAAAATGGCTGACTACGGTACAGTATCGTCCTTTGGTATGGAACCTACCCACTCCCCGGGCGAATCGCACCGACAGAATGGACCCCCACTTACAAACCAGACCACCTATTCATCTATCCGGCGCGTGGTCTGGACTCCCACAGACAAACAAAATATCACTATGAAGGCTCGGGTCAGTCGGCGAGGCCGACACAGCCCTTTTTTTTCCTTTTTTTTTTTCTCCCTCTGTCTCCAGGATGGGAAGCCTGTCAAGGTACCAAAGTGCCGAGTGGTTGAGGGGAGGGAGAATTAACGGGGATTAAACAGTCGGGCTTTTCACCGAGGCATCAACTCGGAAGTTTCGGGACATTTGTGTTTCTTCAAACTAGTTCTAGTTCTACATCTAATACTTTAACTACCAACCACCGTACAAGAACGTAAAATGTGAGTTCACTGTGTAAAAAAGATAATACTGGGTGACATAAACATTGTTTATCCACCGATTCCGTAGTGATTACCTATGTGACAACCCACCACGAACAGGTAGAGATCAGAGATCAATTAATGGATGCAAGATCCCACGGTCATGTGTGTACCCCCTAGTCCATCCAAGCCTCTTCCAGCTTTTCCTTCCAAACTTGCTCGCAGATAGTGGATGCAGGGAGGGTCGGTCTTTGGGGTGGGTGGTGTCGTGTCGTACGCACTTTTTTTCCTCTCTCTCTCTCTCTCTCTAGCATATCGCCGATCGGTCTTTTTGCTGCATGCAAGATTCAGGTACACCAATGGTAAAGAGTCGCCAATTACCATTTCGCACGATTACCCAAGTATGGTAATGAGATGCGCTCATGTACGTACTGGTACTGTACAGTACAGTAGTAACAAAGACGGGGGGTGCGATGGTGGTGGTAGTGGTGGATAGCCTCACAGACCTTTCCCTTCTGTTATTCTTTTTCCTCAGATCGGTGGTAATAACTACATACAGTTCAACGATTGTCAGTTCACCGCCATCCCGTCTCCTAATGTATTCCCATCATCTCAAATGGGCTGAAGATTGACTTTGCCAAGACTAAAAGGGTAGTCTTCTATTTTTTTTTCTCATTTTTATTATTATTAATTGCTGTTAGTTTTAATTCTCCGTGGCAGACAGCCAGCCAAACCTCTTTATCCTCTGCTGTCAATGTTTCATGAATCTTGGAACAGACGGCCAGCAGAGGAACAGTTCGCCGGTTAGCCCTCCCACCTCAAAGTTTCAAGTTTTTTTTGGGCAAAAAAAAAAAGGTTGCAAGCACGCGCACAGCAGATACGAAGTACATGGCCTACATACTTTTTTTCTTTGGTCTGTTAATTACTAAATACCTACATGCACACCTTACACTCCCCCTCCCCCCTCCTTCCCACCCCGATACTACAGACGGATGGTCACGGGGAGTCAGACCATCGAGACTTTTCTGTTCTTTTCCCTTCTCTTTCTCCCATTTCTCCTCCACCTGCCTAGTCCGGCGAACACGGTCGCCTTACGGGCGCATGCAAGAAAGACTTGGGTCAGTTCAGACGAGATGAAGCCTCTTCCTATCAAGGTTCAATCAAAAAGAACTGGCAATCTTCTTTTCGGGGCGGAATCTGCATTGGAACTAGCATATGCACAACTCTGATTTTTCCTTTTTCCTTTTGTCTCTAAGCTTTCGTACCCTCCAACTCTGTTGTCTTGTCGTCTGTCACGTTCACCTTAGTTACTAGAACTAGTCTAGTTGAGAGCCCTGACGTGCATACTCTTTTTTTTTTTTTTTTTTGACGGAGCAAGCCCCAAGCGCCACACACTTGTCGTTCGGGCCGCCAATGCGAGGTAAACTAAACGAGGCATGTCGAAGCGGGAAGGACAACCAAAGAAAGAAAAAAAAACCCCAAAAAACCCACCCCAAATAAAAGTCCACCACAGAGTTCACATTAGACCTGCAAGCCGCCGGTAGCGCAAGACTCCTTTTTGCATGGATCGTTTTTCTCCGTTGTCCCTGTTCACTTGTCCTTGCTGTCCACAACGGGCGCCAAACGACGTTGAGGAAAAGCCTCTGATTGAATAGATCTTTGAGTAGACTAGAACCACAGTGGGCTAGCTTCTAGCACAGCCACGATCTCTTCTCTTGTTTTTTCTTGCCGCTCAGGATGTAAGCCAAAATAGTCACTCCGTCACCATGTACACCTGTCGTCAATCCGAAGACATGGTCAACATCAAACATCAAACAAAACATGCGCGTAATCTGGCATCTTCACTGGGTGCTGTGATATTCCTCCAGGCTAGCGGGTGGAACACTCCCCCACTGATGCCCAGCCACCATCTTTCAAGCGAAGTGCCTATTGCTACTTTGCTGCGTGGTTTCTGGTTTCTACGGGGCATTGGAAGACGGGGGGGGGG